>CM040175.1:38700500-39098000 GCA_022606695.1 Vaccinium macrocarpon | reverse complement strand
AAAACAGCTAAAGCTTTCTACTCCTTCTAGGGGTACTAGATTCTTGGATCAGGGTTGGTATTGTGCGGTAAAACGACGTAGTTTTTGGCAAACCTCTGAAGTTTTCAAAGACCTTGTTTGGAAGAAAGAAAAAGCCACTACAAAATGCCTAAACCCTGAACCCAAAGTGCCCAAACTCAAAGTGCATAAACCCAAAACGCATAAATCCATGTGTCTAAAACCACTATATCCTACCCCAAAGAGCCTAAATCCCTTAAAATTAAACCTCAAAATTAACTCTTCAAACAGAGCCTATTGAAGTGTACCAAGAAAATAAACAAAACTACGTCGTTTTGCCGCACAACACAGCGCACATGTACTGCACAACACCTCTCCCGGATTCTAGATTCTTATACTCTAGATCAGTAGACTGTGAACAACTTAATTTGTACTCCAAATTAATTATGTAGCTCTGAAGCATGTGACTAATCTAGAAATATAACTCTGCTTCACCAGAATTGGGAGCCCAATAACGACTATCAGTATGCTCATTCAGTTGGCGGCATGTGGAACATCAATCCCCACAATGTCTGTTTGTGTAACTCAAAGTGATACAACTCATATTCCTGTCAAAATCTCTAGTACCTGCATAGCCAAAAGAAATGGTGAGGATGCAACAATGATCGCGATGATGTGATCTGATGCAGATACAATGTTGTACTCCAGTATGGCATCTAGTCCACAAACAGTTTTTTGTATTACCACCAATCACTTCAATTTTTCCCCAAGTGAGAAAAAAACGTGTGGGCATTTAGGGGAACGACAATTCTCGGACAATGAATCTGAATGCACCTACCTTCAGAGTAGAAGCGTTGGGGCCCGATAGATCATGTCCTGGTCTAAGATTTAGTCAAATTCCTTAGAGAACTCACTGACCCCATTGTTTTGCAAAACGGAAAGAACATCTATTGCTGCGTTTCAGCTTTCTTTCTCTGGAGAGACAAAATCTTAAGCTCCTCTTCAAGTTCTAGTACCTATGAAAAAAGCAAAACCAGCAAGGCGAAGTTAAATTTATTAAGCAGTCTTGAAAGCAAAACCAGTATGTAATCTAATCCCAGCTCTCTTCATCTAATAAGCAGTCTTTCCACTTTCCCAGTTCAGCCAGGGTGTCCTTACTCCTTAGCCTAGTTAGAGTTGAAACTAATTCATGCAATCAACTGTACGCCAAGTGCCTACGCTACATGAAGGATGCCCACACAATTATCTCCTATAATATATTGACGTTGTACATGAGACACACATAAAAGGAAAAAATGAAAAATAAATCTATTCGGACCAATTCCCTCTAGGGCACTATTGACTGAAGCCATGCGGCACATGCTAGTGGCAGGTAACACTGACAAAATAACTTTTTGATCCCTAAATCTTTATTCCTCCTTATAAGTTCTAGTCTCAATAAGAATGCTAATTCTTACTTCTTTCTCTCGTTGGGTGTTCAGCCAATCCACCACCGGAGGCCAGGCCTATCATACCTTTCATGTGTTTGATCAAACAAGTGCTTCTCCATCCAAAACCATGATACTTCCCAGAGTGGTTGCAAGGACAGCCCTGATTGGTTGGAACAAAAAAATTATGCTTGCGTACACGTTTTACAGATAATAGGAGCATCTGACAAGTGTATGAATCAGCGCAAATATAAACAACCAAATCTAAATCCTATTTTATCAGATAAATATCTAAAGCTGTACAAAATTTGGAGAGAAATAATAGAACAAGCAGCCAGAATTACCATCATAATAAGCTTAGTTTTGGGGACAACATTCGCAAATCATAAATCGCTATGCTGCGATCACTACATAATCAAATAGGAGAGTATAAAGAAAAGTGGTTAGAGCATAGAAGGATCATAATCACCAAATGACAATATGAAATTAATTATATGAGTTAGTCAATTACAATTGAGCAGTACCCAGGCCAACAAACTGACTGGAAGACTCCCTCAAAAAATGAAAACAATAGTTATCCTACGCCATTCAATTGCTGTGTAAGAGAGCTCATAACTACTTACAAACAACAGCCATGCGACTTCCCGCAAGTTTGGTTGCATCAAAGACAAATAATACTTGTTCTTTACACAAAAGAATAACAACAAACTCATGAAAGCCCGACAAAAGATATCTTTTCTACCTTTTCATTCCCCTCACACGGCCAAGAATAACATTTGGTAGATAGTGGCACTAAAGATCAACTCTATTGATTGCCTCAACATTTATAATTTATTCTCTCACTTACTTCCAATTTCAAACCCAGCAACAAATTTACAAAACGGTTACCTTAAATGAATAGCATATGAAATAAAAGATTGATTGCATGCCTTGTTTTTGTATTGAATGTCTCTTTAGATTAATAATATGCTTTTGTGTTTCGGATGAAGATTGTGGACGTGTTTCCTTGATTATATCTTCTGGCCAAATGATCAATGTGTGTTATGCCTTTCGGAACTAAACTTTAAAATTTGGAATTCCGTTTACAAATGGATTGATGTTTAAATTTTATTCTGTTTTGATTTTTCTGCACAGGTCTTGGAGCTAGTCAAAAGACAAACACATTTTCTATACAAATATAAACTCGTAATCCAGAATTTCTGGAAATCAGTTTTCACATAGCTTCCATACCACAAAATTTAAAACGTATGAACACACATGCACCCAAAAAAAAAAAAAAAACTCCTAATCTAAAATCTTGAACTCAAATGACGTCCCAAAAAAATACACAAACAAAAAAAATGTCACGCCCTCGAAATTCGAGGAATAATAAAATAAGAAATTCCACGTGGACGGTCAACAAGTCCACGGCCATTTCAAATTCCAAGTTTAGTAATCAAAATCAACATCAAAGGGTACAATAGTCTATGGTTACTTATTCCACAAACTGAAATACACGAATCTTAAAGTTATTACAGATCCAAGTCAAAAGATTTAATATGAATAGGTTACAAAATCATCTCTTCAAAATTATAAACTCAAGATGATGAGGTAACTCCTCTTTAAGCTTTCAAAAGATGCATGCATTCACTTCATGCACATCCAAGTCATGCTCCGTGCTAGGTACCTAAAAAATGGTAGGTTGAGCTCACTAGTCCAGTAGAGAAACGTCTACCAAAACTAAACACAATGAAATGTAGATGCGAGATGAGACATGAGGATGAAAACTTAATAATATAACCAAGAGTTTGTGGGAGTCCGATGAGATACACATAAGTTTATAAATCTCTTGCTATCACCCAATTGTGCCCAAAGCGTACCCAATACGCGTCCTCTCTCATAAGTGTCCAATTAGTCTGATGTGTCACGTTAACCATTTATGAAAGTGGATCTTCAGAAATACCTCGCAACACGTCCATAGGACGACCCAAGTATCATTCCGGGCTATCTTTCAACCCCGTATACTCTTCCCCTTGGCCAAGGCATAATTCCTCCCAACACGCCCAGAGGACGGCCCAAGTATCATTCCGGGCTACCTTTCGGCCCCGTATCACAAGTTTTAAGTTCTCATTTCAATTCACATTCATTGGTTTCGTACAAGTGTCTTCATGTCACTCTCAATCTCGGTTCGTCATTCAAATTCACACATTTCATCAAAGTCACCTAATTCACACATAACAAGTGTATAGTCGCGTGGGTGTCAAGAGATGACTATGCCAAGTATTAACGTGAACAAACGACCGAAATCGACGAAAACAAGTTTTGGTGAGGTGAAGAAGGGAGTGGATTGATCCACTGTGGGAATGGATCGATCCAGAACGAGAGTGGATCGATCCACTATGGGAGTGGATCGATCCAAAACAAGAGTGGATCAATCTATTTTGGTCTGGAGCAAAACAGAAGGTTTTGGATCAATCCAAGTGATGAGTGGATCGATCCACTGAGGGAGTGGATCGATCCAGAACAATAGTGGATCGATCCACTGTGATTTAAAACACCATCAGAAGGTTTTGGATCGATCCAACTCAAAAGTGGATCGATCCAGAGGCCATTTCGAGCAGATTTCTTTGATAACAAATCAAGGGGATTTGTAATGGGCTTCAAACCAAATATGTTTATGATAAAAAATCAACAACACAAGCTACAAGAGGGTATTGCGATAACTAGTTTACATAGGACAACAACAACAAGCACTCATCAACCTCCAATCAAATCCATGGAACTAGAAAATGGGTTTTTCAATAACATAAGAGGGAATGATCAAAGATGAGTATAAGCTACACATCACACACTTCAAAACACTTAGTAATGGTAGAAATTCCCCTACCTCAATGTATAGAAGCTTGGAATCAAAGTGAGAGCAAGAACCCTAGCTTCTCCTTGCTACCCAAATCGAAATATGAGCTTCCGGAGCGAAATAGATGCAATCCAAGCTTCCAAAGACGCATAGGAGGCTCGTGAGTAAGAATCTTGGAAGGAGTTTGGGATTTGAGGTGAAGGTTGAAGAATTTTGGAGAGGAGCAAGAGGGAGAGAACACCAGTGGTTATTAGAGAGAGAGGGAGGTGTTATGTTTGAAAAAAAAAAACAACCATATAACTTGTATATACAACCCCCCCTTATGCACTTATATCCCCTAAGTTTCAAATGCATTTTAAAAACACCCTCAAGCATATACTACCATCAAATTGGCCCACTTTACTCTAATTTCAATTCCTCACAATTTTCCAACTCTATTTTAAAATATATATATAATAATAATTAAAATCTATGTGTCTATACAAAAAATAAATCAAAACCCAAAAATAAATAAGACCTTTTTCCAGGATTCCATGTGTATTACTCTGGTTCTATTCTTGTTCGGCAGAAGACATATAGAAATCGAACACCTACTTTACAGCGCAAAGTACAGAATCAATTAATAAACTTAACCTAAGGAGTCGATTCGTTACATGCGGACAAAAATGAACTCATCATCTCGAATTTTCCCAAATCATTTTTTTCGTATCTCTTCCATAAAAGAAAATTAGAAGCAAACGAACACACATTGTGGTGTCCTCAAAAATCCAGTAAGCCTCTTGAACAATCTTTGACCTGAGTGAGTAGCGAGTGTATCCCTTTGATTCACCTACACACGTAACACACGCCGTTAGCACCCAACCTGGCCGGAGTGTGGCTAGCGAAGGTACTCCAACGATCAAGTAAGTGATCGGAGAAGAATGGTATATTGAGAGAGTAGTTGTAGAGAGAGAGAGAGAGAGAGAGAGAGAGAGAGAGAGAGAGTATTGTGTACCTCTTTAGGTCATTTTCGTTTCGTTTATATAGGCTTCCTAAGTACAGGGGCAAACCCGTCATTTCGGCTCGGATGATGTCACCGAGCATCATGAGTCAGCCTCACAAGTCTCGCATGCACACATTCTCCAATGCGGCTACGACATGTAGCGTAACCGCTTGGTATACGTCACGTCGGCGTATGGACAGCTATAGCATGCACATGTGATTTCTCAAGTTTGTTACGAGCGTTAACCGCCTCGGGTGACATCATAGAGGACGTCACTGATATCTCAGATCATCCTTCCGAGCCATCTCGAGTAGGATCCGTCTCGGGTGATCTGTCCGGTCCATAGTTTACCGGCTGAGACACCGGCTTGTCTCGAACGAGTCTGGAGACTCGTTTGGGCCCAAGCCCCTCTAGGCTCACCAACCCAGACCCTTTTGGGTTGCTAAATTTCGGCCCACTACACACATACACCCCCCAAAAACACAAAAAATCTTGTAGTCATAATCTACAACCTTGAACACAAAGGACACCCCAAAAAAGTACCTCAAAATCGCAAACAAAATAGAGCTGAGTATGGATAAGCATGGAAATGTAATTTTGTTATCAAAGAAGATTCATCTCCTCACCGTCGAAACGAAGTCACTGCGAAGCTTGCAGTCAAAATCAAACTCGCCAGAAAAGCGAGCAAAACCGATCGGCAAAATGTTGAAGAAGACAAATCCAGATGAGAGAAAAGCAGAGCGAAGATCCAAGAAGAAATCCCTCTGTCGGCCCTCCTTTGCGCTGACCATGATCACTGCAAATGCAGAGTTCCAAGAAGAAAACCCTAGAATTGCAACATCCCCGTTCGTCCCCTCTCTCTCTCTCTAAAAATGATCGTGTCACGAAAACCCCATCTCGGCAGAAGGCAGGACACAAAAAGACCAGACAACCCCTGTAGAAACAAACAAAATAGCTCACAAAACAGGACATAGTGGGAATTTTTCATACGGTCACAAGACACGTTAGTAATTTCGCACAAAGCATGTGAAATATCCGTTCTGCCCCAGCACCCAATCTGGGGGTAAAATTGTCCAAATTGGACAAAAATTGACCTAACATGAAATTGAAAGACCTTTGAGTCTACAAACTACAAAGAAAAGTAATTGAATATCTCATACTTTTCTTAACTGCATTTCTTCGCAAAATGACTACAAATGGAAAGAGCTCATGATTCCTGAACATAACAATTGTCAAACTGATGACTTCAAATTTCTAGGAACCGGATCATCTGTCCCACCAACCCCTGTCCGACCTCCCTATCCTACCATCCGCACCGTCCATCTGAGAAATCAACAACTCGGATTCACAGATAATCGTGGAGGGCTCAGATCTGTTTGGAGGCGAGATGGCCCCCAAACCGTTGATTACTCGGATGGACGGTGCGGATGGGAGGGACAAGGAGTCAAACAGGATTGTGTGGAACAGAGGATCTTCCACCGAATATCTAACTCCTACAAATACCTTTAGAGTAGAAGAGTTTGGGCTCCCGATAGATATCGTCTCCGTTTTACAAATCGCTCCTGCAAAAGTTAATACACATACAAAAGTATCTATATTGATATCAAGTCATGCACAACATTTTCGGCATTACAAGAGTTGACCAAGTTTCATAGATCTTATCTGCAATTCTGTATTAGATCTTTTTTCTTTTTTTTTACTGGATGTCCATGTCAGCTTATACACATATCGATTAATTTTGGGGCCTTGAAATTAATGATTAGGCAAACCTCCAGTGACTCTAAGGTTTGAAATGTTTGAACTCCACGGAAATGAAACACGTGACCTCATGGAGATACACTTATAGCTTTCTCATTATCACTTGGCCAAACCAATTGGGATTAATTATGTTTTAGATCTTGCACTTAGTTTCTTAACTGCATTTCTTTGCAATTATGCAAAATCTTCTCATCAAGATGAATCGAATTGAATCGAGGCAAGTGTTGGATACTTTATCCTTAAAAGCAAATTCGCCCTCCACACTAATGTTGATGGAAACCGCGGACATCTTTTGTCACGACCCAAATCCAGTGGATTCGAACATCGTGACCGGCCAATAAGTTCGTCTCACCAAAGGCCTCTCTCGTTACTCTTTTTTTTTTTTGGGAATAAAAAATAATTAAACATTAGCGGCGCCAACTCAAATTAACAAAGTCCTTTATTCTTTACGCTAACGGCTGCGTAGTTACATTTTCCGTTCTTTATTACATGCTCATACGCCTAATATATCTAACTGCTTGGCCCGTCCTCTTCTAATTTTGATGACCTGAAAAGGGAAAGATTTCAACAACATAAGCCATTGCTTGTGTGAGATTATGAATTATCAAAGTTATATGACCTACCATGGAATTTTAAAGAACTTTTTGTCAACAGATCATAATTCATAGCATCAGTATTCATAGTTTTAATTGTAACCCAAAATCATAGCATGATCAGTTTTTCATGGCTTCAACGGTAACTAGAATTCATAACGAACTTAACATAAAATGCCATAAACCTACACGGTATACTATCTGACGATTTCCGCCAGCTATGAGGGAGCGACCCCCAAATAATATTTTGAATTGATCAATTCAATTGGACACCTAGCTGTGCCCCTTTTCATTCTGTCCTTATAACACCGTTCCGACTGGTATCTTTAACGTCCCCTAGATTCAAGGACATCGTCCGAATGTATCAATGATACTATTTTTTTTTTTCCAAAAACTGAGCAAAACATTAGAATTCCATGGTGTATTTGCTTCAAAAGAATTTCATATAAATGTAATCATAATTTTAATGAGAACATAATTTTTTGTGAAAAACCTCATGTGAGTCCAGGATAATTCATAACTCACCTTCTTGAGTCTGAGATTTACAGTAAGATTTACTAGGTCCTAAAATAATACATTAGCAGTTAGAGATACTAATATTGTGTCCAATTTAATCATTTATTTATTTATTATTGTTATTTTTAAATTCTATTAAGTCCTCACATTTTGCCCTTGAAATCAGCAATCGCGTCAATCTATTCCTCAAGTGCGAATATACAATTTCACCTTAAGCACAAATAATAATATATCGTCATTAAAAGTATAGTGGGATGGGTCCAGAATTTGAGCTCAAGATTGATCCGACTACTAATTCTAATTAAATTACGCTATAATCAATTTTACGACTTGAGTTGATCCCGAATTGTTTTATTCACTAATTTTACCTTAAGAAGAAAAAAAACGATAACAAGTGAATCCGTATAACACCTACTGTTAACTTCATTTACGTTGCTAGAGCATTTCCTAAGGTGAGGTCATAGGAATCAATCAAAAAAATAAGCTAATATATATATCTTATGCCATTTTCCCCCACTTCTATTAGTATGTTTCTACAAGTGAAATCAATTAAATACATTTATGCAAGTGTGCACGTGTGAGCTAGGGAGCAGAATTCTCCACTTTACTGCAAGAATTAGTGAATTGCAAAAGCAATCAACAAAGTGCATGTGTGTGGTAAATGAAATGGTGAACGTGAGTGGAGGAACTCACCTCCTGAGTTTTACTCCTTTGCTTTCTTCTTTCTTATTTCTCTTCCCTTTGTTCTCTCTCTTTTTCTTTTACTTCAATTTTTTCCTTGTTCCTGCCATGTATGTGTGTGTCGTGCGGGTGTGTGTTGTGAAAAGGAAGGCATCCTATTTATACTTGCATCCAGGCTTATCTCTAGATTTCTCCATAATTATTATTAGTGTTGAGTCATCCCCAACGACATCATCCCGTGTGACATCATCTCATGCTAACTCATGCACTTTCCGAAGACCCTTTGCTTGGGCCCCAAGCATCCAACCATGAGGCGCCACCTTGCCTATTTCCGGAAGGCTCCTTGCTTGGGTCCCAAGTTTACTTGCCTCGCGACAACCCGTGTTGTATTCTCGTGTCCCAATATTGTTAACAGGGCTAAAATAACATCTTAAAAAAATAACAAATGCTCAAAGAAAATATTTTATTTCATTTTATAAGCTTTAAGTCACCCTAAAAATACAGTTCTTACTTCTAACGGTCAGCGATTTCCTAAAGTTAACTTTATTTTATAATTCTTTTTATTCTTTTATTTGTTATTAAAAGTCGGGGTGTTACATCTGCTTCCTAGGACTACCCAATTTTTACCGAACGGAAGTAGCACTCCAATCTGTTTGGCAGGCGAATCAAAAAATGACCCAAAACTCTTAGAATGTTTGATGTATGAATGCTTTATGCAATGTATATTTTTGTCGTGAATGAAATGAGAGGAGAAAGGTCCTATTTATAAATAGGCACCCGGTCAGAATGGGAAAGAACCTATTCGGAACCGTACAGATGCAACTCATCAAAAGCGAAAAGTCATCGGACACGACTGTTGCTAGTTCACGAACAGGTGCACAAGAAAGGGAAAAATGTTTCGGAATGAAAAGGAAGAAAAGATAAATAATGTTAACATGTTGGGCCAAACTTATTTTCTGTAAAAAGAATATAAGCTATTTGGGCCAAGCCCATTTCATCTTATTGACCCAACCCGAGCCAGCCAGACGATGGCGGAATAGGAAAGAACCTGTTCGGAACCACACGGATGCAACCCGTCGAAAGCCAACAGTCACTGGACACGACTGTTGCTGGTTCACAAACATGCTCACAGTAAAGGGAAAAACGTTTTGGGATGAAGAGGAAGGAAAAATAAATTATGTCAACATGTTGGGCCAAACTTATTTTTTGTAAAAAGAATACTAAGCTAATTCGGCCAAGCCCATTCCATCTTATTGACCCAACCCAGCCTGGCGGCAGCGCACGTGGTATATGGGCCAAAACCCACTTTATCGATGTCATCTCCTCTACAAAAGTTGTATGACTCAAATGGCCACCTTATGCTCAACTTGGGTTAAATAGATACAATGAACTTATTATCCCACTCCAACGTGGGACAACAATTTTTCCTTTTCTATCAATGTTTATGTGAACACTTCTATGATCAATTTCTCATTCACCTAAACTTGATTTTAGCCAACCAAGTGTTCGATTTTAATTTCCTAACTGAGACGAACACATCGATATATAGGACCGTCTAGGTGGACATGCGAGACCCACTAAAGTAATAAATTAAGAATGAATAAAATTACAGTTTTCCAATAGGCGCTAAGCGTTTTTATGAAAAATCCTTCCCCCCGCCATAATTATAATTTTACCCCTACTCTCTTCCTTTTAATTACTATAGCTTTATTATTAATATTACTTTATTTCTTTTATTTAGTTAACTCATTTCTTTATATTAATTCATTTAATTATTTAATTCATTTTTTTTAATTTTATTTAGTTTGTTTATTTAATTCATTTCTTTTATTTAAATATTTATTTATATCTTTTATTAATTTTTTTCTCTTCTATCTTTTTAGAAATTAGTGGCCCTCCTTTAATTATTATAGATTTATTATTAATATTAATTTATTTCTTTACTACTTTATTTCTTTTATTTAGTTAACTCATTTCTTTATATTAATTCATTTAATTATTTAATTCATTTTTTTAATTTTATTTAGTTTTTTTATTTAATTCATTTCTTTTATTTAAATATTTATTTATATCTTTTATTAATTTTTTTTCTCTTCTATCTTTTTAGAAATTAGTGGTCCACAAGTCTTCATCTTAGTCAATAAATGAAGCTTTTGTTGTCTATTCCAAAGAAGACATGTGAGTCTACTGAAGATGTGAATCTACTATTCTAGATTTGATATTGTGCAGACATGTGAATCTACTGATGACATGTGAATCTACTATTCTAGATTTGATATTGTGCAGATATGTGAATCTACTGAAGACATGTGAATCTACTATTCCAAACATGTGAATCTACTATTCCAGATTTCATATTGTGAATCTACTACTGAAGAAGATTGCACAACGTATTTTTGTCTATAAAAGAAAAGGTTTTTACAGATGAAACAGCTAGCACAACTAAGCTACACCCAAGCTATTATTTCAGAGCAATATATCAGAGCACTTCATTTTCACGCCTTCCCTTCTTAATTCTCCCACTACTTCATACATACATTCATAGAACATCTCCCAATATTTTTCTTTCTTTTTTCGTAATTCAACGAAGAATATTATGGATGACTACTACAATCCAGATAGTTGGTCATTTGAGAATAATGTTCCAAGTGAGAAGAGCATCTCCTACAATAGTCGCGATTATACACCCGAATTTAACACTGAGCAGGTTAGTTATTTTCGTTGTTCATATGCACATTCGTCATTTATTTTGAATGTAGATAAAATATGGTATGACTGAATAATATTTTACTTATACATATTGGTTTTTTTTTTTTATAGATTTTTTAAAGTAGAGAGGATATGTTAGCTTGGGCGAAGAGAGTTGGTCTCGAAAATAGTATTGTGGTAGTTATTAATAAATCTGTTAATTTAAAAGGCGGCAAGCTGCCGAAGTGCATTCTTGGTTGTGAGAGAGGAGGAAAGTACGGACCACATCATGGGGTTGAAGGGCAAATCTTGCATAGGAATACTGGAACTAAAAAATGTGACTGTCCATTTGCGTTGCGAGGTATACCAATACCTCCAGACAGTGCCAATTGGGGTTTAAGGGTTTCTTATGGTCTTCATAACCATGAACTAGCAGAAAATATTGAGGGTCACGAGTACCCATCAAGGCTAAAACCAACGGAGAACCAATTTGTGGTCGAGATGGACAACAACACCGCACCTCGTGAAATTGTTAGTATTTTGAAAAAAAAAGATCCGTCAAATACTATAGGAATTAAAAGCATTTACAACGCTATCTTCACAAACAAGAAAGCCAAAAAGGGCGGTCTAACTGAAATTCAGTATGTCTTAGACCAATTAATTGAGAAAGGATACCTCCATGACTTTAGGACAAATCAAGAGACCAACGAAATCACAGATATTGTTTGGGTTCATCCTACAAGTCTAGAGCTATCTGTCAACTTTTCATCCGTGTTGGTAATTGATGCCACGTACAAAACGAATGAGTATCGGAAACCACTATTGGAGGTTGTGGGTATGACATCTACAAATCTAACTTACTCGCTTATGTTCGCATAACTTAATAATGAGAGGAAAGATACGTGTACCTAGGCCTTGAATACCTTAAAGAAGTGGATGGTTGGAAAGGGGGCATCATTGTCATTGGTGTTTGTTACAAATCGGGAGTTGGCACTTATTAACGTCATCGAAGCATGTTTCCCTATGGCACATCACATTCTTTGCATTTGGCATATAAATCAGTGTGTAATGAAGAACTGCAGCGCTGTGCTCGGTCTAAAGTATCCAAACTTTCACATTTCATGGCAGTCCCTTATTCATTTATCGAGCACTTCGTCTTACCAACAGATATGCGAGGAGTATAGCCAATGTCCGCGTGTCATACCTTATCTTGCAGATACATGGTTAATGTCGTACAAAGAGCGATTTATTACAGCATGGACAGATACATGTTAAATTTTTTGCAAGTTAAATGTTTTGCATTATATTGTACTACACTAGTTAAACTTTCCTATTTTAAACAAAGTGTATAATTCTATTACAGGGTCGAGTCTGCACATGCGAGGCTAAAGAAGTATTTGGGGGGCACCATCATGTCATCGCTCACTACAAGAAAAAATGTCTACTGTGAGGATTGAGTTTCCTCGCCAAAGAACCAAATTTCCTCGCTAAAGGAATTGGCGAGGAAAAATTTTCTCGCCAGGTTTCCTCGCCAAAAGGTCGTCGCAAAATGTATTCTAGCGAGGAAAAATAAATTTCCTCGCCTAATCTGCCAATTGGCGAGGAAATTTTTTGTCGCCTAATCGGAAAATTGGCGAGGAAATTTTTTCTCACCCATTCGGACCAATTGGCGAGGAAATTTTGTTTTCCTCGCCTATTCGGAACAATTGGTGAGGAAATTTTTCCTCGCCTATTCTAACCAATTTGCGAGGAAATATTGTTTTCCTTGCCTATTTAGAACAATTGGCGAGGAAAAATTTCCTCGCCAAAACTCCTTAAACAAAAAAAAGAAGAAATCCAATTCTAGCTTCTCTACATCCGCTGGGATTCGAACCCGCGACCTCCTCTCAAGCAACGCGTGCCCCATCCACCACACCAACTTCCATTTCAATGCAAAGTTCAACAACTTTTAATATATAACCTTTTGTAGTTCTTTTTACCTCACTATTTTTTTAAAATCTTTTTGTCTAAATTTAGACTCTTTGTAGTGTTTCTTTAAACTTCTTTCTTAAATCTTTTAACGTTATTTGTTTTTACTGAAGTTCTTATTTTTTATAATTTGATATTTTCCTATACCCTTTTGTAAGTCTTTACTTGTTAGAATTACTTACCTTTGTATTTATATATTTGTTTATTTTTAAATTGGATTTTGTTAATATGTGCCTCCAAGGCACATGATAAGAACACATTAATGCTCCACCTTACTCCACTTCCACAAGGAATTAAAGTAGAGTAATCAATTATGTTTTGGAAAGATAAATCTTTTTTTGATTGGACGAAAATGCCACCAACTACCCATACCCATGGAACAAAAACCTAAGATGCAACACTTGACCAAATAAAAACGAAAATTATTTGAGAATTAGTTGGCCAGTGTTCTCCCATAAATTTTTGGAACGTAATTTTAGAAAATTAATTATCAAACATAAACCCAAAAATGAAGAAATGTTGTTGGGTGAGACCTAACCACCTTCTTCGTTCCAATCGATAACATAAATTCTTCTTAACATCATATTTTTAAACATTATTAGTATGCTAAAGAGTAATTTGGAATTTATTGACAAATAATTGATCTACTCTTTGGCTTTCTTGAATTTTTTAAACTTCTTATCAGGAGAATTTACTTCACTAATTTGTTTTGAAGAGAAAATGCAAAAGTAAAAGAGGACTAAATATAAAAAGAATAAAAACAAGACAACATTAGCCCAAATAATGAGTCGAAAGTATAAATTTTCTGGCTTGGAGATTTTTTTTTTATTATAAATTCTAATTGAAGGGAAAAATCAATTGCTTTGTGTTTGTATACCATTTTGGTGAGTGATGCCCGTAGGATTTTTTTCTCTTTAGCGGGTTTAAACCGAGTTGAAACACTTATTAGAAAACTAAAGGGCAGTTGAAAAGATAGCATTGAAAGAGAAGTTAAAGGGTAATTTTTTTTAATGACCGTTAAAGGGTAATTTAGTCTCATTAGAAACACGTTTTCCTCCTAGACAGTATAATACCCACCTTTGTTTCAAAATGGATGATTGTTTTAGGAGACCAAATCATTTTTCTACTAGAGTAATAATAATAATAGATTTATATGCAAATGACATGATCAATATGATATGTATACATTTAGTCTCACTAATTAGTATGTGCAAACGACAAATAAGTTCTTTTATTATAATTTTATGGTATCATAAATAGGATAAATACCTTACCATTGGGATAATATAACACATCTATATCAAAATCTAAATAGTCCTAGAAAAGGTGTGGAAATATTTCGTCACCTAACATTAACATTTGGCGACGAAACAAAATTTCCTCGCCTGTTCTGAACAATTTGTGAGGAAACTAGTATTTCCTTGCCAATTCTTACTTTTTTTGTGAGGAAAGATAATTTCGTCGCCAAATCTTAGCTTTTTTGCGAGGAAAGATAATTTCGTCGCCAAATGGGTACCCTTTAGTGAGGAAATATGCATTTCCTCGCCAAATCTTATTTTTTTGACGAGGAAATATAATTTTGTCGCCAATGTTAACTTTTTTGGTGAGGAAAGATAATTTCGTCGCGAATCTTTGATGTTTAGCGAGGAAATTCAAATTTCGTGGCCAAATGGTAGCCTTTTAGCGAGGAAATGAACATTTCCTCGCCAAATCTTAGTTTTTGGGCGAGGAAAGATAATTTCGTCGGCATAGTGTACTCTTTGCCGACGAAATCGATTTCCTCGCCATAAAGACCCATTTGGCGAGGAAATTTGAATTTCCTCGCCAGTTTTTGTCGCCATAGTTACTTTTTGTTGTAGTGGCTCCAAACATCTTTTGAGGGCATAAAGAATATGTTGGTAAATCAATTTGAGAAAATTAAGAAGTCCTTCGATAAATCTCTCAACATTCCACACCACATACATGTACGTGACGCCATTTTTTATGAAATAAGGTGTTGCATTTCATTGTATGCAATGGAGTTGATTGGTTTTCAGCTAGAATCCACCGCAGATGCCTACCCCCGCCCAAGCGGCAGTTGCGGTTGTTCGATCAAAACATCACACGGATTGTCGTGCATGCATGATCTGAGGGATTACCATACCATGGGCATTCCGATTCCGCTATCTAATATCCACTTTTATTGGAGTAGGCTCTCTATGCACTCGGACGGGTTTAATGGCGAAGGAGAACAACCCGACGGGACATCTCGTGTGGTTGACATATTATAGGTGATGGATCCATATATGTGACAGCATATAATAGACAGGTTTGTTGATATGGCAGATCCATCTAACAACAATGTTCGAAGGCCATCGTATAATACAGAACATAAAGGTCGGCCTACGAGAAAAACTAAGCAGAGTGAACGAAGCATACCTTCTTATATAGAAAAATCTACTTCATCATCTAGGGTTGTATTTACATTGAGAGGGAAGGGAAAGGGATAAATGCAGGAAAGGAGATAGCGGATAGGGAGAGGGAGCACAACCACTACATTCAGCATTTACCTTGGCAATTTCAGTAGTATGTGTTCCACACTGAAGATGTCTATGCTGATGGTCATTGTGGATTTAGGGCGATAACCGTGCAAATCTATGGCACTGAGGAGTGTTAGGCTCAAATACGACATGATCTTATCCAAAAATTAATCAAAATAGATATATCTACAATATGGTTTATGCAGAAGAAAATATGGCAGATGAGGTACTAAAATCACTAAGTTGTTGGATGCCTACAACTCCATATACAAATTGGATGGACTATATGAGTTTGGGGGTAGTTATCGCATCACGGTTCAACATTGTACTACACACATTTGACACGAATGCTAAAGGTTGTTTTACTCACTTGCCCTTGAAATCCCATCCAATTCCAGTCCGACAGCGCCAAGAAATAGTTATTGCCCGTATTAACAATCACTTTGTACGACTTTTTTTGCACTCCAATCACTCTGTTCCCCCCATCCCAATGTTGTGGTGGCAAAATGCATCAATTGGAGCTAAAGGATGGGCTTTAAGTTATGACACAAGTCTTGATTTGTGGTGTTGCGTAATGGGTGTCATACCGGGAATACAATTTGGAGGGAATATTGATTAAGGCTGAACATTGTCAATGCGATTGTAATATTTATTCACTTTAAAACGTGATTGTACGATTATTCACTTTTAGAAATTTTTTTATATTTATTACTCATTGTTAAGACAAATTAATTAACTAATTAAAATAATATAGTTTCTAAATATAAAGTCAAATTTTAATGTCAATTTAAAATAATAATTTTCTTGCAAATGTAATTTGAATAGATCAAATTAAATTACTAATTAAATAAATAAAGTTAAAATAGTAAATGAAATTAATAAAATTAGAAAAAAACAAAACAAAACAAAAAAAAAGGAATTTGGGCCGGAAAAAGGAAAGGTTGGGGTGGGGCTCAGGGTGGGGAGTGTCGGGGGGGGGGGGTGCAATGCACCTGGGGTGGTAAATTCCCCCCAAGGTGGGACAAGTTTTTATTGAATTTTTGGGTAGATTAGAGGCGGTGCAGGGGTAAAATTACAAAAAACCCCAGGGTTGAGATTCGGGTCGGGGTCGGGTTTATATTACCCCACCCCGTTATCCGCCCCGAAATATATTTATATATATAATTATACTTTTATTTTAATCTAATTATCATTATACATAAGATATTATTATTTTTCATAATTTTATTATCATTCTACTGAAAAACTTTCATTCTTACCTTAATATTTTAACAATTACACTAAAATATAACTTTATTTACATATATTTACTTTTATTTTGCTTTTAGATTAATTTTTAAAAAAAATTACCTTATGAAACGGGGCGGGGCAAGTAAACTCGTCCCCCGATCGGGATGGGGACGGGGGTGCCCAAAAGATACCCAGTCGAGTTCAGGTTTACATAGTAATTTTCAAGTCGGGGTTTAGGATATGCCAAAAAACCCGCTCGCCCCTTTGCCATTCCTAAAAGCACCTCTCCGTTTTTATATACTCAAGTATGGATTTGTCTACCTCCCAAATCCCAATCTCCCACGGAAGCGACGTTCTTCCCCTGCGAGATTCTCTTGCCGTCCGTTCAACGGCCATTTGCCGGCGGCAATTCCCTCGCAATTTCTCACCTCTCTCTCACCGTACATCTCTCTCCCTCTTACGGCACATGTATAATATATATGTATATGCACGTGTATGTGTAGGTGTATGTGTATGATTGGAGTTGGGATTGTCCTCTATTGGAGGGGTTATGTTGTAATAAGCTAGCATATTTGGGAGACCTGTATGTTCGATATATAGGTGGGTGAGTTGGGGGCTGATGGGAAAAGGGGTTTGTGGAGTTGCAAATTCATCTCTCTATCTCTCTGTATCTCTCCCTCTTGTATCATTTCCCTATAACCAATTTCCTGCATTGTTACTATTCATAGCTGTGCTACAAGTAAAGAGATCAATAAAACAGTTTAATTTCCCATTTCCATATTTGTGAGTTTATCATTTGGTATCAGAGCGGTCGAAGGATCAAGCTCTCTTTTAGCCTGGTAACCATAGCATTGAGAGCAAAACCAAGTTCGCTCTCACTTGAATTATCTTCATCTGACCAACACAAAAGAAATTTTTAGAGGCTCTGTTTGGCTACAGGCTACCAATTAAGCAAAGAACAACATGGAGCGTAGAGACAATCAATCTCCTCAAGGTTTGATCCTCCTCCCTCTATAATCATTTGTTTATCAAATTTTCTTGTATCGTACTTTTTTATAAAACTGCAGCTCAGACAGCTTGTATTTTGGTGCAATTCTTGGAGGCTGCCATCACTTCCATTGTCTTTCTCAAAGGAGTATATCATTCTGGTGAATCTTCTTACTTTATTTCAAACCGTGTATTCAGTTGAATTAAATCATTTCTATCCCAGATAAAAAGACAAATGGATAGTTATATTTTGATCTTGATAGGTATGCGTACGAATATGTAGTGTCAATGTGTCATATGAAGAGGTTTTTAAAACCCTTTTAAGCAGAGACCTCAAAGCAAGAAAGTCTTTCGAAGTCACTTATGTTCATTTTGTTTAAAAGCAAATAACCCCATTAAGGTTCTCAAAGATTTGTAATTTGTTGTCTTTTAGTATTTGTCTTCCATTCCTTGGTAGAAAGATTTAACTACGGAGTGTTTATATTTTCTGTGTTTGAAAAATTGTGGGAATAGGTGCATTTGAAAGGCGGTGATACATGAATGTTGTGGTTCAGAAGGCTCGACACCCTGAACTTAGAGAATACATCAATTCTGCTGTCACTGGGCTACTTCCTTACATTCAGACGGTGTGAAAATTCCATTTTATTTCCTCTAGAATGTGTTCTGCACAATTATCCATTTATTGTCCTTGGAAGTCATCTTAATTCACAATTTCACTAAGATCGCCTCCAATGCTAAATCGAAATGTTGAATTTCATGCAAAACCAAATGCAGCAATAGATGGTACATTTTATCGCAAAGTGGCCAACAGTCCTTGGAACCAATTTATCTCATTGTATGCTTTGTAAGTTGGCATTGCAGAGATCTAGTTCAGTGATAGCATTACTTAACCACTACTAAAATTTGGGAGAGCTGTGCCAACCTTTTCCCCGACTTGCATGTGAGTGGTAACTGGTAAGAGAGGGGAGAGGTCTATCCGGTTAGAGGATAATTTCCTTGATTTTGGCTATATAATGATTTTATTTTGGTTTTGGGACACTAGTGTTAGTGTAAAATATGCAAAAAAAAATTGGAAAAAGGGTTTGCTCAAATGAGTTAGTTAGTGGTGCATCGGCATGTCGAAGCCATTAAGTTGATGTCTCAAAAGTCAATACATGGAAATTACGGAATGCACCGGTAACATGTTATGAGAATATGTGTCAGGAAAATGGAGTATGGTCATCTATGCACAGTATAAAATCCCTTCTGTAGTCTATGGAACAATGCTGAAACGTGATAACTGATCTTCAGCCCAACTTTTATGAGCCTGATTGTTTGACAAGATCGATTTTTTAGACATTGACAAATGTGTGTAGGGGATACTTGTTTTACAACTTCACTTGATAATTCTACCTCTTTAACGAATTTTCCATCTCTCTTATTTTCAGTGTTTTCCCCCACTTTTCAATAGCTGGTGATCAGAGGGGCCCTGGGTATGGGTGAGGGAATTTTTGGGTATTTGTTTCACGTTTGCATTTAGATGAGGAATAATTGAACATTGTGGTTGTCTGTCTCTGATACGGAAAACCACTTGCACAATAGCAGGATAACTCACTCTTTCTGTGTTAAGCATTTTCTGAAGGGTTGATGTGCCATTTGGTTTTACTCAAGCAAATTTATGCTTTTGTTAATTAGGGATTGGTGGAAAGAGTTGCAATTATTTTCTTCAACAGTGAGAACATCCCGTTGGAGAGATTTATTTTCAAGCTTTCGATAAACTAGTCTTATGGCGCAAAGGTGGAAGAAGCTGAATTGGAGTTCTCTCTTCGTTCGTTTTTTATCAAGCTTCCAGTATTAGAACCACTGACAAAAGTTTTACCCCGCAGTAAGTGCCAAGAGTCAGCTGCTTTATTCATCATCTTACTGAAGTTTATAGGCATAATTCTCCCCATTTCATGACTTAGAAGTTAAAACTTGCCAACGATTTTATTGGATGGAATTTGCATTTATGAGATGCTTTGTATTTTTCTGTTTGTGAGAAAATAAACCTTAGGTGCTTGATTACTTTCTAGATTCGGTCAAATGGTTCACGATTCTTTCTAATCAGTTGGTTATGTCGCGTGCTTTATTTTGTATTGCTTTGAGATGGGAAATGAGACCCCAAGCTCTTTTCCTTTGATAGATTGCAGGTGGGAAATAACAGCGTATTTTCGTACACTACCCCAGGCTAGTATAAGCAAGGATGCAGAGTTATGGATCCCAACAGACACCAAACAGTGGCTGCAACCTCCCTTAATCACCCCTGTTAAGTCAATGAGTAGTGAACCTCTTGGAGTTCAGCTATATCTGGAACATCCAAGTGTATCTGAACCGAAGCCTTAAATGGAATTGAACAAGGTCTATGTCTGGGTAATAGGACTGGAGAGCTGGGGAGAGAATTGGTTTTCCTTGAATTGATGAGATGTTGGAGCTAGAAGTTGAGGATTTGGATCTTCAAAGGGTCTTGCTGTTTGTATGCTGTAAATCAAGGGTGATGTATATATTTGGAATCACTAGTTTCTTAGAGGAAAATCGCAAATAGAACAACTTTGGTGATTCCCATGTATTTGGACAACATTTTATTGTTATCGACAACAATGAGAGATTTGGGAGATCTGCAACTGCATAAGATTGGGGTGGCACGAGAAATTGATTCTATATTTGTGACTCTGCATAAGGTTTTTCTTTAAGCCGTGAAACAAGAGTAAGTGTTTGAAGTAGAGGTGAAGGAACTTACAAGTGATGAAGAAGCCTCCCAACAGAAGGAAGAGTAACGGGTGTTGCGGTGCTGGTAAGGAGAGTTCAAATGATGCCTAAAGCAGGTTAGAGATGAACCGAAGCCAACTTCAACTCAAGTAGATAGTAGTTCGTCAAAAAATCTAGAGTTGAACTTCTTGTATTGATATCCGTTTATTCTCCATTTATGTTATAGTTTTCTTCAAAGGTGATCTTATCATTGCCATTGTTTATTTCATTTTTTCTGTAAGCATGAGTAGGCTTCAGATTGTGCATTGTGTTGCCTGCTGGATATTGGATGGACACAGCTAAAATGTGTTGCGTGAGATCGTTCAAACAGATGTAGAAATTGTAAACATAGTACATTGAAATTCGTAAATTTCAGTTGTCAACGTTTTGCATATATTCTGAATTGCATCAGTAGTGAGGCTAATTTGGAGTCTTAAAGGGAGCATAACTTGCACTTTCCACCGATTAGTTTCATAATGACAAGTTACAGTTAATGAGATGATAAGAAGTGATAGGAATTCAAAATTTTAAGTCATGAAATGACTTCTGATTGCATGTAACAGAACAACTTGATTTCATGTAACCTGATCACATAATTAGCACAAAAGTTTGTTGATCTTTATGTGAGACAAGGAGATCGTTTTGTGTACGGAAAAGGTTATGCCCTGTACACTAAACTCTTCGGCGTTGGCCATACATCTTGTGAATGGGCCACTTGCTCAAGCAATAGTCCTTGATTTATGGGTGATCTAAACGAACGATCCATCACCAGGGAACCCTCTCTCTGGTAAAACTAGTGGAAAAATGTGCCATAGTTGTTTTATCAAAGTCGATTTCAGGGTTCAAATTTTCTCATTAATAATTCCAAAACAAAGCATGAAGACTTCAAAAGAGCTGTACCATTGGCGTAGGTGGAATACTTAAAGTGTCTTGCTAAGTAGAATGGACATGCGACACGACATGCACACTTTTGATGTTTTGAATTAGAAATATGAAGGATGCAATACATTGAAGACACGTTAAAGTCCAAGTGTCTGAGAGTGTTCAATAAGTCTCAGAAACGGAACCTTCTTACAAGTATCCTTGCTTCTACGTCTCTTGCAGGTTTGTGCACTCTAATTGTTTGACACATGGTGTCACGTACACTTCATTCCTTCTAAGAAAATGGCCGAGAAAAATAGTCTTGCCCCAATAATCTGTTCTTAGAATTGTGGTATGTGAAGAAGTGGCACTGCATCCCATCATGCTTTTCTGCCCTCCCCACCCGTAACGCATGCACCCATCTACCCACAGGCTAGCTTAGCTGAAATCATACGAACATCACTGGAGCCACATTGCCGAGTCAAATACATACTGTCCCACTGCTCTATAGCTTTTTCTTGGATATATCTTGTTTGTATCTCTTTTCTCGTATATTCCTGTTATCTTTTAATACCTACGTTGGAGGCTACAGTGTCTTGCCCCCGGATTGGTAAAACTGGGATTAAACTTTGTGCCATCTTTATATGGTTGAATGGCATACAGTTTGACATCAGAAATTGCATGCCGTGCAAGAGACTATACATGACTACTTGAAAGTTATGTTATTAATGACTCCGGCAAACATGGCCTTTGCCTCTTCTTTTTTTTTGATCTGCAACATGGCCTTTGCTTCAAGAAATACGAGTTTTATGAGTTTCTGCATTCTTGGAAAATAACAGCAGATTCTTATGACTTGGTTTTGTTCAATTCTGCATCAGCAGTGGATAGTTTGCACAAATTATCAGTGTTCTAAAAGTCACTAGTCTCTCCCAGGTCAGATGGCTGCCGACTAGCAACTAAGGGACTAGTCGGGGATTAGTCGGGGACTAGTTCGGTTAGATTTTTTTTTCTTTAAATATATATTCCCCTTCATCCTTCATAAGTTTTGAGTAAGTAGAATAACATAAGTAGCAAATCATCCAATAAAAACATAGTGGCAACAAAAACCACAACAAAAATAATTAATCCTTAGTGGCAAATCACAACAACAATATATAGTGTACTAATTGATTGATTTATTCTACAATCTATAGTACATGAAAACTATTTTTTAATGTTTACTGTTTTTTACTGTATATTTTACAATCTATATATGGAAACCACAAACCTTAGCCTCTCGTAATCATAGATAAATAGACAATTAAATTATTAAAACTATTTTTTAATGTACTGTACATCATCCACAGTTTTGAGTTTAGCGTAAAAAGTTAAAAACATTCAAAACAATTACACTGCAGCCCAAAAATTTAGCAAATTCTGTTTTTTTTTTACCCTAATTTTTCCGATTAGTCGCCGACTTGTCCGATTTTTTTCGATTTGCGACTTTTCCGATTCGCCGACTAGTCCGATTAGTCGCTGACTTGAGCCCGACTAAGTCGGCCGGCAACTAAATCAATCGACTAGGCCCTAGTCGACTCGGAGAGCCCCCAACCCCGACTTAATCGCCGACTAGTCCCGACTTTTAGAACATTGATATCGACTGATTCATCATTCTGCATCTTTCATGCCAATGTTTGGCATATCCCCTTAGAATGCGCTCTCCGCGTTTAAATGAGACCGCAATAGCTGTGAAGGAAATGTTAGTCACTGCAATTAAGTAACAGAATTATATTTATGCCTCACGAAAACCTCTTTTATTCGTGATGGACCGGAATTTCTTTATTGCTTCTCTATCATTGCGTTCAAAAGTTGGAAGAGTTTGATTCATCACAGAGCAAGCCACTAGGTTTTGTATGGGATCAAACAGATCCCAACTCGATGAGTTTGCAATCAGACATACTGTCTATTTCCCGGCACTACGAGGTGACCTAAAGTCTGGACTCTGGACTAAGATACTCCTATGTATGAACATGGTACGTCAGTATTGAATATTACTTGGGGGCTTGCTTTCCATTGCAAAAATCTTAGGTTTTATCAAATCTCGTCTTCAATGTTGATTTTAACAAATTTTAATTTTATCCCGATTTTTATCGTTTGGGAAAACAAGGCCTAGGTCCAAAAGACAGAACAACATAGGACTAATGTGAATAGAGTTGGCCACTGTGAACGTTTAGCTTAAGAGTGTGAACGATACCATCTCACTTTGGTTAGAAATGGCCGTAAACATGTGATTTTGTTTTCGTTTGTTTGGGGAGCTCTCTGGCGCTGATTCTTGCTTTGTTTGTTGGTTTCCGTTTTTTGGTTATTTCTACTCTTGTTTGTTGCATCAGGCTGCTTTTGTTTGTATCGTGGTTTTTTATTGTTATACTCTCTCCGTCCCAATTTGTTGCGTCTGTTTCATTTTTGGAACTTCTCAAAAAATTGTCTATATTTCATAATCTATAATATTTTTTACGATTTCAAAATCTTTGTTTTAAAAAATTAATTGAGATCTATCAAACAAAATCCATATTGATTATAAAAAAAAATTATAAATTGAAAGATATAGACGATTTTTTGAGACGTCCAAAAAAAATAGATACAACAAATTGGGACGGAGGGAGTAGTTCTTTAGGGGTGGTTTTGTGTTCTTCCCTGTTTTTGTTTCTGGATCAGGTGTTCTGGTTGGTGTGTGTTTTCTGTGTTTTGGCTGATCTCTTACCATCCATGTTGTCTTTTTTTTTCCTTTTGGGTCCTTAACGTTATTAGTCTTGGGCCCGTTTAATATTTGTAATTTGTTTTTTTAATTAATAATTTTTTGTCGGAAAAAAAAAAAAGGAAGCGTTATCAAAAAGTTTTTTTGATGTACCCATAGCATTATTCTTCTTTCTCGGTACCTTCGCCTTTTAAGCTTCTTTCCAAGTAATGATATCTAAACTTCGGCAAAGAATATATGTATATAAAATAAAGGGTCAATACACTGACCACCCCTGAGATTTCTGACTTGTATATTGATCACCCCTATTTTATCTGAAATAACATTGACCTCCCCTGAATTTTATATTTTAGTATCAAAAGCACCCTTCAACAGTATCGATGGGTACCGACGGTGCCGAGGACCCCATTGTGGGTCCGCAACGGTCGATCCAAGCCGTCCGTTCATTTCAAAATCGAATTTTGAGTGGGTCTAAGCAAGAATCACCTCAATCGGACAGTCCTAAGTGCTCGATCCAAAATTTTTGAAAGAAATGGGGTGATTTTGGATCGAGCACTTAAGACCGTCCGATTGAGGTAATTCCCGCATAGACCCACTCGAAATTTGATTCTGGAATGAATGGACGGCTCGGATCGACTGTTGGGGACCCAAAAGGGGATCCCGGCGCCGTCGGTACTGTTGAAGGGTGCTTTTGATACTAAAATATAAAACTCATGTGAGATCAATGCTATTTCAGATAATATAGGGATAGTCAGTGTACAAGTCAGAAACCTCAGGGGAGATCAGTGTAATTTACCCTAAAATAAAAAAGGGTAATGACGTGTACATATTTTCTGCTTCTCCTTTGAACTTTTTCATAAATTATGTTGGGAAGCACGAGAATCTTGTACAATGATGTAGGCCACATGGCAAGTATACATAATTGTAGGACTGTTGACTTACTATTTGTTTGTGTTAAATACACTGAGTCACTGACATGCATGTGGTATTTATATCAGACGCAAATTTGTGGGCATTTGACGTGCGATATTGCTGTTTCTTTCTGTTTTCAAGTTGCAGGAATGGACATCTGACACATTTTTTTTGTTATAAACTTCATGGTTAATGTGGACAACTTTAGGTGGGATACATCGGCCCTATTCTTTTCTCAATTTAATTTTAGTTTTAATTTTAATGACATCATCATTTTTTTATTTCTTTTTCTATCTCTCTCCACTGATTATACCGTAAACATCATCAAAACTAAACTAAACTATCTAATCAAATACAGTCATCATGATTTTGCTTACCTTAACTTTTATCAAGTAATTAACATGTTTTTCCTAAAAATGGGGAATCTGCCGTCTCTTCAGGTCCGCAGGGGTTGTCGACACCATCCGGGTCGTCTGTTTAGCACATTAACAACTCAAATCTCATCTTGTTAAGTGTATCTACACCGTTCATTGTTTGATTCAATTGATCAAGTCGTTGATACAGACTACGGATGGCGTAGATGAGAGTTGTCAAGGTCTGTCGACCCCGTGGACAACAACCCCCTGAGTTCATTTTTCCTTGTAACATACATATTAGTTATTTCCTTCTTTTTTTGTCAGAAAGCGATTAAACTAAATTACGAAATAACACGTCTAAGGGAAATTTAATCTCTAAAATGTCTTCTTAAGAGGTGCCTTAGCTAATAGATTCGCGCATTTATTCGCCTCTCAAAATCCATGGCTAACCTTCACTGATGCAAAGCTCTCGAACGAGTCTGTTTTCTATACTATATAGCATATATATACTTCATATTTGATTCCTTTCATTTGAATTATAATGTAACAGCCTATCTAAATAAACTTCAATAATTAGTGGAAACGGATCAACCTACAGATGAAAATAATAGGAGTACAAGTTGATCTAAAATGAAGTCTGATCTCCTCTGATGAATTGCTGAGACAGGCAGGCATGATTGGGCCCAGTACTATTGAATAATTTTCGGCTGTAGCATTTACCTTATTTGTGTCCTCTTGTTTGATTATGGGCCTTCTTGTTCTGACATGTTGAGGTTTTGAATAGCAACATCGAAATTTGGGCACCCATAACCAAATAGTATTACTATCAAAGGATAATGATAATGTCAAAATTATTTTTATTTGTACCAAAGCTATAGTGTACAAAAGACTTTTACTTTATACATGGTACAACATTTTTAAGTATTACATTTTTGACAAAAACAAAAACGGTTTTGGCAAGGGGTGGTGCACTGCAATTAAAGTTCCTTGTAGGGTAGTTGTATACTTGAATAGGAGTAGGATTCTATTCATACAGGATGTACCTTTTGGTTTGTTTTTTTTATTTATTTATTTCAACAATTACAGTAACTTTCTAAAGACTAAAACTTGGGAGTAAATGACTTGTGGGGATATGAGTTCAGAGAACGAGATAAAAACCTTTGTTAATTGTCACATTGGTGCAAGTTTAGACCTTTCACACTCGAGAGTGCTAACCACAATCCACTAAATTAAAGGGAATTTTGTGTTTAAAATACGAAGAAAAAAGTACAAGAGTACTATGTTGGTGTACCTTGAAATGTGAAATACGGGTTTTAGTTCTAAAACTTTTGGTGTTATTTGTGTCCCTAATTACCACCCGATAAGTAATTGTCATTGAGACCAAAATATAATTAACTTACCCCGCACTCTTTGTTTCCCGTTACAATTTAATTACTTGGACTGCATAGAACTTATTTTAATAATATGCTTTAGAATAGAAAGATTATGGGAATGGAATAGACATAACACCTCTAATGAACTGGACATGTTTTCCTAACTCATGAATAGACCCCTAAATTTTAGGGATATGGGGCCGGGCGGGGATGGATCATGGAACATATTCGGGGCAGGAATATGCCTATCTCCAACTCCTACCCGATTTCCCAAAAATTTTCAAAACAAAATCTCCATATCCAATCCAATCTCCAAATTATCAATCCGTTCAGAGCGGGAATTAGATCAGATTCAGACAGCTCGGACAATATAGCCAGCCCTAATGTGAATGGAATAAACAAAACACCTCTAATGAACTAGTGAAAATGTTTTCGTAGTTGGTGGGCTAAGGTGGAGGAATCAAATGTTAAACTTTTAGAGTAGTTATTTCGTTGAATTATGAGTTCTCAAAACATCAAGTTAGTCCTTGTTTGATACTCTCTTAGTTCCTATTTGTTTGTCCCACCTTTTCTTTTGACTTTTTTCAAATCAAAAAATTAAGTGCTTTCATGTATCATTTTTCAAATTTTTTCACACCGAATTAAAGTACACGATGAGTACTTTAATTTGGTGAAAAAATTTTGAAAAATGATACACAAAAATATTTTATTTTTTTATTTGAAAAGCGACACGACTTTTCATAATGAATAAACAAATAGAAACGAAGAGAGTATAATTATAGTTGTCAAAGTCCCAAAGCCTTGTCGTACCATCCCTATACCCTCTCAACTGCTATCCACACAAGCATATGATGTGTAAGTGTGAAAAAAAGGCCAAGATTCCACTAGAATCCAACGAGATTTCAAATGACTCTCTATCCTCTATTTTGCAGGAATCTTTTTTAATGTTCACAGCACTGGCATCAGGTAATAAAGTACTTTCGTAAACGTCAATTTTCTACATCGATATTTGTTGGAAAAACTCATTGGCTTGAATGAGTATATACGTTGCTAACTCAAACCGTCCAACTTGTGATGGATTGTATATGGTCCATTTGCTGTAATGACAAGATGATACCTCTCTTGATCAGAAAACTACATACTCGTCTGATTAGACATGCCAGTAGTGCATATGGGTAAGCTCATATTTGGAGGATGCAAAGCATTGATCTTTTCTTTTTCTTTCTCCTTTTCTCCAATGGTCGGGGCTGGACAAGCTTACACGCACATTAACTAATTTCTCTCTTAATCCGTTCATAAGTATATTGTCCATGTCGGAATTAAAAGATTCACAAAAAATTACTTTTTCGCAGACTGAATCCAAATATCGAACTCTCATTAATTGTGTCCACGGAACTGAAAAGCATGATCATCTAGTTGGATAAACATGAAAAGTACCGAAATAAATGATATTGTAGCCCTACCCATATAAAACCATAGGCCTAGGACCATTTCATGGCTTATTAATCACTCAACTTGGAATTGGATTTTTTTCATATGGTCCATTAAATGTGGGCCCCTTGATTCCTGTATTTACGCCTGTTTGACAACACAGCATTATGCACCCACGTTTGATGATGATATTCACACAGTGATATGTCACTCTCATCTCTCTTAGGCCTTGTCCATTTTTTACTATTGGAATGTGCAACAACTTTTAGAAAAGGTGGGAGGGGAAAAGTAGGATAAAAGATTTGAAACATAGTACACATCCATCAGCTAGTTTTTTGATAGGGGTACTAGAATCACCTTCCTTGTTTCAATACTCCATTTTGAACTCACATGTAGACCAACCCAATACCTAGACATCTAACCTAACTTATCTATCTCTCTCATATAATAAAGGAGCCATTCATTTCCTTTTGTGCTCCCTCTGGTCCACTCAACCACACAACATCAATGATTTTTATGGTGATTTTAGAGAGTGGTCTGTTTTTTCAGTAGTGCCTAATGTAGACATCAAGAAACAATTGTGACACATGTAACAAAGTTCCCACTTATGAGAGAGCCTGTCAACTTAAAGCTCTGTGTTAAGCCAGAAATTCCAGGAAAGTGCTACCTTTAATTGAACACATTTAATTAGTAACAATCGATCTCAAAATTCTAAGCAGCTTGGTTGAGAAGATGTTTCACACTCAAAATTGCACATAAGAAATGTGCTCTCTTGGGGGCATTGAATTTCGTGGCATGATATCAGCTTAAAATCGACATCAATTCGTTTTGTTAAGACGTTCAACTCTTGAAATTTACCAATGTGGCGAGTGACTGAGTCGTTACAAAGGCAATAATTCTATATATCCGGGGACCCTGTAGCGCCCAATCACAACCGTGTAAAAGTGTTTTTAATGATTTGGTAGCGTCTGCGAATCCAGACTATTGATTGACAATTAATGTATGTTGGACGGCTATGATGCACGCTATGACCCGTTGCGCTCCAATTAGTGGGAGAAGTGATACACTTCAGCATCTCAACTTAGATTATACTAGTATAAAGTAGAATGGGAGGAACATCAGCCCCTTTTTTTTTTCTACTTTATGTGACTGCTTTAATTTTCTTTTTAGTTCTGTATCAGTAGTGGGTGGTTTTCGGCTTCAAAATGTGCAATATGCAGTGTCCTTTTTTATCTTTAGCCTCACTCCACCGAATCCATTCATCTAAATTAAAGTAGATTCAGGGCAAGGGGTCATTGAAATTCTCACAGAAAGGAGAGTACATTGCTCAAGATTTGATTTATATGTCAATGCTTCTTTATGCTCTCTTCTTTTGGGGAGTTGTAGATTCTTATCTTGAACCCCACCACACCATCCCAACACAGACAAATCATATTATGTACCATATTGCATGAACCATAATGCAAGAAAGAAAGAGAAGACAATTGCCACCGCACCACACCACATCATGTGGGATTAATTGGCATCAACCTTCCCAATTTCTTATGCTTTTTACTCCTATCTATGATTGCAAATCCTAAAAACACTTCAAAACATTTTATTATGCATTCAATAGGGTCATACTCATAATGACTTCGGCTACTGCTTTTTTCTCCAAAAGCAGTTTCTTGTGCACATTTCACACACCTTACAAGTTCCGTAAATTCCGCTTCCTTTCATTTGAGTAATGAGTTTTTTTTTTTTTTTCCTTTTAAATCAGGGCCTGTTGCACTAAGCGGATTTTTTGGGTTATTTAGTTGATATATGTGGGAAGAATGACCTGTCTTCTGAAGAATGACCTGTCTCTAAAGCATGAATAAACAGAAGGTCAATAATTCACTTAGTGGAACAGGGTTGCCTATATACACCTCAACTAATCTTGAAAGACAAATTTCAGTTTTGAGTAATGAGTTAAAATCATCTTCAAATAAGTGTGAGTAACCCTCACCGACGAAGAAACGCTAATTTGGAGCCATCTTAACCTTAATTTGTGGGGCTGAGATATCTTCAAAAAAGATATGTATACACATATGTCTTCATGTGGTCGATGGTTTTGTGGGGTCACCTTGGAAAGGGAGGATGTGTTAATGACAAAACAATGGAAGAAACAAAATCACTTCTTAAAAGATTGATGGAATGGTACATGAGTGCCCCCTTTGACAAGGAAAGAAAAGTTGGAGGGTAAACATCATTTATGGCCCCCATCTCCTCTAGATTGGCTCCATATTCTATGCTTTCTACTGTCCCATTCCTTCACCATCCCCCACCCAGGCCACCCCCCAAAACTGAATATTGGAATATTGATTTAGACCACCAAAGTGGACAACTACTTATGTGACACACACATTTCTATCTTTTTTACACCAAAAGTTTGGTTTCTATACTTTACTTGCATCGAATAGCACAAAATGATACACTGTAGTAGTAAAATAAAGTTTTTTGTTATAAAAATAAAAACACAAGCATCATGGTCTAGACAGTACTGGGGTCTACCCTTTTTATGTCAAAGAAAGTAAACAAACCATTGGGTCAAGTGTCACTTTCCTCGCCGTCGGCGTATTGTTGGCCGAGTGCGTGGTGGGTACGATGAGTTAGAGCATGCCTTTGATCTCTCTCTCTCTCTCTCTCTCTCTCTCTCTCTCTCTCTCTCATTAATTCTGTTTCTGTATTGAAAGATGATAAAAGAGGGGGTGGAGAAGATTGAAGTTTTCAAGATTATGACCCACAATAAATTGATGTGTGCAGTGTAGTTCTATAGAAGAAGGGCACAAAGATAGAAAACAAAGTTGGGTTTGCATTAATTTATTCACACATCTTTTTCTTGTATTCAATCAAGAGAGATGGGATGGGATGGGTTTTTTTTCTTTTTGTGGTGGTGTAGGTTGGCTAATTGGCTTTCTTTGGCTAAATATAAAAACTTTTTGTATGGAGTGATGATGATCTGTGCATAAATGACAAAAAATGGGGATGGGGATTCCAATGTGATATGCACCATTCAACCAAACCAAAACCCCATGATATGTGTCATTCTGACATAAAATAGGTTTTTTATAAAAAATAAAAAATAAAAATATTAGCTGACTACTTAAAAATTCCTCCCCTGACAATTCCAATTATCTAGAAAGATGGAGTACCAATTTCTTCGAAGTTCAAACAAATACTTTGCACAACATTAAATCCAATTAAATTAAGAATTACAACATTTAAGTGCCTCTTATATTACTATATGCTCCTGTACTCTTATCAAATGTTACACGGTCGCATTCAAATAAATTTGACACGGGATTCGATCAAGATTCAACCATCATAAGTTTACAATTATAATTAGCGATGATGCTTAATTAATACAGTTGTTTTTCCACATAACACTTTCCGAATCACCATCTTCTAAGCGTCTTAATAATTTGGAATCCTTGAACTGGGTCATGTTAGATTATGCTTAAGGAATCAACACCTTCCTTGTCCTTAGTTGCTTCATATTTCAGAGTCCTTTAACCAGAAAATACAAAGCACAAATAAATGGACTTCTACATCCGATTTTAAAATAAAGAAACTAGTTTAAAATGCATGTTTTTTATTTTTGTACGTACGTCTATTTCCTTAGTAAAAAAATAACTCAATTTTTATTAGTCTTTTTGTGCGGCATTTCAAGCCAGAAGGTAACTATGATGTAGTACGAAAGCAAATTCCAAAAAATGCCCAATTTTGCTTTCAAATACATCACTAGATGGAAATTCTGAATTGGTGAAATTGACAAACAGAAAAACTAATACTAATCAAGTAACTAACAACAAGGAGAACTGCTTAACATTTAATAATTCGCTGACAACATGGTATCCTTCCAATTTAGCTTAGGCCTAAAGTCCAATTAAGCTATGGGTGGAAGCAACCAAGTTAAAAAAAAAAATTGGCCTATATATATATATTGTCTATACTTTGGAAGTCCTTCAAAAGATTTCAATTTTGTATTGAATGACTTTGATAATGCAACAAATGCTTACGCGGTTGCCAAATCAAATAATTCAAGGTCTATAAAATATGCGTAGTTGGACTCTAAAAAGTCCTCCTATTTATTTACAAGAAAAATGTCACATGTATATTTGACTTTAGACTGTACCGCGGATTACATTTACATATGCCTTTTTTTATATTATACTTCCTCATTTGGTGTGTTTCAATTCGAATTTGGACGGGACATTAACATAATGGGATTTTGACTTTAATTTTTTTTTCAAATCCCAAATGTCTGTCAGTACTGTTGCCAAATTTAATCCAATTGGACAATCCTAAACAGTCCAATTAATTATATGTAATTCTTTCGGCCAAATATGCTATTTGATTGAATGGACCACCTCCTATTACGGGCTTGGCTCACCTATGACGTGTATCAGTATGGCGAACTGTCTTAAAAACTCTCTAACAAAAATACTTACGCTAATGTTAAAACGACAGAACACATGAGTTTTCATTGGAAATAAAGGGGAAGAGAGCCATTTTTTATTTTTTTTTCATTCGTTATTTTTAATCTATTACATAGAGAAAGAAACTCGATCCTGAGATACAATATAGAGTATCCAAAAGCTCTACTTCACGAGCTAGCCACCACTCTCTGATCAAATTTTCACATAGTGTAAAAAAGCAATCTTGAAGAAGCAAATGTACCAAAATCTGAAAACAAAGGGGAATCACTTTTGTTCTCCGAGGGGGGAAAAAAAGAAAAGAAAAGAAAAAGACGGAGAGTCAATTCACTTTGAATGGGATTCTAGGCAAAGAACAACTTGTCTACTTGGTTGATCATCTACCAGAAACCACCTTTAAATTTTGCTTTTCATGCTTTTACAAAAAAAAAAAAGTCAAAATAACAATGGAGTATAATAAAAATGTTAAATTAAAGAAAAAGATGGGAGAAAGTGGAATCAGATTCACGTGTTTGGAAGGTTATACAGCATTGCCGGTTACATAAGGGACAGATGGTCCTGATCTTGTGGACCCCACTGTAACCAAAGATCTATAACCTCGTCATTAAATGCTAACTTTGGCGTTTATAGATAGGCGTAACACATGATAGGTCCTAGTCGGATTGGACTTTTGATCTGCTCCCCACGCTATTGATCAGAAGTTAGGCTTCTTTTGACTAATAATTCGAATTATGAATTATTAAATAATTTATTTTATTTTTATTCAAATAAGATTGCATTTTTTAGTTTTACATCAAGATTTAGTGGTTTTTGAACTCCTCTCAACGAGACGAATCTAGCAAATATAAAATTATGGTCAAAACTCAAATTTTTTAAATAAAACCAAAATACTTAGATCATTGGCCAATAATCTAAGTATTTCGGCTTTATTCAAAAAATATTTGGTTTGACCATAATTTTATACTTGTTAGATTCGTTTCGTCGAAAGGAATTTAGAAACCACAAAATCTTGACGCAAAACTAATAAATACAAAAAAAATTAAATAAAGACAAAATAAATAATCCATTAATCCATAATCCGGATTATTAGTCAAAAGTGGCCTTAATTCTCAGAGAAGGCTACCGAGAGTAATTTCTTTTGAATCCATCACTTTCGATTCAGATGGCTAGTCTTTTAATAGACGGAATATGAGATCAATTGAGATTAGCATGAATTGACTCGAATGGACTCTTAAACCATCGGGTAAGAAAAAAGATGTAACAGAGGTAAGAACGCTGCTAGGGGTACCCCATATATTGCATAAAAAATGCACAATGCGTCTTCGGGGAACCGCTATTGGGTTCTACATGAGTAATTCGAACCGTTCATTGTTCTTAAAACATTTTTCCGAGGGGGCCTACTAAAAATCAGCTCAATCGGACGGTTAGAAATGCTTGAACCAAAATCTCGCCGTTTCATATCAAAAGTGGGAAAAATGTTTTAAGAACAACGAACGGTTCAGATCACTCATGTGAGACCCAAAAGCGAGTCCCCGAAGGTGCGGTGTGCATTTTCGGTGCAAAATATGAGGTATCCCCAGGTTTTCCGTAGAGGTAATGGGTTTTATCCGTTGTGGGTGGTGGGGCCAAGTTTTGTACTCATTCCATGTTTTTATTTATGGGTTGGCCGATTAGTTTGACAAACAAGGGAATAAGGTTTTAAGTGATTGGATTATTGATTTCAATTTTCAAGCTGTTTGGTTGAAAAATTGGATATCCCATTATTGCGAATGGGAGCAATTTAAGGGGAACACACCCAAATTAAAGTGGACTTTTCACGTCAAGAAAGAATACCGGAGTGAAAGACACTATGAAAGCTATAAATACCAAAACATAGTAGTTTGGAATTTGGATCAGTAATTCTGTCTCCAATTGATAAGACTGGGAAACTAACAAAAGAAAAAGTTGACTTAAGTTAGTTTTTGTTATACTTAAAACATCTCCAACAAATTCAACAAAATTCTTACCCAATTGGCTACAAAATGTGTCATATATTGATATAGTTAAATAAAAAAAAATACCACCTCTACCCAACAGACTAGCTATTTTGCTCAAAAAAAAAGTTTGACTCGTCTTCTACTAGTACGGTATGTGCACGTCAACCGCAATAGTGGATCTCACTCTCTCGCATGCGCGGAACTTCACCGGCGCGTGCGAGTTCAGGCCATCTTCTCCAACGACGAGTCTTATACCATCGACATCGCGAGGACAAGACCTTCAACCTTCTTTGGTCAAATTGATTTCACGATCACCCCTGCGGTGATTCGTGTTTTTCGGGCAAGAGGAGAGAGAGAGAGCGCGCGCTTCACTTGGCGAGATCGCGATCTCTCACTGCCTGTGGCGAGGTACAATAGCTACGATTTTCTTGGCGACTTCGTTGCTGAGCCTATTGATGTTGATTTTCGCTGAAAACTTGCCGGAGCTAATGGCGAGACTGATGGAGGTGGTCTAAGTGATTCTGTTTTAAAGTGATTTTGCTTTAAGCAATTCCATCAATTAACAATTTCCTCCACCTGACACAAATTAACTACACACTAACTACTCCATCTGTCCCAATTTTATAGTCCATTTTGGGAGTTCATCTCACTTTTCAAAGTGTTATATCTTTTAATGTACAATGATTTAGGTAATTTTGAACATTTTGTTTATTAGATTAAATCAAGATCTATCAAACAAGATCCATATTGCATATAAAATGTATTACTGATTGAAAGATATAATCATTTTTTATCCGGTTATGATAGAACGAGGGACTATAAAATTGGGACAAAGAGAGTAATTACTAGGAGCAAAAAAAACACAAAAAAGTCAATTAACTGTGTTAGCACCTGACTAATAATATGTGGTCTTGGTTACACCACTACAAATGACCTTAAAAACTTTTGACAAGAACCCCTAGCTCCAAATGGCCGGATTCATCTCAGTGTCGACTCTCTTATCATTGAATTCAAAGGGACCGTTTCCTGTGAAACATTGTAGACAAAGTGTTCAAAATCACGTAAAACATTGTAGATTATAAGATATAACACTTTAAAAAGTGACACGAACTCCCAAAATAGACTATAAAATTGGAACGGAGTGAGTAAATATATATATTCACTTTACAATAACTAATAGGAGTATAGATTAAGCATCTAATTCGAAGAATTAAGGGTTGGTTTGAGTGAATTGAAAAAACTAATTTTTTGGTTTTTTGGTTATTCAATTTTTTTTTTTGCATTTGTTAGTTTTCGGTCGACTTTTTGTGGTTTCTTGGCTTGTCTCGACGAAAGGAATCTAAAAAGTATAAAATTTTGGATTATTTTTCATCTTTATTCAAAAAACTTTTTTGTCTAATAATTTTATACTTTTTAGATTTCTCTCGTCGGCAATGCCCAAAAACCACAAAAATCAATCTAAAACTAACAAATACAAAAAAAAATTGAATAACCAAAAAACTAGTTTTTTCAATTTACCCAAACCACCCCTCAAAGCCTAATCCGAGGAAATGGGGGGTCTTTAGTAAGCATTTCTCCCTCTGGGTTAGGTTAGGTTAGGTTAGGTTGGGTTGGGTTAGTTTAGGTTGCCAAACACTTAGGTTGGGTACATTTGGGTTAGGTTGTGTATGTGAGGTTATAGAATTAGGTTGGGTAGGGGTTAGGTTATGGTTCATTTTTGTTTGGGTTAGGTTGGGTTAGGTTGGGTTAGGGCATTGGGATTTGGGTTAGGTTGGAGTTGGGTTTGGTTCATCGTTCTTAGGTTGGGTTGGGTTGGGTTAAGGTTAGGCAATCGGTTAGTTTATGGTTCGATCAAGGTTAGGTTCATCGATAAAATTAGATGAAATGTGGTTGGGTTAGGTTGGGTTAGGTTGGGTTAGGTTGGGTTGGGTTGGGTTGGGTTGGGTTAGGTTAGGTTGGGTTGCCGGTTTGGACGATGGGTTAGGTTTAGGTTAGGTTAGGTACATGTATCTGTGTACGTAGCAGCGTTCTTTTTGTTTTCAACTCAACCGTAGCTTTAGCTTAGGCGGGACTCTACAACCGCCACAGATCCTCTCTTTGTCCCCATCATACTCCTGGGTCCATTACTCTATTACTACTTCCAAAGCACTTTTTTTATATAAATCCCATGCGCCACTCTGTACACTACTGCTTATAAATCCCATGCGCCACTCTGTACCCTACTGCTGACTGCACCCCACGAGGTTAGGTTAGGTTAGGTTAGGTTAGGTTAGGTTGAAATGGGTTGGGCTGGGTTAGAAAAAAGGATCACACACAAAAATACAAAAGAGATCGATGAGAGAGAGTATGAGAGGTGGTGGGAAAAACAAAACAAAAACTCCACCTGTGCAAAACCAGCGACATTTGCGCGAGTCCGACGTGTTAGCTTTTTACCATGCCCCTGTCGCTTTCACTCCCACCTTTGACTTCACGCCCCTTCATTGCACGTATTACTCAACCACACAACATCAATGATTTTTATGGTGATTTTAGAGAGTGGTCTGTTTTTTCAGTAGTGCCTAATGTAGACATCAAGAAACAATTGAGACACATGTAACAAAGTTCCCACTGATGAGAGAGCCTGTCAACTTAAAGCTCTGTGTTAAGCCAGAAATTCCAGGAAAGTGCTACCTTTAATTGAACACATTTAATTAGTAACAATCGATCTCAAAATTCTAATAACGCGTATACTATACAAGTATCAAATTAAATTCAACTCCTACCTTTTACACTACTTTGAAACTAAAACGATCTGAGTATCAAATTAAACTTCATTCCTAATAGATGGTCAAAATATGAATCCGAAGTTTTTTGCGGCACTATGTTGTACACATTCCAACATCTAAGTTGTTCATTAATGTGTGTGTTAAGATGAAATTTAGGCCGTTCATCCAAACAATAGACTCTAGGGATGTACACAGCACCCCAAGTCCCAAAAATACTACTAAGACCTTACTTCTAAGATGAACAAACAAATACACTAAATCAGATGAAATAGTAGTAATAATTTACGAAAGCATTAAAACAAAACAAAAAAAATTACGCGTGAGGCTAAAAATTTGACAAAACTGGAGTATTTTTCTTTTGATTTTCCTTTCTACAATATTTGCCTGGTGCACAGAAATTCAAGAGGGCATGATAACACGTAAACTAGCGTTCTTGACGGAGTTACAAACGGGACAGGCTTGGACCGACGACCCACAAAATGTACAGACGCAGAGGTGCCTACACGGCAACAGCAACACGCAAGACTCCTCCTTCCCACACTGCCTACACAACCTGCTGCTGCTCTTTTCACAACCCTTATCAACAACCACCTTTCCACTGCCACCGCAATCCGCTAAACTCCGCTCCTCCACGTCACCGCCACCGTAATTGCTGCCGCAGCACGACTGAGCATCGTCCATCAAAGCAGCATCGGCGGCGTCCAATGAGCCACGTCGGAGGTCGTTATTAGTAGTATTATTAACATGAGCCAACACTTGCTCGAGGTTGCTTCTCAGAGCGTTGGCCGTGGCCTCATTCGTCTGTGCCAATTCTCTCCATATCTGGTTTTCAACGCACAGTGACTTTACTCTTTCTTCCAACGCCCAATTCAACTTGCCAATCTTCTCTACCTCTATCTCCTTGGCTCTCAATTTCTGGCTTATACCTTCCTCAACTGCCGCCATTATCCTTTTCGAATATCGCTTCCTCTGCTCCTCCAGCTCCAATCTGACCGTTTCTGTCTGCAACCCGAACGAAAAATTATGAGACTCAAAAAATACTACATAGATTTAACGGAATTGAGAGTGCCGAACGATACATAACAATAATCGGTTGCAGTGATTGTTAATTTTTGAAATTCGTTTTTTACGCGAAAAAATTTTAAGTGTCTAAATTTCTCGCTGCAACGGCATCGGATGGTTAAAAAACAGTTACATATTTGCCAATACGCTACGTAACTGCTGGTATTTAAAACGTGGAAGAGAGGAGAGAGATATTGCAATTCGATCCGTACATGTTGAGTAACAAAACGATCGATCTCCAACTGTTGCTGGTGGATCTGTGACGAAATGTCTTCGCCGAGAAACGTAAAGAAACCGCCGCAGTTAGTGGCATGGTTATTATTGGTGTGACTGAGGATCTGGGCGTTGGGAAAGGAGATGAGTGGGTTAGTGGAATCTCTGGAGCGCTTTCTTGAAACAGGGAAGGCATAGGTGAGACCGCTATCAGCCTTCATTGCAGTTTTTTGGGCCGGAATTGAATCTGCAACAACAGATCCGTACATCGGAAAAGGCAGGGTATCCGTCGTCGTTCCAGATAACGGCGGCAATCCGTACCCGGATGGAAGAGAAGTGTTGTAGATATTATTCAGATTGCTGCCTTCCATTACGCTCATCATCATCATTTCTCTGCAAATTCATCGTGAAAACCTCCGTTAAGAGAGAGAGAGAGAGAGAGAGAGAGAGAGAATACGTTTCTCGACGAATAATTAAAGAACAACGACAAAGAATGGAGAAAGAAAGTAGTATCAAAGTACCTGTGGGTGTTTCCAATGAATTGAGAAGGGAAGAGATTGAGATTGTGAGCTTCGACAGCCATGTAAACTGGTAATACTAATTTCTTCTTTCTCTCTGTGTTTGTGTATTTATTATATCTATAGAGAGGTGCTTGTTGTTTGCTTTTGGTCTGGGAACAGGGGAGAAGAGAGGAAAGAACATGCAATAAGGGTGGCAAGTCGGAATATATATATGGAGGGGTTTATAGTACTATTTTTATTTGGTTTTGGTTTAGAGAGAGAAAATGTACTGGGCCTTTTAAAAGGGAAGGAGAGAGAAAAAGACGGGGGGAAGAGATAAGGGTAAATTTACCGTCCTTTTAAATTTTTTATTTTTTATTTTTTTTGGTTTCGGTTTTTGTCGAGATTCGTTTAACCAGAGGAAAGGCCCTCCTTCCTAACTTTGACTACTCCTCTGTCCCATATCTGTTTCCTGCCGTAAGTATGTAACCAAAAAAATTAAAAACAGAGAGAGAGATCCGGTCGGTCCGTAATTCCGACGATTTTTCTGGGGCTATTCCGGAACGAAAGCTCCCCTTGTTTTTACTCCCTTACTTTCGACCGGTTGTGGCTTTATCTCGAGTAATTGTTCAGTAGATCATGTGCACAGTAACGTGATGATCATTGATGACTCCAACATCACATACTCGTAGGATTGTGCACTTACAGCTCATTTGGATAACGTATTAACGGAGAGTTTTTCAATAAATTATTTAATTCTATCATCTTTTACGAATAGATAAAAAGAAAGTGATAATGTCACACTATGTTATCCACAACTATTATCAAACTAGATTTTATGTATTAGGAAAATAAGATGATTTTATCACTCCTCCATAAAACACCAACTAAAATTAAATTTCTCGTTTTATCTCATAAAATCTATTGGAAAACTCTCCCTAATTTTGGAGGGATTAATTAGTAAGGGAATATAAAATAGACAAGGAGATTAAGGCTTTGTTTGGCTAACTTGGAAAAAATGGTTTATTGGTTTATTTGGTTTTGTTCTTATTCAAATTTTTTTTGCATTTATTAGTTTTCAGTTGATTTTTTGAGGTTTATTTTTGGTTTATTTTTTGTATTTATTCACAAAACTTTAAGTTTGGCTAATAATTTTATACTTTTTAGATTCCTCTCGTCAAGACAAGCCAAGAAACCTCAAAAAATCGACTGAAAACTAATAAATGCAAAAAAAATTTGAATAAGGACAAAATCAAATAAACAAATAAACCATTTTTTCCAAGTTAGCCAAACAAAGCCTAAATAAGAAGAGGAGACCCACGATAAAGAAAAAGTGATTAAATAGTTCATGGTTTAGGAATTAAGGAGAGGTGTTGTGCGGTAAAATGACGTAGTTTTGTTCATTTTATTGGTACACTTCAATAAACCCTGTTTGGAGAGTTAATTTTGAGAATCAATTTTAGGGGATTTAGGCTCTTTGGGATAAAATATAGTGATTTTAGACACTTGAATTTAAGCACTTTGGGTTTAAGGTCTAGGCACTTTGTAGTGGCTTTTTTCTTCTTCCAAACAAAGTCTTTAGAAGCTTCAGATTTGTCCCAAAAATTACGTCGTTTTACCACACAACATCCACCTTAGATCCATGGTTTGGATGAGGGATAAAAAAAAAAAAAGGAGATAAGGAGGGTGAACGATGTAAAATCACGTCAAAAAGACTTTACTACCCTTGGTAATGCATATATTAAATTATGTATTTATATAATTATATAAATACCAAAATTAATTGATTTTATACTATTCAATATTTAATTGTAATATTTTTATTTTTAAAAAATGTTTTTTTATTTGTTCGTTTTTTTTTATTTTATATACTATTCAACAAGCCAACAATGTAAAATTCTGAAACATAAAAATTTTCAATGTTTTTGTATCGAATTAAAGATCTCTATTAATAGTTTAATTTGGTGCAAACTAAAATAAAAAAAATTATGTCCAAAAGTACTTTATTTTTTAATCTGAAAAAAATTGCATAAAGGTAGGGAGGTAAATTTGGGGGCTAATCCCTCCGACTAAATATAAACCCCACACACACACACACACACACACACGCCAACTTATATTTAGTTATGGAGAAGGTTGACTAATTAGCCGACGGGCTAATTAGTAGGGGGTAAAAAAATTACTCACAAACAAGGGATATAGAGGGGAGGAGGAGGATGATTTAGTCATTGGTGAAAACCCTCATCCAAACAAGCCCTTAGTCTTAATCTCACAAGGATGTATTTTGTTGGAACCCCACATAGTTGTCCTCGGGGGCACTGCAAAATTAAATCTTTATTATTTCTTTGATTTAAGCACCACGTGGTTGTCCTCTAATCGTATGTCACGGAGGTTGGCATATGTGATTTTTGGCCAAGTCAGTACACTAGATTCCATTTATACGTGGTTATTAGTGTATTATGTTTGAAATTTTGAAGACGAAAGATAATACTCATATGCTATTTTATTTTTGGCGTGGGTGATGGATGCATTTGATTACGAATCCATCCTTTATCCAATTCGATATACAACATTGGCAGTGACAGGAATTCATAAAATACACTTAAGCTTATGCGACCTTTATACCTTATTAAGTTTGTTTAAGTTAATTGACATTCTTGTTTGGTGTATATCTCGTTTGTTTCAGATCATCTTTCATATGTCATATGTTTATCTTGTATTAAGGTTGTACTTTCCATGTCAACTTACAATGCAAGTGGTTTCATTTTTAGGCCCAGTTTTCCAAAAGAATTTAGCACTCTGTTGCTAAAATTACCATATTTCAAATCAAAAAATAAAGTGGTTCTGTGTATCGTTTTTCAATTTTTTTCGTACCAAATTAAAGAACTCCTCAAATACTTTAATTTGGTGCAAAAAAAATCGAAAAACGATACACGAAATCACTTTATTTTTTATTTAAAATATGGTGATTTTAGCAACTGAGTGCTAAAATCTTTTGAAAAACTTAGCCTAAATAGCAGTAATACAACGATTGAATAAGATATTCTTACAAGCGTGATAAAATCACGCGCTTCAAGATGCACATCATCACTCAATAATACTAAAAATCACCACATCCTTGACGTCGACGAGAAAATAACTTTTATTGATTTTCTAAGCTAGACCCCAATTTTTTTGAATGTGTTTGATTAAATAGTTTAGGTTAGTTTTGATGATGTCAGCATGTGTAATGAGTGGAGAAAGATAGAGAGAGAAGTAAGAGAAATGATGATGTCATCAAAACTAAAACTATGGTTGTATTTGGTTTGAATTTTGAGTTTTGATTTTTATAATGATTAGAGGGAGAAATAAGAATAATAATTAAAAAAATAGGTATTAATGATTGTAGAGAGATAGAGAGAAAAATAAAAATAAAAATTCAAAATAGGGGTAATAATTGAATAATAATTGAGAAAATCGGTTCTTGAAAACCAAAACGAATAAAGCCTAAAACTAAACAGAGAAATGAACAAAACCCTTATAATCTGCATATTTTTGTCAAAAATTGATGGTTAATTATATTGTCGCACTCCTTGCGCATCACGCCATCTTGCTCACGCACTTATCAAGGCTTTGTTCTCCAATGGATTTTAGGTACATAAAATCTCACATTTTATGACACTCCAATCTCAACACATAAAATGTAAAAGTGATTTTATGAGATTCTCATAAAATCCTCCTAAAATCTATAGGAAAATCACTTCATTTTATTAATTGGGAAAATAACTTTATTTTATCACTCCTCTATAAAATGTTCATTTTATGAGATTTTCATAAAATCTACCTAAAATCTATTGGAGAACAAGACCCAATAATTTGCGCTTTCACGGCTTTGGCATCATCGCCCAAGAAAAACTTTTTATTTTTTTTCGGTGCAACGGAAATTACGCGAAAGTAAACCATTGTATAGGTCCATTATACGAGTTTATTATTAAAAGGATAAAAGAAGATGAAAATTAGTTGGAAGTGATGATGCTTTCAAGGCAATCTTCCCCTAATTAAAATCAAACAATTAAAGTATTATTACTTTGCATTATTTTACTTGTACTTGAATCTCCTTCTGTCTTCTGTAACCGCATATAACATAACTTATTCACCATACCCAAAGAAGCACCTTTTGGGGAAACAAATGCATCAAAAAATGAGTTTATATTATTATCTTAAACCTTGTCACTATTCATCACTACAAATGCCAACTTGGGTGATTCTACAGTACATACATGCATGCTCATCTCATTCAACCATTGAAGGGTGCACAAGCTTTTCTCATTTAATTTTTGGACAGTGAAGAGGTTTTCGGGCAAGTTACATTTACATTGACTAATCATCTTTTTAATCCGTTCAAATGCATGCCATTTAAGCTGGATTAGAGAATTCATTAGAAATTACTTTCTGACAATCTAATTCCAAAAATGAATCCTAGTCAATGTGTACAACAAAACACCAAGAGCAAGTCCAACAATGACTTGGTAGATTAGACAGTATACAATGCATATATCTATTATAACTTGACATTTTTTCTATCAACACTCCAACAATAATTCCTATTTTACACATCCTTCATTTTTAGATACATTCTTTCTCTTTCATCCTTCATTTATGCATAGCTTTCATTGGTTGGGTGAGAGGAAAATATTCACATTTGTATTTTACCAAACAATTTGTGTAGACCGTTGGAATCCCTCTTTGATGTATGGTTGAGTAAAATAGAGATGAAAGCACATTTGTTGAGTATGTTGCACTTGCTCTAACCGGATCATCCTTTGGCTAGGCTGCACAAGTTTATAGTTGTAGCAAACCCTTGTTGAATTCAGAATTTAATACACTTACCATTAGTATTAAACAGTAACCCCCCACATGGGTATGTACACGAAACTACTATAATTCATAAAGATATACTAGCATTACATTAAAATGTAACATATGTCAGGCCGTACAGGCGCATATATAGCTAGCTAGTCAGAAGGCATTAAAAAATACCACGTACTGACCCTGCATTTTCCAATGGGGAGAGGTGGGGGGGACCTCGATCCTCTGATTTTGATACAATTGTTCAGAATCAGATGTTAAGGCAATGACGGATGAAAGGTAGATGAGTGGATTCTCAAATAAGGCATTTTCTTTGCCTTTCTTCTAAACTCTAGTATTATTAATATGGTCCAATGCATCAAAACTAAACACCATCATATCAATCTCATCAAAGGAAAGAAGTTAAAATAAAATAAAATAAAATAAAAAGTAAAAGAAATTAAAGAAAAAGTGGGGAAATGGGTCACGACACACACTGCATTTGGACTATATTTTAATTTATAGCCTTATAGTAAATCGTAAAGAAAGATAGATATGGATACTAGAAGTCCTTTGGAAGGCTAAGCTATATACACTTTTTTAATGCATGTTCATGTATGTTGTCATAATCAACTCAACTAGCCCCAATAAAAGGTTTAGAAAAAATGGAGATAGCTAGGGGATCATGTGTGTATCTGCTTGCTTCCCTCCTTGTAAGGGCAAACTGAAGCACCTTAATTTGACTTGTAAGGGTTTCCTTTCTCTTTTTTTTCTTTTCTTTTTTTTTTTTTTTTACATTTCTTTCTTTGCCTTTATTACTTTTAACCTAATTAAATCAAAATTGTCAAACACATCCGGACTGTCCAAAACACAATCAGACAGTCGAGGGGTACACGGCACCGTGCATAGCGGCCCCGGGTTCGTGGTTTTCACCCTTTGTCATTCATAGTCCTGTTTGGATGGGATCTGGAAAAGTGTGTTTTGCCCTCCAAATGGTGCCCACCCCAGTGATGCGAAATGTTTAATTTAAGACTTCTTCTCTTCTCTTTCTTTCTTTCTTTCTTTTTTGGGCTCAGCTAATTTAGGACTTATTGGTCATCCCCATGAAAAAAAAAAGAAGAAAGAAATAGGATTGAACTTAATTATGCTCCATTTCAATAAGCTTAAAGCTTTTTGACAAAAAGGTAAAAAAGAAAGAACTGAGTAGTTCCATTTTTGTTTACTTTTCAGTAAAGTGGGGTGAGGAGAAGTTAATGAGATGTTTCCTGGAGTGTGTGGGGTGTGGCTATCATTATTTCCTTGTATGTATTGGGAACATACCTTACTTGTGCTGATCAGACCCACACAAAATTACTATTATCACGTTCAGCCGCAGCTTTGAAAATACTTTGCCCAAAATTTGACCGTTATAGGTTAGATTCGTTGGAAGATGGCGTGGAAAGGCAACTACTACACCATTCACATTTCACGGACTGTTGGCCACCTCCGTCCGTGACCAGGGAGAGGGAAAAAATTTGCAGTGCCGAGTGGGTATTGTCCACGTGGTACCCTCTCGGCAATCTCAACCATCTAAAACACGATCCAATGGTCCGGAAGAGGATAGAGAAAAAGAGGAGAGAGAGTGGTCGGGTGAGAGGAGAGAGAGGGAATCGATCTCAGCCTTCCAAAACACTTTTGGACGGCCGAGATTGTGCTCGGCATGGTCATGTGATACCCATTCGATAGCCAAAAAAAATTCAGAGAGAGGGATGGGTTACGTAAATAAATGTTGAGTCTCGATCTCCTAACTGAAAATCATAAAAGTTATTTTGGTAAGTGTGTTCATAGATATACACATTAATACAGTACATGTCACAGCTTGATTGGGAGTAAGTAATTCGTATTCTGTCCATCTTAATTTGAGGCAATTACTAATATGGAGCAAAGGTAATGTTTCCACAGCAATTACGGATGTTACTTAAACCTTTCATCAATGTGTCATAATCTTTTTTTTGACGTTTGTGTAAATTAAATTTACGGGTCACTTAAGTCGTTAAGTCTAAGCATTTGATGGACTTGCAGTCGCAGAGAACTTTAAAATATCCTTAAGCATATGATAGCATAAGTTTGTGTTGTGTGCCCCTCGGCCGTCCGATCGTGTTTTAGACGGTTCGAATGTATTTTTATTTTTTATTAGTAAAAATAAATCAAAATTACCGAACGCATCCAAACCGTACGATTGGACAGCCAAATAACAAAGCCTATCTTTTTATGTTTATTTTGTCACCTCTCATCTCTCTGCTATATTCCATAAACGAGCATAATAGCATCAATAAGCTTATCCGCCTGCAACTTGTAGTACTTCAAGAATTCCGATATACCGATACACCGCTGTGAAAACTAATACTCCGTAAGCCTTAGTTTGTGCCTCTAGACTTTCCTTCTACTTTTAGTTTTCAGCAACATTAATCTAACTCTAACATGGGCCACAAAGAGTCCATTGGGCTTCCATATTTGTTAAGGATGGGCTGTATGGCTACCTTGGCCCAATACCCCATTTTGACACTTGGTCCAAATAGAAGTTTTCAGCTAAATTAGTAGCTTGAGATGTTTTTGGAATGGACATTTACGCTCTCTTTTTCGGTTTTTTTTTTTTTATCAGTTTTATTCATGCGCATTTTGTGACTTCAGCTCACAAGAATCGGCATCGAAGCCAGACTGTTTCCTCCTTAACTTGAGATGGCTTGATGTTATAACTATATCGGCACCGGAGGCAGCTACTATTGTCTCCTTCACCAGAGATGGCTTGATGTTTTAACTGTAGACATTGACTAGCTTTCGAGCATTATTGTTTTACTACTGGTTTTCTTTTGTACTGTGGATTCCGATATCTCAATCTTGTTCCCGCTAGCTATCATAGATGTACAAGTTCAGCTCTCAATTTTGTATTCGCAACATGCGTGTGACAATTATTTGATTGGAACCCCTGTTAAATCTCAATTTCCAATCTATCAGTTTTGGATTTTTGCGATCCCTTTCTCTTGCCTGCTCAACCTTTCACAATTGGGTTTCAGCTTTGCAACAAGTTCTCAGTCCTAAAAAAACAAAACAAAAAACAAAACCAAATTCGAAAGATGACAGACAAGTGGTGCATGTAAATATGGCGCATCAACCAATCATTACAACCAAAATCAACCTTCAAATCATATGATAAAAATTCAAAACGCCAATATCCACCAGCACAATACTCCATAATCAAACCAAAACCCCAAAAAAGTCAAAAATAGGCCTCAGTAGAACCAGAGCAAGAGCAAATAGAGGTGATCAGAACCGGAGCTTAGAAAAGAACCATCGGTTCTTCCCGCTCCTGAACCGCTGCTCGAACCGGGCTTTAGTCTCTTTCGCCGCCGAGACCTTCTTATCCCTCGACTGAAGCGCATCGAGAGTGACGACGTCCTTGAGGTCCACGTCGAGGGTGTAACGGGTGGGCATCAAGTGGTTGTAGTTCACGACCTTGATGAACGCCTTCACGCGAGACTTGTTCGCCGTCTTCTTTGAAGAGTCCTTTCGGATCACCTTCTTAGGGTATTTGGAAATGCCAGCGACGACGCAGTGGGCGTAAGGACGGTCGCGAGTGCCGTTGTCGAAGGATTGGGCGATGACGGCTTTGCGGCCGGCGTAGCGGCCTTGGGTTACGATCACCGCCTTGTTTGGTTTCAAGAACTTCACCATTTTCGCCTCTTTGGTTTGGCTAGGGTTTAAGGGGTCGCAACTTACTTATATGGTTTTAGTGGTCGAATATCTGCATTTTTCATATTTGTAGGGTGCAAAATGTAATTCACCCTTCTTCAAATGCCATTTCGAATTTTTTTCCTTTTTTAAACATGAGAAATTTTTTCATTTAGGATGCTTACGTACAACATCACACATTCTAGAAACCACGTACTACATTAAGCGTGTAGATTTCAAGTTAAAAAGCATAGACTCAAATAGAACATGCTGACGGGCAAACCAAACTCAAATGCTTTATTTCCATTCCTTTCCTTTTTAATGCCTAGTGAAGGGTTGTAGCATTGATATGGTGAGGGAAAGAATAGGGTTGTGGAGGTGATTTGGTTAAGTAGTTAATAGGATGATAAACTTCCAACGGGAAGGCTTATGAGAGAAGGATTTGGAAGCCCTTTTGAATGGTTAACTCATAATCTGAAAAGAACCAAATTTGTTTATTTGGAAACTAAAATCCCATGGAACATCGTTTTCTGTACCTCTCTTTGGCAAATTTGGAAAGACAGGAATAGGAAAAGCTTTGATTCCATGGATTTGATACCGGAAAGGAGTTTTAAGATTTTATGTTCCTACACTAGCGAAATTTTGGAGGCTTTCAAATCCCCTCTCCTAGCTGACCCCCCTAAGAATCGGCTAACTCTTTGGCATGCTCCAACTGCAGGTAAACTCAAGTTGAACACAGATGGTTGCTGGAATTTAACGAACAATAAGGCCGGCTTTGGAGGAATTTTCAGAAATGAGAGAGGAGATTGGGAGTTGGGTTACTACGGCAGGATGATGGCGACATCGAGTCTGGAGGCAGAGATTTGGAGTATCTACAGGGGCTTGACGATCATTCTGGAAAAGGGTTTGGCTAATGTTCTTATTGAGTCGGACTCCCAAACGGCGGTTATTCTCTTCAACGAAGGAGCAAACATTACCCATCCCCAGAGCAATATTATAAATGATGGAAAGTATTTGCTAAACCGAACTAGTAGCATCCTGTCTCATACATACCGAGGAGCAAATGAGTGTGCGGATTATCTGGCTAGGCTTGGAGCTGAGCAAAATGAAGATTTGGTGGTGTCCAATACCACACCCTTGGAAATCCGAGAATACATGAACAGAGATAGGCTTCACATCCGCCAAATTCTAGACTAGTTATATTTACGTTGGTCTGTATCTGCTTGCTTTCTATGTTTTGTGATTTTTATGGTTTGTTTTATTAACTCTGATGCACTGTTGATGCAGTCTTACATTTTCTCTTAGTTCGTAATTTAATTCCGAAGTACCAAAAAATATATATATATAGGATGATAGAGAGCAAGAATTCGGAGGTGTTCTCTTTATAATATGGAGTAGTTGTCCATAGATTTCACAAATTCCAATACCTCGTTTTATGGATTCCAAATATGCCTTTTCATTGATCCAGTCTTGAAAAGGAAAATTTTTTGGGTGCGTGTAGGGCAAGGCACTCGTGGTGCCATGCCACTACATCTGAGCCGTCCAAAAATGCAACGGACGGCTTCGATTGAAACCCATTTTTCGTTTTCTTTTTGCTTTTTTTTAAAATTCGTCCGACACTTTCAATCCGAGCCGTCCGTTGCATTTTTGGATGGCTCGGATGTAGAGGCAGGGCACCACGTGGTGCCCCATTTGCACCCGAAATCTTCTCCTTGAAAAGGTATGGATCACTTTTAACAACAAAACAATTATACTTTGCTGATCAATAATGATTCGCGAATGGCACAATCACCGAAAGTAACAAAAAGCATGGGCACAACTCCTTGATTAACACAAGAAATTCCAAGGGAAAGTATAAAAGTAGGAGTTAGCGAATACTCCACAATTTGATTTTCGAACCCCAACACAAATAAGTCTTTGATCAGCGATAGCAGGAAATTTTATTAATTGCTTTTGCTGTAGTCTAAGTCTCCCCCCACATATGCAACTGATCAAATCATCAAAATAACCTTAAAATGCTCTCTGCAACAGTCTGCAGTCATATCTTGAAATGATCTACAAAATGTTAAGCCAATGATGATACTAATGCAAAACACTATGTCATTCACAACAATCACCACTCATGCATGGGTTGCGAGGTACGGTACGCGGTACAACTACTGATCTGTTGTTGTTGTTGCTAGTGTCTTATTTCTCTCGTTGGACTGCGCTGAAACTATCGATAATTAATTCTTTAAAAAAAATATGACTGGGACTAAAGCCAATATAGCAAATATAAGGGCCTGTTTGTTTGCATGATATAGAGGTGGAATATAAGGATTGCCCGGATATAGAAATCCGGAAGTACTATATTCAGTGTTCGTTTGCGTTTCGAAAACAGAATAAAATAAGGATGGAATATGTATATCTCCTCGCAAAGGTATGTATTTTAGACACACCCACCCCCATCTATAAATAATCCGACTCCCATTTACCCATTAACCCATTGCCCCACTGCTGCCCCACACCGAACGCAGAGAGAGAGAGAGAGAGAGAGAGAGAGAGAGGTGAGGCCATAGTCTGCCACTGCCACATGCCCCACACCCCACCAGTTGCAATTTTTTTTTTTTTTTGGATTTATTTACTTGGGACAAAATAAGAATTTTATATTATCCAACCTCTCATATCCCTCTTCTACAATAACAAAATAAACACAATAATTTTTAATCTCTCCTAAAATAATACCACTCCTATATCCACCCTTATATCTTCCTCTTATTATATCCCCTTCCCCCTCATATACATATCCCTTTAACAAATAAGGCGAAAGGAGCTTAAGCTTAGTACAAGTGAACCTTTTCTCTATGTGTTGATAAGCTAGCAAGCATCAAATGATCCAAACATAGGGCCAATTTACAAGTACATATCTTACTATATATGCTCCAAATCCATAGAGCCGTTTTAGGTTTTTAGGGCATCCACAGTAGGCTCTCAAAATAGTTCCTAAGTGAGTCTCCTAACATTTACCTAGTCATGTGTTCAAGTATTGCCTTAAATGAGCTCCCCATACAAACTCGTAAGGGTGGCTCATAAACTTGGCTCCTAACACAATAGGTAAATTTAAATAGCCTTCTAGCAAACTCCAAGTGGGGCCAAAGTCTATAATTTTTTTTAATATGAAATCTTTGAAAAAAGTTGCTTCTAATATTTTTTTCCCCACAAAATAGATAATGTTATTGCTAGCCCATTGAGTGAACACATCCTCTCTAAATTTAACAAGCTCTAGGAGTAAAAAGTGAATCTCAATTATGCTTATATGTACACTTTAGGATACAACTTAGGAGTAATTTTTAGGGAGTTAAATGCGAATGCCTTGATGATTGTTACTCTTTTTCTTTTCTTCTTGTGGGATGGATGATTGTATAGATATAGATAGATTAATTGCTTATTCAACTAGTAGTTCGCATGTACTCCTGAATTGATGCACATGCAGACTTTGAATCAAATTAAAACATGTAACATGGTACCAGAGCTAGGTCTTATGTAACCTCATCTCATGTGGTCAAATCTCTGTTGTCCGAGTCAAATTCCCTCCTCTCATCAATTCATACCTCCACGTGCATCTGGATTGCACATGAGGGGATCGAAGTGTTAGACTTTATCTAAATCGTTCATCTAAATCAACCAAGCACAATTAACATAAATCTAGAGGTTTCTTCATTTATTGCCAATTGATTTTAGGTGAAAATCCTCTAAGAAATTTAGCAAAAACAACATAGATCAATTCTAAATGTTCCATAATTATGCTCCATTTCTCTATTTTCAAAACTACATGTACGTGTATACAAGGGGTTGTGTTCGGAGTTGTGTCCGGATGATTGTGTTTCTATTATTTTTGTTTAATTTAAAAGTCACGCCCTCTACTTGTGTGCACGTGTCTTTTAGATTTGACATAAATGTAACACTAAAATAAAAAAAACCTTGTATTACAAAGAGTGCATAAAAATTCATATCTGAGTCGTCAACTCATACCTCATACCGTATGTGATTTTCAATACTTACTCTCTTTTTTGTGCGTAATATTATTTTATCAACTTGCAAAAAAAAAAAAAGTAAAAAGTTCATCGCTGTCAAAATCCACAGGCAGGGAGAAAAATATCATCAATTTTCTGAGCACACTAGAGGTATATTCGTTATTCTACAACCATATACTCCTAATTGGTGTATTGCCTTTTAATAAAGTGAAAATCTTCCCAACTAACTACATCACCGACCTTTGATCTGTGTATGATTTTATTGGGTCCCTTCCTTGTGCAATCTCCAATATCAGCCTCACTTTTCAAGCTTTATTTTATATCCCACTGAAGCTATACATATGATCACATTAATCACACACATACAACATCACATACGGCTTGTTTGGTTCACCATATTGTTTATTACTCCTACTTACTACTCCTATTTTAAAAACTTTTTTCCGCACGAACAATAACTTTTAGTACAAAGTAGATATTAATAGATAGTAATTTAGTTTATCTCTTTATTTTACTCATTTTGTTGGCCATGACTAAATAAATGTCCAACCTAGCAAACCAAACGATGTCGTTATTCCTCCTAACCTTTCCCGGTAGATATACGGCACTCTTGTGCGACTAGACCAACTTGTCTAAGTCATTTGTCGATCCTTTTCAACTATACTTCTATATATTTGGAGGTTTTCATTTTTTAAAATTCGTCGACAACATTAGTTACATTTAAAATTATATTCATTGGATATCCACGAAAGTGGTGGCATCCCCATCAGTTTTATTTCTATTTTCTCGTATCAAATCAAATGGACATAAAGAGTAAGCAGCTCCATTCTCCTAACTTTTTGTCTACATGACTTCTTTTCGGTGTTTTTACTTTTTGTAATGTTTTGTTTACCTTTACAATGTAATGTTTTAGATTAATCATTCATATCAACGAGAAAATTTGAAAAAGCATAAAAAAATATGGACTGAAGTTAAAAAAAAATTAATAGAAGATGACAGTTTAGATATATATAATATAAAAAAAAAAGACGTTTGGAACTTTTTTCGTCTTAGTAAATTTCTTTTTGCTTTTGGTCAAATTTTTGTCTTTTAAACTTCTCTCTCTCGTTGAGACTTAAGACGGATGATTAATTAACAAAAAATAACGCCGAATCCATTAAAAATTCAATAAATACGAACAAAACACCATAAAACAAAACCTCTCCCAACAAAAAGGATGAACTCATGTTAGCATCTTACAACTCTCTCTCTCTCTCTCTCTCTGCAAATTCCAACAGTATTTATCAGTACCCTTTTATGAGTTTATCCCCCAATGAGTCGCTCTGGTTTTTCTTATTACTCTACAGAACGCATACGAATTCCCGTACCAATACTGTACAGATAATCCTGTCAGATATCCACGCAAACTCCTGAAATTTATCTGCTCTAAATCTCTCGTGCTGCGTCTATTAATCTCTCTCAATTTATTTTGCCGCTAATGTTGATTATGTTATTACGGTTTTGAATTTCTGGCTTCCATTTGTTGTTAGTAGAATTGTACTTAGGTATGGATGAATTTGGATTTGAAGGTGGGGTTGATATTCAAGAGACTCCCAACCCTCAGGATCTTAAGCAATTCGGCGCCAGCTCAGCAGGTTCGCTCTGATTTGCTCTGATTTTTCAGCTTCATATCTAGTATCTACTGTTGAGCTTCAATTTTTTGCTGTTTTTATTTTTTATTTTTTATACTTATAGACCTATTTAATTGTGCACTTTTATGTTTTTCATCCATATGTTTATCGCTTAGTTCATTTTCTCATGCTGGATTTCTGTGGCAGAGCCTTCAAAATTTCACCTTGAAGCATAAATGTCTTCTTTCTTAGTATTTAGTAATTTAAGGGAGTAAGGTTTTTTTTAACCGTGGTCGGGATCGGCTTGTATGCACCTCCACTAATCCCGGGTCCCCATGTTAAGACTCCAGTGGCCCCAAGGTTTGGAACGTTCTAGTTGCCATCTCATGCCACCTGGCCAAACCCGATGGGGTTAAGGGAGTAAGTAACTTGAAGTCCGAATAAATATTGGGAGGACGAAAGCAATGGTGGTGGTCGGGGGAGAAAGAGAATGAAAGAGAACAATAGACGGGAAGAGATTGGAGAGAAAGAAAGTGAATATAAAATAGATGGAGTTATGACTGTATGGAGGATTTATTTGGAGAATATCAATGGGAGGGGCCAACTGCATAAAGCTTAAATCCATATGAAAACGTCATATTTATTCTAAATTTCTACCATCAATATTGACAAAATTGGATGGCTTCCAAGTCCTAAATGTGTGTAGATAAAAATGTTATCTCAAAAAGTGGTGCCACTTGTCTTTTAATATATCCGCCGCCTTTTTTACTATGAAGAGAAAAATGTGAAATTGTCCCTCTCTTTGTTAGTTTCCTATTCAACCCACTATAAATCGTGCATTTGTGAGTTCTGAACTGTTTTTTGGTTTGAAAATGAGGAAAAATCAAGGAATCAGATTTTGTTTGTTTTTTATTTTCGTCTAGCCCACTCTCTCCTCCTCCTCAATGAACAATCAGATGAACTTCATAATATTGCATGCTTTAAATTTTTATTACACCACACTATCATGAACATAAGGTTTGCTTAGTCTGGTGTCCATTGCAGTTTGGTGGTCAGTCACGATATACTTGCAGTGTAATCTCAATATATAAGAAGCACAACACTTTTAACGGTGTCACGTATTGTGTCCGAAATCTACATGTACTCTCTGGACACATAGTTCAATTTTCCTGATAATGTTTTCCCTTTATCCATGTATGATTTCAAATTATTGGTTCAAAGCTTGATTTGTTCTTCTCTATGTATTTGTTTTATTTTCCTATGTTTTGTTTCTGAAATGCTGAAAATACAGTCTTTGATGCATCACAATATGCATTCTTCGGTGACAATGTTACTGAAGAAGTTGAGTTGGGGGGATTGGAAGATGAGGAAGATTATTATCCACCAGTTGAGTATGACGATGAAGAGTTTCTGTTCAATGAAGAGGTTACTTCTTGCTTGTTGATTTCAGTCTTTACCCTATTCTTTGCATGTTTAGGGGGTGTTCCACTAAGATGGTTTTTTGAAAAAACTAGTTTTTCACGGTTTTTTATGTGATGTATTGTGAGAGAATGACCTGTCTCGGTTTTTGAAAAAAACAGTTTTTTGTTATTGGAACACCCCCTTAGTATAGTCCAATATCAATATCTTTAGCGTGTGCTTTATTGTCTGGAAAGTCTTTGATTGCTATGCATATTAAATATATTGCCCAAGGACTTGTAAGATCAGCTTATTCTTGGGGGGCTGTTGCACTAGATATTCATTATGCTCTATGACATGGAGTTAGGTAGGGTATCAACTGGGGGTGTATGTGTCTAAGCTTTGAATGAGTACCTGTTGAGTCACGACAAAGGGCTCTGCACTAACTTAGAGGAGACCATGTAACATGCTCTGTAAGTGATAATGTTGATGGGAGTTTTGTACCTCATGCAACTTTTTGATGACTTCTAATTTCACAAACTTTGAACCATGTATGGTTTCCCCTTTATCCCCTGAGGTTAGACAAGGTGATGGGAGTGTGCCTCCTGCGCCTCTCACCTAGGCGCGCACCCCTTTGACAACTATGGTTGTTATCTTTTATTGTTTCACAAACATCATTCTGCGTACATACAAGAAGTAATTTTTTATTTCTGATTTGATTTCTTTGTAAGTTTCACAGTGGAAACCCCTTAGAAAAGGGCATTTTTTTATTTTTTATTTTGCTTTGATTAAGGGTGTATTGCTCCATAAGCTTGCTGCAACTGATGTGATACTGTGATGTGGCAGCTCCCCTTGCCATGGCTCACATGGGTATTCTTGATGCTCGGTGATAATTTGGGTTCTAGCATAGTTTGCTGCAAGACGTTAATGAATGCGAGGTTAAGATTTAACTTTGGTTCACTAAAATGTGTTCTCAAATTCTTTTTTCCCCTTTGACCATATGGTGCTGATGATGATTTGGATTTTTCCTACAGCAGCACAACTCTGATGTTGATTTCTATTTTTTTTTTCTACTACTTAGATAGAATGATATCTCTGACTTTGTTAGCCTGAAAGGAGCAGCATTTGTTTGTAAGATAAATGATTCCATATGTTTTTTGCTGCTGCAATTGCTTTGATCTTATTGGATGGTGAATTTGAACACAGTATTGAGTGACAAACTAGTATGGTTGAAGAATTTTTCATACATTGACATGATCAAATATTGGTCAATTTTTTTTCCCCCATCCTTTGGTTTATAACTGAATATCTGTCTATTTTCTTCAGAGAAACTTAGTGAATACACTGAGAGATGGATACCTTTATTACATAACCTCACTGGCATGCTTTTACGTTTAGATTTTATATTTTAGGCAAAGTGATTGATGGATTTGCTTTATTCTGTAAATGTTTCTCTAGGCAGTGTCAAGCCTCTTTTGCCTTTCCTATGCGACATTGTCATAGCTATGTGTGAATTATTTATGTATGCAACTAAATATTGTTTCTCGTTTGTGTAGGGTGAAGTTGTAGGATCTTTACCTGAAATTGATGATCTTGCCAGCACGTTTTCAAAGGTTGGTTTCCATGGATGTAGGAAAATTTTGTATGAACAATATGTTGCATACTTGGTCATTATTGAAAGGGAAAAGTTGTATCTTTGCTTCAGTCTTACTTCAGAATGAATGAAGTGTGCTATTCTATCCGTATGAATTTCACAGCACTGATTGTTTATCTTTCTAGTTAATGGTGCAATTTTGGTAGACGTTAATATTTTCTTTGATTGGAGACATTTGAGAACTTTGTTAGAAGGTGGACCTTTAAATGGTTTCCTAAATTGATAGTTGAAAGGCCCAATGGCAATATTCTGGAGCTAACCACAGTTGCCAATTGAGGCGTCCTTGAACGTTTTCAAAGATTGCAAACATAGGCTTCCTTATTTTTTTTTCTTCTTTCAACTGGTTTTGTTTGTTTATTTGGCCATTCGAATTGGCAAAGTGTGATGCGCTAGTGTAACATGAATATTTCATTTTCGTACGATGGAAGCAATGCCAACAATGGTGTGTTAGATTCATCCTTGAAGTTAAATCTGAAGCTTTCTATATTTACAACAATCAACTATATTATGTAACAGTATTTCTCTTCCTTGACTTACGTTCTTTTGTATCTCCCTGCAGCTAAACAAAGATGTTAGTGGCGGATCAAGGAAGACAGGAGTGATTGGTGATAGGGACTCTAGAGAAAGTGAGTATGACTCTCACGGATTTTATTCATTTGAGCATATATATGTCTTGCACTGTTCTTGAGACCCATTCTCTTTGAAAGCGAATCCACATTCTAACTCCACTGACTCACCCATTCAAGTTTCTTCAATCTAAATCCTATTATGTTTTTAAGCCAATTAGCTATTATACCATGAAGGTAGTATGTTCCTGACATAAACCTTTGAGTTCCTTGTGTAACAGTGTCGATCTTCCAATGTTTTAGAAGATCATCTTGCTCCTAATTTATCTTTTTGCTTGTTACTTGAGGTTCAGTGACAACATATTTGCACTATTCTTCCTGTCTACTAGGGCATTTGAATCACATTCTTGAAATTGCCTATCAGTTGCTATCATACTTGTGAATTGCACTCACTTTTGAATATCGGTTGAACTTTTTAGTCCTTTAATGTCCTATAATGGTCTTATATATTTGCTGTATAGCGAAGTAGAGACTTTATTTTGCTCGTAAAGGTTTGTGGTACATGATTGTGATAATGTGCTATTTCCTAGGGAGACTCAACGATAAAGAGGAATTTCACTTTGTTTAATTCATGTGATATGATGACGCTTGGTCACCTTTTACCAGTGTTTTGTGATGAGGATGAGGCGGAAGAAAATAAAGGTAGAGACAACTTTTTGGCCAACAACACCCACCCAATAATACCCTGCTGGTAAAAGTGATGGGTATGATGCGCTCTGCCATCACGGACACTAGTGGAGGTTGCTAGGATTATGCAACGAGGACGTTTCATCCCTACGGGGGAAGATTGTAATATCCTAGATTTTGGGGAAGTGAGTACTTAAACCCACATTGGTTGGGAGCTAGAGTTTCACTTAGTATATTACTCCCTCTGTCCCATAAAGTTTGATCACTACAAAACTACGTGCAATTGTCAAACTAAAAAATAATGTATTTACCAAAATAATTTTTGAATTTTTTTTGCATCGTATAAAAGTTCTCAATGAGATCTATCAAACAAGATCCATATTGACTTAAAAATTATTTTCGTAAGCACGTTATTTTTTAGCTTGAAAATTGCACATAGTTTCGTAGTGATCAAGCTTTATGGGATGGAGGGAGTAGCACCCACCAAAGGCTACATGGTACCTTGTTAGGTATACCTTTTAAGGCCAAGTGTTTGGCCCGAAAAGGGGTCCATGGTTAGCTGGGTTGGGTCGTTACACACCCTATTTTGATTTGACTTCCGCTGCAGTGATCGTGTAGGCACATATTCAGCTATCCAAGGGATAAACATCTACTGCAAAACAGACTTCTAGGAGCATAATGACCGGATTTTTACATTTTCTCTCACCAAAATTCCATTCTCTCAAGATTTTTTAATTCATTGGTTAAGTTTTCTGGAAAAAATTGGAGGATCGCTTGATTTACCGTATTGTTTTGGGAGTGTACCATGTTTCGTAACGTTCATACTAAAACACAACTCGTTAGGATAGTAGTGTTGCCTGGTAATATAGGTCATGGATGTGCAACCTACCTGTTCGAGTGCATTTTGGCGCGCCGGTCCAAATTCGTCACATATGTTTGTGTCATTTTTATCAAATTTTCAAAATTTATAAGATTCTTTCAGATTAACATACATATTACTAGGTATTTGGATAACATGCAATAAATAGAATTTTAATGAAAAGGAATTGCATGTGGGGGAATATTGGAGAAACATCAAAGAGCGTCTTTATTGCACATGTGAGAGAGAGCACTATGTCTGCATAATTTGCTTTTGCTAACGGAGAATGTGTGCAAGTTGAGACTGACAGAAGATTCACAGTAATAAATGAGGTGACCTTTGCTTTTTAACACAACAATTGAGCAAGTTTTTGTGGAATTTATCAATTGATCTTTGTTACTCAATAATTGATCCTTTTTCGTTATATTCATTTTTTTCAGTTAAAGAAATATGGTCGTAAAGTACCAAAATAGGACTAAAACCATGTACAATCTGGAACAAGCTTAAAACCATGCTGGTGGCCAGTTATGAAACAGATTTTCTTTAGTACAGGTTCAAGTGTTGAATGGAATATTCTGGTATCTAAGAGTGTACTAACTCTGCTGTGAGTAGTTCTAGCTCTTTTTGCTTACTGTACATGCATTGGTTTGCAATAAAACGCTAATGGTGTACCATAGGTGACTGTTTGGTTTGTGTTCTCAAGAAAAGGAAGAGGTGGTAAGACAGGAATGCTGTGTTGGAACTCTATTTGGCCTCTTCTTTCATGCTATTTACTGTCCAAATTTCAAATGCTTGTGCCTGTGTTTTAGTTATTAAGTTCCACTTTCTCTTGCATTCAATCAATCTTAGGTGCCTTTATTTTTAACTGCTTATGTATATTCATGGTAGGCTCAGCTGCAGCTGAATGGGCACAAGATGCAGAGTTCCCAAACTGGTCTGATCAGCAAATACTTGATGCAGATAGCACTCGGGAAGGCAAAAGATGGTCATTACAGCGGCTACATTCCTCTCCTACTCAACTTCCAGAATCAAAACCTTTGTACAGGGCATCTTCATACCCTGAGCAACACCACCTACCCCACCAACTTTTTTCCAGTGAACCAATTGTTGTCCAAACATCTTCTTTTACTTCATATCCTCCTCCTGGTGGTGGAACTCAGCAATCTTTACCAAACTACCATTCACGCCATTCTAACATGCCATATCATCCTCGTGGGCCCCAGATGCCACTTTCTACGGCCAACCTCTCTACCTTCTCCAACACCCAGTTTCAAATTGGTGGAAATTTGCCCCAATATACTCCTCCAGTTCTATCTGCTAGTAGCAGACCACAAAACCAATGGATCAACCAGACAAAAATGTTACCTGGAGACCGTTCCAGCATCTTAAGCAATTTGTTGCAGCTGCAATTACCTCATCAAAACAGTTTATTGCCGCAGCAGCAATCACAGCAACACAGACAAGATCCGTTTCAGCAGTCATATGGTCATTTATCAGGGCTGCAAGCCCAACTCTTTAATCCCCATGTCTCTCCAATCCCAATGATGATGAACGTTGTCGATTTGAGAGATCAAAGACCTACACCAATGCCAAAAGGAAGACAGAACTCCCGTTATTCTCAACAGGGCTCAGAGTGGTGTAGCCAGAAGAGTGACAGCGGGTGGCCACAATTCAGATCCAAGTACATGACGACTGATGAAATTGAGAGTATTCTAAGACTGCAGCTTGTGGCAACACACAGTAACGACCCATACATAGATGATTTCTATCACCAGGCTTGTCTAGCAAAAAAATCAGCTGGTGCAAAATTGAGACACCACTTTTGCCCAAGTCAACTGAGGGATCTTCATCCTGGAGCTAGGGCTAATACAGAGCCACATGCTTACCTCCAGGTGGATGCCCTTGGGAGGGTTGCTTTCCCTTCCATTCGAAGGCCACGGCCACTTCTTGAGGTTGACCCCCCAAAGACATTTGGTGCTGGCCCCACTGAACAAAAAACATCTGAGAAACCCTTGGAACAGGAGCCAATGCTTGCAGCCAGAGTAGCTATTGAGGATGGCCTGTGTTTGCTCCTTGATGTGGATGACATTGACCGCTTTATACAATTCAATCAGCTCCAAGATATAGGTGAGAATCATTTGAGAAGGCGGCGGCAGGTACTGTTGGAAGGGCTGGCATCATCGCTTCAACTGGTGGACCCACTTGGCAAAAACGGCCACACTGCCAATTTAGTTCCTAAGGACGATCTCATCTTTTTACGCTGTGTCTCTCTTCCCAAGGGCCGGAAGCTGCTCTCAAGGTACCTTCAGCTTCTTACTCCCACTCGTGAACTTCTCAGAATAGTCTGCATGGCTATTTTTCGCCATTTGAGGTTCTTGTTCGGTGGCGTCCCAACTGATAGTGGAGCAGCTGAATCAACCATCAACCTTTCCAGGATTGTTGCATCGTGTGTTGGTGGCATGGAGCTTAAAGCACTTGGTGCTTGTCTTGCATCTGTGGTCTGTTCCTCTGAGCATCCTCCGTTCCGCCCAATTGGGGACTCAGCTGGATACGGGGCTTCTGTTATCTTAAAATCCGTTCTTGAAAGGGCAACTGAACTCCTAACTGATCCCAGCATTGATGGGATTCATGGGAATTGTAGCATGCCTAATCGGGCCTTTTGGCAGGCCTCCTTTGATGCGTTTTTTGGGCTTCTGACCAAGTATTGTTTCAATAAGTATGATACTATTATGCAATCAAATATCTTGCAGGGCTTGCCAGAGACGGCTATTGTTGGGGCAGATGCAGCAAGAGCTATCATCAGTAAAGAGATGCCGGTTGAGCTCTTACATGCAAGTCTTCCTCATACTAATGAGCACCAAAGGAAGCTCCTTTTGGATTTTGCGCAGCACTCCATGCCCGTGTTAGAGTCTAATGGTCATACAGTAGGGAGTGGTGACTCGTAAGGTTTGTGTGGAGCAATGGAAGAAATAATTCCTGAAGCATGTGAATAGGACACGTGATGGCCGGTGATATTGTGGAGTGCTGGTCTACACTTTTGTTGTTTTCATTAAATAAGTTGCATCAACATCATAGTGTTGAAGTTAGAGGAATGGAGGTATAACCAATAGCAGTTGGTTTAGCTTTTTAGACATACATGTTTAGTGGCCTGAGAGAGCATTGAATTGTGAATTGTGCTTGTGCTTGTCCTTCGCTGTTTCTGTATGTATGTTTTTACTGGACTTGGGAGCTTATTTTAGTGCTCTTAGAAGGTTTCCTCGGCTATTAATGTTCAAGGAGGAAGAAGAATGTTGTTCTTGCATCTGTCAGATAGGTTATTCTTGTTCTGCTGGCGGGATAGGCCATGTGATGTGCAAATGTTGATGTCCGTTTGCCAAATGTGATTATCACGACTTTTTCAGCTGCCTCCACCCTGATTTCAGTACCTTAAAAGAATGTGGCCGCTTATAGTTTTGTTTTTGTTGTACCATGCTTGTATTGCATTTTGTTGTTTATAGCATAAATTGGTTACCACTGCAACTTATAGTGCCGTCCTTACTTATGCCTTTTGTTGTATTGCCAGCAGACAAAGTGGAACGCGAAGGGAATATGATTTTTGTACTCCTCTTTTGTATGGAAACACAACCTATTTTTGTTCTTACCTTGTAAAATTATACAATTGCCCTATGTGAGGATGGAGAGGTTTATTTTTTTAATTTTATCAACTGTAAGTAAAACTTCTGCACAAATGCAATATGAAGAAATGTGGTGGGTATCCTTGTGAACTGTGCTTGTCCATGCATGCCCGTGGTTGATTACTTGTAACTAACTCTTCTTATTTAAGAATACCGAAAAGAAGATCAGCCATAGGAAAAAAAAAAAACCAGCCTCAGTACAACCTGCCAATGTATATCCATGAGTATAATCTATGCGGTTTATTAACAAGATTATTTGCAAGAGGGTGCAACAACAAGAAGCACTTAGTGCCTCGGCTGTTTCACCCACCAATCCTACACTCTACCTTGCATTGCATCCCAAAAATTGATAAATGATATAACAATATATCAAATCAAGTACGAGAATGACCACCCTCTTGAAAATGGCGAACAGAGGCAGCGCGAACCATATCATCCAGCTCGTCAGCTACTTCATCAAGTTCTCCAGATTTGCAAAGATGATTGTAAAGGGGTGCCATGTAATTTGCTATAACTTCGACTAATTTCTTTTGATGGAGACTAGCAGCAATTTGGATCAATTTTACGGATAATCGTTGGGCTGAATCTAAATGAGATATAACCACTTGCGTGCAATACTCATGCAGATCATCTCCCAAGCACCAATATTCAGCAAGCCAACAAAGTTCAACATAAGGAAACAACTCATTAAGCTTCTCCTCTGCATCCAAGTTGTCCCATAAACAACCAGAAATGGGCTTGGGCAGTTCATCAGAATAAAACCACTTAACAACTTTAACCAAGGCCTCCCAACTAACTGGAGCCTTTATGGTCTCCGAATGGCTGCAAGCATATGAAGTGTACAACTTAAAAGATACAAAATGGTAAACATGAAAACAAACCACCAAATGAACTAAAGAAAGGGATATCGAATAAGTAGGATGATGATTTATTACAAATCAAAAGAAGAATAAGTAACAAGAAGAAATCATCAGAGACTCACACTGCAGCAACTATTGCGAACCAAATCCCAGAAAGCAGTGACGGCAAAACAATTAGACCCAAAAAAAAAAAACCTACATGGCAGAACTAGGGTTTACCTTAACTCTGGCGACCCGAATGCTGGTTGGGTGGTTTATATATATTGAACTCAATAGAACCGGTTGCATCAGAACTCCAATTGGTTTCCTATGTTCTGAATTAAACTCGATGAAACTTTATGATCTTCTGCCATATTGCCTATACCTCAATCACGTCGCCAAGTGTTGATTTCAACGTGATTGCTTCGTTCTCTCTCACAGACCCACTTCAAGTATTAGGAAGAAGAGTGTGAGACCTAAGGAACATAACCATATATTTATAGGGCTAAGGCAAGGACCTAAGGATAAATAAGTCTAGGCTCCTTGTGTGAATAAAAAAATCTTAATTCTTCCAAGAATGTATTTCTTGTTCCACAAATTATAATTCACACCACTACAAAATTATAATTGCACCCTCCTTGTTATCTCACCTATGTTTCGAGCTTCATGTTATTAAACATTTACTAATCTCCCCATGTTAAGATCACATATACCCATTGATTAAATTTAAATTACAGACAATTGTATTTAATCAGCACCTATAAAATTCCTTGAAACTGTCTGCTTAACTTATTTGATACTATGTTGGATACAAATATTAACCTGTAGGGTACTTACTCTAAGGGGTATCATCAATACCTATCAGGACGTGGATTCCATTAATAATTAATAGCTATCATATATGTACTGTTGTGACCCAACTCACCGAGACTATTCATCCTAAAAGGGATTTTACTCTCTAATGAATTAAAGTCAACAACAATTAACTGTACAAATTTATTAATTATCTTTGAATTAAGAGCATAAACATTCATAATAACCGTGAGGTCTTAAATTTTTATGAAGTCAATGCAACGACAATTACTCCAATGTTGTCATGTTCAATACATATAAAGTGTACTAGCACAATAAGTTGGAACTTAAACTGATCCCCATACTCAAGATAGACATGCAAAACATTGTGCTACAGTCCTACTGATGATGCATCAAATTTCTTCTAGAACTGTGAGAACCAAATCTTAGATTCCACAAGAACCGATGATTCAATCTTCCATGCATAAACCGTACTCAACACATTGGATAATCTATTGTGTAGAATAAGAGACACACATGCATGACATACAATAATATCATCCAAATATTGCCCATGGAAAGGAATAAATCTAGTTAATAAATAAATAATTAATTAAATATTAATACATTACAAAAGCATGATTTTTACTTTTTAGTATAAATTTCTACCAGCAACAACATTACAGAACTGATCGCAAGATCTAAATTCATCCTTAAGTTCTTAGATACTCGTATAAAAATACCATGCTAGACTTATTTGAAAGGAAAAAGACCTACATAAAATACTGATTCTTTAGAATCTCCAAAACATTTCCGATCACCTTGGAACTACAACAACAACAATAACATAACCCATTTAGTCCCCAATAATTGGGGGTATGGGCAGGGGATGGATAGGAGACAGACCTAACCTTTGGCAATAAATGCACAAAGTGGCTACTCCCAGAATACCACTGAAACAGATGGATTTGAGACAGACCTAACCTTTGGCAATAAGTGCACAAAGTGGTTGCTCACAAAATACCACTGAAACAGTGGTCCCCCTATACCATCGAGTTTGCTACGGAATCATGCCCTCAAATCAAAGCCAAAAAGCATCAGAGAGGGCAGACCCAAGAATCATTTTGATTTATGTGCACATTACCAAGCTTCTTTCATTCCACATCCAGAGCATTGGCGTTGCACAATCGGATCACCTTGGAACTCTCCGAATATATCTAGGTTCTCCCGCATTTCTAGAAACTTCAATATTCTAAACCATTTTAGAATATTCTTGATACTCCCCAATGTCCTAGAGAGTTCTCCACCAACCTAGAGTTACATATAACCCTCTCATAACTTTCAATGGTCCATGGATAACAATGTGTGAGAGTTCCCCAGGTGCAAATGCTGAATTCATCGCATTCCCAAAACAAAGATACTGAAGTTCGAGTCTCCTTAAACTAATATGAGAAGAAAATCTTGCAAATACTGCCATTATCTATTTGGGGGGAATACTTTCATTCATGAAAATTATCTTCAACCTAAAATATTTGCTTATGAGTGTTAAGTTACCAGTAGTCCCAAAAGATTAAGTTGTAAGGAAATGAGTCCAACAATGCATATCAAGCTATCTAACGCCCTCCCTCACGTGCAACCCTGTTAGACGCGTGGAGATGCAAACATCCATATATGCTGCGAAAGGAGTCAAAGGGCAGGCGCATAATGCAAATGGGTAGAAATGCAAATGGAGATACTTGAACCCAAGACCTCTCCCAATGTTAAGTTCCTAGTAGTCCGAAAATAAGCTATTAGGAAATGGGCCAAACAATGTGTATCAAGTAACCCCAAGGGGTAGATGAGTTGGTAAATTCTCTCTCTCTCTCTCTCTCTCTCTCTCTCTCTCTCTCTCTCTCTCTCTCTCTCTCTCTCTCTCTCTCTCTCTCTCTAATAAGCTTGAGACCCACTAAATACCCACATTTTTGTACGAGGTATAGCAGGGTTCATTTGGGTTTAGTCGGTCCGCCACCGCTTCTAGATAGGATTATTTCTTTGGGGGTAGATGAAGTAGGGTTCTGCTATGGGTTGATTTGGGGTGCTTTGGGGATTTTACCACGGTTCAGTTTTTGGTTTGAACTGGTTTCATCGTTGCAATCATCCATTTGGTTTAAGGTGAAGTTCTGTTTTCATTTAGGGGAGGTGACTTTGAGCCTCAGATTCGGTTTATTGACTAAGTCTAGCGACGGCGACAGCGGCTCGCATGAGAGATATTTTGGATTCTATGTAAGCTGATTGTGGAGATGGTTGGGGCTGGGGTTCTTTGATCACAGATGAGTAGTGGTTTTGGTTACATCGAGGCGGAGATCGAGGTTCATGGCAGAGGTAATGCCAGTTTATGTTTGTTGAGGGGCGCATGATATGGAAGATGGGGAGTGATGGTGGGATGGGGCCTTTTCTGGAAAGCCGGATGATGGTGGTAGATTGGGTTACTTGTGAGGATTGGCATTTTCTGGTGTTGACCATGGAGGGGGAATGGGTGGAGCTACAGCAGATGGGTTACGATGGCAAGCGGCGGAGCAGCTGTGGCGTTTAGTTGCATGGGGAAGATAAGGTATTTGTTGGGAATGTAAAAGCTTGGTAAGGGCTGAAGGGAACTTGAGGTGCATGTGAGGAGAGAGGTTGCAACTCCTTGGAAACAGAATAGGGCCGACAATTACAATTTATATTGTGGCGGCAAAAGGAAAAGCATTGAGGTGTTTAGGTGATTGGTAGTTGCGGCGGCGGGGTTGATGTAGGGCTGTTTGGCAATGACGACGTCTTCTAATTTTTCGGTGGTGTTTGGTTGTGGATCAAGCATTAACGGGTGTAGTTAAACTTTTGGCTAACTACAGTTGTTGTTTTTAATTTTTTTAAATAAAAAAAAAAAGGGCTTTGAGGTAGGTTAAGAATTAGCTAATAACAGTAGTAGGAAAGTTTGTGCACTTTTCAAGACTCTCAATGCTGCTATTTTCTTATTGTACCGATTTCATTTTTTTATCCTTGTGATGAATGAAATCTTTCTTTCACCGTTCAAAAAAAAAAGAGTTGGTAAAGACTCCTCCTAAGGAAGAGGTCTTGGGGTCAACTCTTCTTAACTTCTTGGGACCACCTACACAAGATCTCATGGTTCTCATGGGGTATTGGCTTTGTCTGGTCTATGTGTGTAGCGGGGCGTACATAGACCTTGGGATCAGTTGAGGTGCACGTAAGCTTGCCCGGATCACCCAGTTATCAAAAAAAAAGATAACGTATATCAAGCTATCTAACAATATTTAGTCGTAGTTTTGCGTAAGCACCTTTCTTGCATTCCTGACCGAAACAAGCCTTGAAAATATACGCTACTTGATGACAACAATATAACTCGATGAACATGCATATGCGGATCTGTCATGGAGCATGTATTGCACATCCAATCTATTATATCAGCACCTTCAGCTACCAAGGCAATGTCCCTGAAATGAAAAACAAATTGGATAGAAACCTTATTCTCTAAAACACAAACAGCTTGACCAGAATTACTAAAAACAGCTTTGCATGGTTTATTTCCAAAATTTCTAACTTCTCTTTACAGTAGAATGTTGTATATTTTTCATAACTATTGTTCCCAGCATACTTGTTTCTCCAGCCCCAATCTAATCAGTCAGAAGCTGATCAGTGATCACTGAATATGTTTCACAGTAGATTGGTTGGTAAAGCGTACTGTAAACTATTTATGTTGGAAGATCCAAAACATTTGGTAGTCTTGTAGCTCTCGAAGTGATGTTGCATTTACTACTGGGTCTCTACTGTGTTCTGAGAGTTTTTGGCACTACAACTTTGTTTGCAAATGCATCTAAAACAAAAATCATACAAGCCTTACAAAATGGAAGTGCTATTTGAAAGGTCTTCAAGGAGAAACTCTTACGAGAGATGATGTCCCGCTGGCTCAAGAGCAAAGCAAAGATCAAAGGTAGGAAAAGGAGTGCCCCATCTTGGATGTTTTTTGGACAGAATTTGTAATAGATGTTGCAAATCACAATGTCTAGCAATACGTCTCAATTTCTCTACAAGTTCTTCTCCTGCTTGTAAATGTCCCGAATAGACAAATTCCAACACCTTCAACAGTGCCTTTCGGTCTATTTTATCCGATTTTAGATAAACTTCTTTCCTTGACCTTTCACCCTTCTCCCCATCTTGTCTTACCAAAAACTCATCAACTGATCGAGGCAATAACAATGGACATCGAACCTTTAGAATGACACTATGAACAGTTAAAGGCTCCTCATTTGTGACAATGAAGACCAAATCAGCAAATACCTTGTCATTAAGCACATTCCCAATTCTTTTCCCCATCTTGCTTGGGAATCCATAGTGACCAAAATAACTAAGAATATAGGCAGCATACCATCTTGGTCCAGGGGCAGAAGTGTCACTACATATCCCCTGAAGTAAACTCACTAATTGAGTTTCACTACAGTCCACCTGACTGGAAAACATGTCTGGATGAGTTTTGTGCATCAACTCAGATAATCCCCACAAACTAAAGAGTAAAGCCATGTCATTCCCATCCCAATCTTCTGTATGATCCCAACAACAATGCTTCTCAAGGATAGAACTATGCAAATGTGGGGCCATGCTTGCCCTTCTCATGTGGATATTATTCGTTAAGCACCACCTTATGAGGGCCACTAACGTAGTTATCCCTTGACGTCCAATAATATAATCCTGATACTGACACAGGCCTGAGTAACAAGCCAAACTCATCAAGTCTATGACGATCTGAAGGGTATCTAACATTGCAAGCTTGTTTCTGGGCTGACTTAGTTTATCCAACAAACGTTTTAGATACTCCTTACCATTGGGCTTCAGTATTTCAGATAGAAAGAATATAGTACGGGATCCAATGTAGGAGGAGGGAGAGTAGATCATCATGAGAACCGTCCTAGTTGCTGATTCATACTGAAATATATGGGATATATTGCTTTGACCAAATTGCCGAATTGAATCCACAAAAGCCAAACTGTCAAAAAAAAGCAAGAGCTGTTAGTATCACAAATAGAAGGGAATGCTAACCACCCCCCAGTGCTTGTTGGTTGGTCATCATCTTTTTGTGAAACACACAAAAAGTGCATGGTAAAAATGTCCAAGTCCTTTGAAAAATGTAAGATGTGCATTGAGATGGTCAAATTTTAACCAGTACTCCCACCTTAGCAGAATACTAAGGGTGAGTATCCGAATGGATTTTATCAAAATCTAATAAAATCAAGCCTTTGATTTTATCAATTCGCAACGAGAGTTGATAAAATCTTAGATTTTTTAATGAAATCCATTCGGAAACTCACCCTAAGTATAATTGGCACCAGTAAGTGTAAACCAATAAAGAATTTGTAACAATGACGACGAAAATAAACAGGCCAATCAAAAGGGTATGGTGAAGGATGAAATATTACCATGCACAAATGATGAGGAAGTCCGTGCGAAATTCTTCTCCATGCATACTGGGATTGAAATCTTTTAGACAGTGTGACGCAAGCCCTCCAAGAATATCCCAAATAAATGGCCTAAGAACAAAGAGATAATTTTCACGCAGACCATGTTCAGCTGTTACTATCTTCTCTAAATAATGTTGAGATGGATATATTTTGTGAAAATCCTTCAGTAATAGTTTAAGAAGGACCTGATCGATTCCTAATTTCCAGAAATACTTGTGATGCTCCCCAGCCCAGCGTGTGATAAGAGCCAAGCGACATGCCCCGGTTAACAAAAACATTGTGTCTTTGGGAATTCTTCCAGGGAGGGTCCCCCAACTTCTCATTCCATCGATTATGGCATTAGTGATGGGCTCACAACACGATGCCATCATTTTTGAACACCCTTGTTCATTCATCTGAGAATTTAATCATAAGCAATTTTTCATGTACAAAATACCAATATCTAAAGGGGCAAAAGGCATTAGTCACTACCGCCAGACATTGTGCTAATTTAAATCCCTCCAGCCGAACAGAAATAGAGTTTGAACTGTCCATGCACTGCACCATCATAGGTAGAACTGTTTCCGCATTTTCTATAAGCTTTTGGGCTCCATTACCACATAAAGCTGACAATTTGAAAATCAGAATCATCTTAAGTTCAATATATAGCCAGAAAAAAGAAGCCTAGCAGAATAAAGCAAGAAGTTAACTGCAAAATATGATTACCTAAAGCAGAATACAATTGTAAAACTGCAAATTTGACTGATATATCAGGATCAAGACTTATGACCTCCAAAACCTCCATCAACTTAGCATCACTCCATACAAGAAACCTAGAGGGTTGCCACCGCTGCAATATCTTACTCAAGAGAGAAACCATCTTCAGGTAATATTCAATGGGTGTGGTTCTGTTGGAGAAATCTCGTATGCTGCTGGCAATATGAATTACTGTGTTTGTCTGTTTCATGATATCCCATACTTTTCCCTCTATTTTACTACTAAGATTCGAGATTATCAACTCCAAAGCAGTTGCACACGAAAAAGTAGCTTGCAAGTTGTGGGAAGTTAACAATGTTGCTAAAGGCCGAACAAGATCTATGACATAAGAATCCATAACTGAAGTGGGTACAATATCGACCATCTTTGCAGCCACATCTGATACCAAGCTCAATGTGGCTTCATTTGTGAATTGAAGAATGCCTTCCAATGCCCCAACCATATCACCAATCAACTCCTAAAAATAAAGGGAACAACAGCGGCAAACAATGAGAAGAAGTATGGCCCACGAGTAGTATCTAGTATCTACATGCAGAAGTATGTAACCCATTTTCATGTTTCTATACAAACATGTAGTGTTTAGACTCACATAGTACGTAGTGGTTTTTGGTTTGCTGCTGGTATGGTAAAAGCTGATAATCAAAAAAGCAGAAGTCCAAAAGCATCAAGACGGAGCTTCTCAAAAATCAGCTTTTTTAAGTTCTTTTTGGCCCATAAGCAGAAAGTTAAAAATAATAATAATAATAATAACAAGTGTCATAAGTTCACTCGTACCAAGAAAAAGTAAACACCCAATGACACGTGAAGCACAAGCCTTGATTTTAACAATCTTACAATTTTAAAAATTATGCAATATAGCAAAGAAGTACAACAATTGCGCTTGCTCAATTTCGGATGAAATACAAAACAGTAAAAAGCTAAAAACCTGTAACTGGTAAATGGTAATGCAAGTCCTACCAACACTTTAAAATTGACCATGCTTACCACCCAAAGGCTAGGAAGAGAAGAAAAAATGCGATAGAAAGAGGAGACTAAAGGAGACTGTCAAGTTCCTCAAATGGTGGCTTAGAAATAATATTACGCTAATACAGAAGCACACAGCGTCCAAAACACACCCTTTTAAATGTTCTAAATACTCCTTTTTAAATGGATATTGAAACATACCTTTACAAATGGGTGTTGTAATGGCTCAGCGGAAATACAATCAAGAAATGCATCAATCGAGCGAAGTACAAGTCTATGTATCTCAATGTCTGAAGAGTGCCATTTCCTTCCCTTATCACCATAGGATTTGCTGGTGCAAAGTCACAAATCAGAAGTACCCAATTAAACTATCAGGGACAAAGATCCAACCTTTATGAGTAAAGTTGGCAGTTCTATCAGCAACCAGGAAAATACAAAGCCCAGTCAGAAAAAAAAAAAAAAAAAAGCCTTTGTTCAAATTTAGCTTTGCTGATTGGTGGCTGTACAAGACAGTAACTGACTTACAATGTCCTTTTGGCATGGTTCATAAAGTATATAGGTTCTTATGTGTTTTGAGTTTTGCACTTTGGAGTAAGGACTGTGGTCGTTCCTCCTGGTATCTCTACACTCTTTAGGAAACTGAGTAGCTGATCAAAACAAAGTCCAGCTGCAATTTTGAAAATCTGTTGACATTGTAAGGCATCTCAGTTACCCTTTAGCCCTCCACTATACCTAGAACAACAACAAAAAGTCTACCTAAATTTTCTTCTTCTTTTTTTAACTGCAAAAGGGGTGGGAGGGGGCAACCAATGTAGCAACCCCCCCTGGGCGTGACCATAGGGGCTCCTAATGTGACGACCCGGCTTTTTAAACACCTCAAAAATTAAATAATCCTTCCAGCATCCTCAAAATTATACAACAAAGCACCAAAAATTACAATGGCTCTAGAATCCTAAAAATGAAAGCAACAAGTTCTTCAAATACCCTCCTAAAAAAGATTCTCCAAATAATCCATTCTACCTCTAACTTGCTATTTACCTAGAAAAAAATATAAAATGGCCGGGTAGTATGCGCAATACGAAGACAATAAATGTTGCTCAACATAAAGATGTGCACAATAATCGACAATGGCAAATCAAAGTGAATCATAAATCATTCATTTGCAACATCTTTCCAAGCTCATCTTGGTAACACGCCAAGCACTACCGGGGTCAAATTCGTGTGCCCCCTTTCGGGCCATATAACAGTTCATTAGATTTCCCTCAAGGAAATCAATCATATTTCCTTACTCATTCACCCGATGGGCTTGCACGTGTACCAATATGCTCCATGGCTTTCAACCAAATATTCTCTGTGTCACGGCACAAGATGTGACAATAACTTAGCCAATAAACTTAGAGGTCAAAAGAGTATAAATATGAGAGAATCAACGAACACTCTTTGCAAAGAGATTTAGCTAGGAATATATTACACACTACCTGGTACCTTAATTAAGATCACCACTGATTGCCGGACTTGGCACCCTTATTCGGCTCTTGGCCGTGCTCAATATCTTACTGCCTCTCATCAAGTAAAATCTCCAATTCCAAACACAAATTGAGACTACACTACAAATCTCATGCCTATTTTATACAACTGAATTATGCTATATGAGGTGTTCGTTGAAGAATTATGGAGAGCCATGTGTCATGAAAACTTGTTAAGTGGTCAAAAATCCAAGCATGAGGTGTACTCCAAATAGGTTTCTAATTTGTAAAGATACTCCTCTCAAAGCTTCTAACCGATTTCCCTTTCCTTTCCCTTTTTTTTTTTTTGCTTCCAAATAAATTGGGTAAAAAGAATACGGGTTGTTAAACCCGACCCACCAATGGAATGTCCAGTTCGAGCCATAGCCACTGTCCATGAGGACAAGCCATCACCATGGCACCACCCATGTACAATTTGGGCATAAGTGTATAACCCCACAATCCCTTGCCACTGGCAAGACTCAAAACCGAGTCTCCCCTGGGAATGTGAGGCACCCTGCCCACCAGGCTACCACCGATTGGTAAAAAAAAAAAAGTCTACCTGATTCTCCAACGTCCTTTCCTCCCAAGACGACAAAAACACAATTACAACCACACCCAATGCCAGTTCAAGCTGTTGATCATTCACCCATAGACAACAAACTGAAAAATCCAGATAATAATAATGCATAAAGGCAAACCAAAAAGTGTGGGCACAATTTGGGCCCTCTACAAGTCCACCAACAGCCAACCAAATGTCTAAGTCTAACTCCTTTTCTCCTCGGACGAGAATTTGCTAGTTTACACGCACAAACATGTATTTCTAAGGAAAGCAAATGCCAATTCCAGTTCAAGATCCCTTTTTTCCCCCTAATTTTGAAGGGAAAGTTCAAGATCATTCACAATTAAACAGGATGAAAGGCAGAAACTAAATTCAAAGATCGAGGTTTAAGACATTTCAACTACCCTTTAACCCTATACTATTCCACTGGAACAAGCAACGACTACTTACCTAAATCGCTCAACTCATTATCTCACCATACAAGAATTTCAAGTTTAAAAAAACACAAATCACACCCAAACTCAAACTAAGAACCAAAACCAGTAGCCATAAAGTTCAACATCGTTCACTCGTGAATGAACAACATGAAAATAAAAAGATTGTGATAGATAGAAACATTGAATACAGCAATTTAAATTCCAAGATGTGGGTTTTTTTTAATACCTAAGACCGAGGCTGAGGGCATGGCAAAGGCGCTGATGATGGAGATTGAGGGTGTGGCCGCTGTTGCCACGGTTTTTCTCTGCACCTTGCTTCGATGATGATTGTGATTTCTTCTTCATCGTCGTTCTTGTTTTTTCCAGTTTCTATTTCTTGGGGTTTTACTTTGCAATATAGAAATGGTACTGTGTTTCCGTAGATTACTAGTATTACAGGAAAGTATATACGTCGTTTTGAAGGGTCTCTAGGGAGTGGCTGATAAGTCGGTTGTTCGTTTGGTTGCCGCCAGAATTTGGTTCTGTAAACAGAGAGTAAACTCGAATACACGAGAGATCTCCCTTCTTCCTCACTTCCCCTTTTTTTGGCTGTGTTGATAAAAACGTCCACGTAATTCCATGACTTCGGCAAATAAAAAGACAAATTTGGCCAAATGTAAGTCATAATTTTGGCTAAAGAAGTAAAACAACTTTTTATTATTCCTTTTTTTTTGTCTTTATTTATTTTTTAATTTTTTTTTTAGTTTTACTTCAAACTTTTGCGACCTATTGATCCGTCTCGACAACTTTTTTGGACTTATTTTGTATTTTTGAAAAAATTTTAAGAGTTTCGGTCAAAATTTTTTACTTTTCCGATTCCTCTCGTTGAGACGAATCAATAGGTCGCAAAAATTTGACGCAAAACTTTAAAAAAAATTAAAAAATGAATAAAGACAAAAAAAAAAAGAATAGTAAAAAGTTACTTTACTACTTAGGCCAAACTTAGAACTTTTTTATTTTCTTCTTTGTCTAAATTTTTTTTGCAAATATAAAGAACTAAAGAAGACTCTGACTCATCTCGGCGAGAGATTGAAAAAGTAATCAAAAAATAATTGAAACTCTCAATTTTGTGAACAAAAATTAAAATAAACCCCAAAAAAAGACTTTTGGCCTTACTTTTGTCTTTATCCAAAATAAAATTTAATTTGAATCATAATCTGTAGGGGCCCAATTCGCACAAAAGTCCTAACAAACCAACGTACACACTAGCCTCAGCTGCTGACAGGGACGGATCCAGGGGGGGCACAGGGGGGCACGTGCCCCCGCTGACCCCCACTTTTCAACGTTAAAAAAAAAAAAATTGGACAATAAGTTTTATATATGTATAGTTTGTGTCTAGACCTGGTAACTTATTCTGTATGTAGCTTGGTGGAAAGGTGTTTGGTCTCTGAGTTGGAGGTCACAAGTTCGACTCTTGGTTCCTCTTTTTGCGCCAGAAAATTTATAAGGATGTCCATTGAATATATCTACTGTATTGCAACTATATATAGTATATCATATGGGACAAAGGTAGCGCTCAAATTTTTTGGTTCTCGATTGTTTATATTTTTTGAATTGCCAACCAAACATAGAAAAATAAAAGAACAAAATTCATCTGTTACAAAATTATTTTACATAGAAAATATTTTACATTGAAACAAACGGAACCGAAAAGTGATTGTTGAGGTTTGAACCTAAGACCTCTGCTTCCAAAAGCAATACCTTCCCTCTTGCCACAAGACTAGCAACATTCAATATACAACAACCTTTAGTTTTATTATACATATTGTGAACGTATAATGGTTATAATAATTCACCTAGTATTTTTTTATAACTTAATTTTAATTTTCTCCCTTCTTTTTTAATAAAAAGTTATACATTATAATCTTTGTAGTCCACAATAAATGTCTTAATTTAGCAAAATCGTCGATTAGGGATTTTTTTTTACAAGATTACAATTAATAAGGTGCCCCCACTGAGTTAGATTTTTGGATCCGTCCCTGGCTGCTGAGCGCTAGGCGGACTCACCCACTAGGCATACTGATCTGTTAAGCGCTAGGAGGGCTTATCAATTGGGCCAGACGGGGCACTCCTTGCCGAATGGGCACCTATGCTGAATGGAGCATTTCTTGCCGAACGGGGCATTTCTTGCCAAACGGGCACCTATGCCGAATCCACTCTTTTGTCATCAGCACCTCGGGCCGTAACCGCTTCTCACATCCTGACGCTTCCCATCAACCGGATGCTCTTTTCACAACAAAGCGCTCTATCAATCCGGAAGCACCTCCTGCCGCAGGCCGTGGTTTACTTTGGTCGAACTGGCTGGTTCTCGGCGGGTCCCTATCACGCATGCTCGGCATACCGATGTGACATTAGGTGGCGCGGTGTCGAGGCGCGGCTACAAAGTCGCGGACAGTGACAAAGCACCCACGCCATCCCAAGTTGATGTGGGTGTAGGCAGCGCCCTGTCCGAGCCACGTGATTTGCCTAGGGAACCAATGGCGCGTGATGCGCGTGGAGAGCTCGGAGCTCAATGACTCCTTCCTATAAAAGGCAGACTCCCCCAACCTGAAGAGGGGGATTTTTCCCACAATGCTCAACCCTTCTCTCTCACTTCTCTCTCTAAGTTTCTGGCAAACTTCTTCTTCTCCGATCACTGACTTAACCATCAGAGTGTCATCCCGGACCACCACCCGCGGGCTAGGCATTAACATGGTTATTCACTTGTGCAAGCCTTCTTCTCAGGCGAGCTGCTAGGGTTCAGGTGAGGTTTAGCCATCCCACCACCATCTTCACCATACCAGACAGTGCAAAGAGGTTACTCCGGCCAGAAGCACCCCCACAATTGGTGACTCCTGCGTCCACCCAGGCCTTTAGGTATTTTCTCGGGCGTGCTCCAGGAACCCCAGCGAAGTTTAGTGAGTTCTCTCCTCCCTCTGTTCCAAACCAGTAAGCTTGAGGACGTCATTCCGGTCATCTTCCCAGGCAAACCAAAGGCAAAGAGAAGGCCTCAATAGGAAGAACCAAATGAGAGTGTTAGGCAAAGGCCCTAGGCGAGGTTCATCCTAGCCCCTCGGCTAGACAAGAGCGCTCGGATGGAGCGTTAGGCGAAGTCCCTAGGCAAGAGTGCTCGGATGGAGCGTTAGGCAAAGGCCCTTGGCAAGATTCCTCCTAGCCCCTCGGCTAGGCAAGAGCGCTTGGATTGAGCGCTAGGCAAAAGGACCCAAGCAGAGCTTTCAGGCAGCTCGAGAGGTTCACGGAAGGTTCACCCCGGAATCGACTCCCCCACATAATCTTTTAATTTTTTTTGTTCTTCTCGTCAAAGACAAATCAATAATACACAAAAACTTGACGTGAAACAAAGCCAAAAAAATAAGTAAAGGGACTAAACCTAACCAAACTTTTGGTACTTCAAAACGTATTCAACCGTCGCTCGTGAAATGAAGGAGAACTTATTCAATAACATTTTAAAAGGCTATTTTTCAAACCTTTTTTTTTTTGGCATAAGTGGAAATCTTTTACCTTTAAAATTTAACAAATTTTTATCATACACATTAACGAATTTTGGGATTTGAAAAAATAACACTTTATGTGCAAAAATATCTAATTTTTTGCACCAATTTTAAGATCTCAATTACTTCTTCAACTTCGAGCAACAATTTCTGAAATTATACATGGGACATATGCGCAACATGATTCATTACGTTGTGCATAGCATGAGTTCAATGCTAGTATATATAATGTACTCCCTCCGTCCCAATTTATTGGTTCTTCTTTCCATTTTGGGATGTCCCAAAATATTTGTCTCATTTCTAAAAACATTTATCAAAATTGGGTCACTTTCCAATTTTACCCTTAAAACGTAATTTTCTCATCTTAATTGTTAGTCTATTATCTCTTTATTTTATAACGGTTTTATGATTTTGAAAATTTTGTATAATAAAACTAATTGATATCTATCAAATAAGATCCATATTGAATATGTTTTGACTTTCATATAATACATTAGTCTCACAAATTTGGTCACAGTAATATTGACTGAATTTAGGAGCAAAATAGAAAAATTAATACAAAGTTTTCACACTCCTTAAAAATTCACTTCTCCAAAAGATGTCAAGAAATTGGGACAGAGGGAGTATTGTTTTTGGTAGGATACAGCATTACAGCTACTAACAATTATTACAAGAAATAAGATAGAAACATTAAAAATTCCCATTGATGATCAATAAAGCTGTTTTTCGTTTTTCCGTGTCACAACTCGGGCACTACTCTTGTTATTTTAAGGATTAGTATTTCTTTCAATTAATAAAAAAAATATTTGATTTTTTTTTTCTTCAAACAGTCTAAGGGCCAACAGTTTAAAACCCAAAGGTACGGGACGTTTGAAATCGTCCTACTGAACTGGGCCTTCCGAGTTCTGAATGATTTTGGGCGAGTCCATCTTGGAGTTTTTTCTTGCAAGGAGCCAACGAGGCGCGTTTTTTGTCATCAGTCGTACAACAATACTGGATAACGAAGGGAGGGAATTGTGGACGGAACTGTACCGGCTGGTCGCTTAATCTCTGTTGCTATCAGAACCGAGAACCTCCAGTGTAAGAATTTACAGTACAGTAATTCCTCTCACTTTCTCTCTTGCTATTCAATTTCATGTTGAAAGTTCCAGATTATTGCAGCTCGTATCTGCTTGTTATTCAACCACTTACTAGCAAATAGACACACAGGATCTTGATTTTTCCCGAAATTTCTCTCTTTCACTGCCCCTTTTGTTTCTTGGTTTCATGGCTTCCCTGCTGACTTGGGTGTCCCCTATAACAAACCCTTGTTTAGAAAATTCAAGAAAATCACATGGGTTCTTTTCCCATATCCCAAAACTCCAATCCACTTCACTCAAGAAGGGTTTCTCTGGGGTTTTAGCAGCTACTCCACAGACGATAATTTCCCCTGGGGAAACTGTATTCCAACTGCCCCACTGGAGGAGTGCCGAGATTGAAGACCCTGGAGTTGGGGTTCGTAAACTTAACGAGGCATTTTCCTATTTCGAATACATGGTTGGGAAGGGCTACAAGCCTGATGTTGATCAAGCCACTCGGCTGTTGCATGATCTCTGCGACTGCTGCAAATGCAGCTGCAGCAGAACCAAAAGAGCGGCTAGAGTCCTGGAGATGATGGTTGGTTCAGGTTGTCCACCGGATGCACGTACGTATTCTATGGTTGTGAATTTTTTTATGTAAGGGAGGGGTTGTTGGCGCGCGATGCAGTTAGTGAAGAAAATGGAGGAATTTGGGTACCCAACCAACATTCATACATACAATTCTCTTTTTAAAGGTTGTTGTGTGGGAGGAGATTTGAATCAGGCCGTGCAATTTATTGACATATTGATGCAGAAGGGGTTGGTCCCAAATGCGGGCACTTACTCATACTTGGTAGAAACTGCTTATAAGCATAGAAGCATAGACGAAGCGATAAAACTCTTGGATGGGATAATTGCTATGGGTGGAAGGTTTAATTTGTTTACTTACAACAATTTGTTAAATGGGTTGTGCAGGGAAGGTAGAGTTGCCGAGGCAATCAGTCTCTTTAGGGGTTTGCCATCCAAAGGGCTTATTCCTAATACGGTGAGCTATAATATTTTGTTAAAGGGCGTATGCGGTGAAGGGTGGTGGGAAGTGGCAGATGGACTTATTGCAGAAATGGTAGGTGAGGATCGCTCTCCATCGGTGGTTACATATAATATCTTAATTCATTCACTCGCTTGTCATGGCCGAACAGATCATGCTCTGGAGTTGTTGGATAAAATGTTTGAAGGTCCATTCAAGCCCACGGCTGCCACCTACAATCCAATTGTTTCTCAGCTATGCAAACAAGCGAAAGTCGATGTTGTAATTAGCTTTCTTTTCAAGATGATTTCTCGTCGTTGCAGTCCCAACGGAGGAACATATAATGCCATTGCTGTGCTTTGTAAGGAAGGAAAGGCAGAGGAGGCTTTCTCCATAATTCAAAGCTTGGGTAACAAAATGGCGCCTGGCAATAGCATAGATATGGTACATGCTTTCTACGGAGGTGTCATTCCGAGCTTGTGTAAGAAAGGAAACACTTATTCCGCGTTCCAGCTTCTGTACTTTATGACAAAGTGTGGATTTACACCTGGTTCAGCTACGTATTCCTCTCTAATCAGAGGATTGTGCGAGGAAGGAATGCTAAATGAGGCCATGGAGATGCTCACGATCCTGGAAGGAGACGGTTACGTGCCTCACGTTGAGAATTATAACACACTTATCCTTGGTTTAGGCAGAGCTCGAAGAACAGAATTGGCACTGGGGATTTTGGAGAGGATGATTGAAAAAGGGTGTATGCCTAATCCACTAACTTATGCCTTTTTGGTGGAAGGCCTTATTGAAGAAGAAGAAAAAGAGCTCGCATTATATGTTTTGTACGAGTTGCATTCGAGGAAACTCATAAGTTGGGATATATTCGAGAGGTTTGTCCTCCAACATGATCTCGACGGTTTGTCATTATAGATATTCAATGGAATTTAGATAGTGAAATGCATGGGAAAAATACAGTGGAAAGCAAACGGAACCCGGATTGAGCGATAACAACCTAATTCTGGAAGAGAGCTTTGCATGGGTATCTGTTCTAGGAGGTGCAAAAGAAATGAAGACCAATGCCCGGTTTCAGATTGTATTTGGAAGTCAAAAACCATTTTTGAAGGTGGCAAAGGGAACGAGTTGAAGTTTGATGAATCTTGTCATCCTATGCTTTACGGTCACTATTGCAATCTGGTGGTGAATCTTGTCATAGACAAATTGTTTCCATTATTTTTCCTCTTGGGCACGAGCAGCAAAATGCACTGGTGGAGATATTACTACTAATGAATTGAATCTCCAAACGAAGGGCCATTCCATAGTAGCATTTTCAATTTTAACAATTAAGTATCACTCGGCATCATTCTCATTTGCCTGCAAATTAAGCATGTAAAGCTCCATTCAAATTCCCAACAAGAATTTTTTACCTCACTTTGGACATCATGGTTAGAGCATTATTTGGAGGCCGTTTATGACCATTCGAATGCCTCATCGAATTTGGCATCGCTGCTGAAGTTGATCACCATTGAAGTCGACCACTGTTATAGGGGGACATAATTCACTGCAACTTCTGGTACACCAAATATGCATAATTTCCCACGTTCCAAACTTCCATACAACAATTAAACTCTAGATATACATATTCCCTCGTTCAAATATCCGTCGACATGCTTGGCAAGATGCATGCAACAAAGTTACAAACAGCACCATAAAACATAAGCATTTCCCTGCTCAAGCTTGATTAGAAGTTCTAAAAAAAAACTGATCAAATATTACTACCAAAAGTTACAAACAGCACCGTGAAACATGGGCAATTCGCTGCTCAAGCTTGATTAGAGGTTCTAAAAAAATGATCAAATATAGCTACAGTGACGTACTACCAAAAGACATGGGACCAAGGCTTTAAGAAACAGGCCCCTCTACGCTTGGGCCTCGTTTAAGAGAGAGATTTCGCTTGCTGAGTTCAAAATGGATCATCTAGGACATATTTCACCACTGGCAAATCTATTAATGCGATTAAGAACTAGATAGTACGCAGGAAATTGCATAAGCCGTCCGCATAAAACTAGGGATGCACAAATCACAGCAAAGGCATAAGCAATCGCATGCATCCATAATAAAAATAAAAATAAAACCACAAGAAATTCAAAATAAAGGTAATATATCTTCTAGAGGCACCGTAAGTCACTAAGTTGCATACGGAATAGCAAACCAAAACAAAAAGTAGCCAAAAACCATTAATAAATCCTGAACTCTTAATGCTTCGCCAAAACATGACACTGACATAGGAAATGCACTAGACAATGCACGCTACCCCTCAAACTCCTCAAAGACTCCCGCACAACACCTGCCAGCGAGTGATCAAGTGAAGTCATATCAGGAGAGCGATCTTGTTGAAATGCAATGTCTACTTGGATCTTTGTCTCATCTTTCGGCGCTTCCTCTTCAACCTCCTCATGCGCTTCTTCTTCCACTACAAGCAGTAAGAGACAACTTGTCAAGCTTCTACGAAATGAAACTAAAGAAGATTCACCATGTAAAAATTGAATATTCTGCTCAAATAAACTTCTGAAAAATGAGGAGTTCCAACTGACATTGGCATCTATGTATGGCACCACCATTATCATTGTCATTAAAAACAAAATACAGGTAGCTCACTGTGGAAAGAATAAGTGGCCAGGGTGGTTGCAGTATAAGTATCTTGTCCGGATAGGAACGGCCCAGATGGTGGCGTTGATGCGAACGTGTTTACACAACTCTCACGCACCGTCAAATTTTCTGACATTTGAGGTAAGGAGTAAATAACTACTCCCTCTCTGGCCTTGTTCTCTAATAGATTTTAGGTACATCACATTTTATGGCACTCCAATCTCAACGCATAAAATGTAAAAGTCATTTTATGATATTTTCATAAAATCCTCCTAAAATCTATAGGAAAACTACTACATTTTATCAATTGGGAAAACAACTTCATTTTATCACACCTCCATAAAATGCTCATTTTATGAGACTATCAATAGATACAAGCCAGACAGTAACATAATACTCCCCTTTATTTACTCAAAACAGAATTTACCCAGAAATGCAAGAACTTAAATCTACCCGGCAATGCAAGACCTCACACAAGTACTCGTACATTCAGAGCCGGTTTGCTTTAAAGTAAACCAAAGGCATTGTGCAAAATACAAATCCTTCTAATCACGAAATTAGCAATGTTTCGAAAGAAAGTCCAGGCTAGCACTGTTTAATATCTGATGATCGAGATTTCCGTTAAAGACGAAATGAAGATACATTCCAATCACAAAGAAAAAATAAAAACCAAAATGAACATGATTTACGACTTCATGACGAAAACGTCTCAGTCATTTCGCTGGGAAAATCACCTAAATACATACTCGTAATTATAAAGCACCGAACATTTGTACCAATTGGCCGAATATACAGTCCAAATCCCACACATAAAGTGTCTGGAAACTAAATTTAAGGGGGAAAAAAACAAAACTATCAGCCAACTGATGATTCCCCTTTATACAAGACTTCATAAATAGAAGAACAGAACCATTAGGAAATACACGAATAAATATTCATTTTCCTTGCATTCAAAGTTCAAACATCCTCATCCATCAAAATGAATAATTGATAACAAAAAAAGCTAACCTTAGCCCTCATTGTGACTCAGGAACTGCTCTGATTCTCTGCCTGTTGCGGGAAGAAACTCCCCAGGTATGTTGTGCCGACTGTGATATCGTCCAAGTGGAATTCCATCGCTAGGGTTTCCAGATATATTGGTCTAGGGTTTCCCGGGCTCCAAAGCCCGACTTGGGTGGACCTGGGACTCCTGGGTGGGCCGGTGCCTTTCCTATCTTAGCCCGTTTAATGATGGAGCCATGCAAACAGTCCGTAAGCCTCAGACTGTTGCCCCAAAATCAAGCCTCCTTGGGCCGGCCTGTTTGAAATTGATTCCATTTTTATAATTACTTAAATTGTGGGTCCTCTTGGGATCGTTAATTTTTTTAAAAATGTAGACATTATAAGTGCAAAAAATTATGATCATCGGAGGGTTGGAGACATGCATTTGAGACAAATTTATCTTACAAATTTATTCTATGAATGATATTGGCTGTTCATTTTCGGAAAATAAATAGTATCTAACTATATGATTATTAACATTTAATTAATTTGATTTTTTTATATGAATGAGCTACTCAACATTATCGACGAATTGAACAGTTCTGTTTCCAAATATAAATTATAGAGGGTTTACGATGGGATCACTACGGGAATGTAACAATTTGGGTCACTGCGAGGACCCAAATCCATTGGATGGTGGAAATATGCTTAAATCTAATTTCCTAAGCACGAATAAAAGCAACTAGGAAAATAAGTACTCCGTACTTACGTAGAGTTGGTGATAGTGATACTTGTTTTTACACCTTTATCATATAAAGCGATGATAGATTATGCCATGTGACAGGTCTTCGTGTGATTTGCTCATGTTACACAAAACAAGATCTTACCACGGATTTATTTTATAACATGGTCTGTACAATTCTTTCGGACTTGGTGCATATTTATATTCTGTTGATAAAAACTATGTTGCTCGGATACAGGGATTAATTTGAGCAAAATATATTGCTACAACAGGAATATGAACAATTAAAATCTTCAAATATTTGGGGTGGTGCTTGGTGCTATCAGCATCCATGGTTTCCCAATCTGGATTGTCTGTGCTCGGCGATGAACGGCTTGGATTTATTTGATAACAGACGGTTCAGATTTGTTTAAACAAAATATGATTCGAGTCTCACCAAAGCACGGACGGTCCAGATCGAACAACATGAATGCTGTCCCTAACAAGTTTTATCAATATTTTTAGTTAACCTGTTTTTTTGGTATGAAAAAAATAATACGACTGGCGACTTATCCATGTTGATTCGTCAAATGCATCACATATGGAAACAAGTCATAATATACATTCCAGTAAAACAAAAACGTTGTCCAAATCGACCCACTGGGCCTAGTTAGCATTTTGCTAAGGATGTTTATAAGCCTGATAATATGAAGACTTGGGAATTGAAACTTTGGATTTATATGGTATGATGTATACTTCATGCCAGCATGAAACCAGGGTAAATTACTCAAATGGCAGTAGTTTTACAATGACAGTGAAAATCGGGACAGCTAAAGTTAGAGAGACCAAAATGCCAAAAAGACTAAGGCTCCATTTGTTTCGGTCGGAAAATATTTTCTAGAAAAAAAAAATTCCAGTGTTTGGTTGTGATCTGAAAAACTTTTCTAGGAAACATTTTCCATTATTTGGTAGACATGGAAAATCAATAATTGAAAAACTAATCAAAATATCCTTGTAAAAATATAAATGGTACTCATACTATATAAAGGATAAAAAATACAACATAACCTATACAAATTACATAAATACCTTTGTAGTATAGAAACAAAATCCAAAAGAACTCAAACAATAAACATAGAATGTGTTCCGCTCACATGTCTTAACAAGCATAAACACTTCTAACAAATATAGATCATCAACCGAAAAAACTATCTATTCCTCCTAGCAATAAAATTGGCCCACATGCCATCACTAATCTCCTCCCTTTGAAACTTCCAGCGAAAATTATCAAAACTTCAAAGCGTTTGTCGACTGAATCAGTAACCCATGTCATCAAGATTTGGCAAGTGATTTGCAATAGGGTTTTTCTCTCCTTGAAAGGTCAACAACAGTGGCTTCCGTAGTGATCAGTAACAATGTGACACTGCAAACCAACCCCAGGTTTGATTTAAGCGTATTGAAGGATAAAAAAAACAACAATAATGCCATGTTAGAATATCGTATGATCTCACCTAACGACGTCTACTAAGGCTGTTCTGATTACTTCGATAGGATCGATAATTCCAGCCTTCACCATGTTAACGTATTGGCCTGGTTCAACATAACAACCAACAAATATGCATAAACTAGGTCAAACTCGAACTGAAAGAATCTATCTCTAGCTTAGGAAGCAAATGCAATAAGATTACAGCAGCTTTAGAAGCGTTCGGTTGGTCAAAGCTCAGTTCAAGTTACCAGAACCATGATTAGCAAGTGGTATCTACAGGAACTAACCTTTGGCAACATCAAAACCCAAAACAAGATCATCTTGCTCCAATTGCTTTCCAACGACTAGAGAAACATCACCACTGGCGTTTGATACTATAGTAAAAGTAGGTGTCGGCAAACCAATATCCAATGTAATGATAACATGAAATTGCAAATAATCATTCTCAGAGAATTTCTGCTGGAAGTGTCAAAGATGAAACCAGAAAATAATTATCCTGCATATGCTACTTCATGTTTCAGGTCATTAAGTTCAGGATAAGTATTGGCTAGTAATGCTTGTATTCACTATTTAGATCGAACATAGAGATGTAGCACTACTATTACCCAGTATCAAGACATAGCATCAAGATAGGACCTAACCACACAACATTGTCAAAACAATACAGAACTTCAAACTCTTAATGACACCGGTACCCTGCACTTGCTAGACCAGACCCTAAAAAGAACATCGCAACTTTAGTCAAAGCCTTTGGAGGGTGCAAGCCATTGAGGGAACTTGCTAACCTTGTATGTCAAGCTTTTATTTGCATTTGATAAATACATCTAAATGATTGTTCTGGGCAGTTGAAAAGGCTCAGTCAAGGAGGTGCCTTTGATTCAACCCCTATACTATATCTCTGTTTAGGAATAAAGAACTGGCAATAGCTTGGAAGTGTAATAAACCAGTATCAACGTGGCCTAATGTCCCAGGATTTTCCCAATTCATGAAAACCATGCCTAATGTTGTCTGTCCCAACATACCATCCATATCTAACTGGTAGAAAATATCAGACGAATGGCAACCTAAGCAAATTATCAAACAGTTGGTGGGCACACTGAAAGAAGATTGAATCATACAATGGAATTTGAAACCCAAACACATAAGTGTAATCCTTGTCCATAAAGAGTTGTAGGGCACAGCCAAAATAAGTGTAACAATGGCAGCCTATTAATTTTGTCCCCGAAATACCGATATTGGAAAGAAATCAACCAATCTAAATGCTACCATAAACTGAAAATTAATCACTACTTGCCTTTTGTCAAGGTTTAAACCCTGACCGCCCAGTTAAGAATACTATTGTACTAAGGTGACTAAATTCGTTTATCAATCTATGCTTTCTAGTTTCTTCCAATACACATGAATCATACTCTTTTTTTTAATCATCAGCTCAGAAAAATCGAGAGGCACCTACAAGATTTCGTTAGGAAGACCGGAAAGCGTCGGAATTACCATCAAACAACCTAGATTGGATCAGTTATACATATACATACATGTGAACTGACAATTCATGGGTGTTTACATACATAATTACATATGCATGCACAACTAGTCAGCTATGGTGGTTAATTGAGGCCTAAATTACCCCAAAAAAAAAAAATCTCGAAAGGAACAATCGAAAACGCCAATCAAATCAGACTGAAGAATCCAAATTACCTTTTCAACTAGCAAATTGAAATCACAAAAAGAGTTTTGAACTGGAAAATTGAAGTGGGATTGAAAATTCAAATCAAACTTGTGAGCTCAGAGATAGTGTAATCGATCAATTGCGAAAAGCGTGAATTTAAGAGTTGCAATTTAGTTGATTGGTCTGATGATGGAGAGAATGGAAGAGAGAGAGAGGGACGATGTGTGTATAGGTGTGTGTGTGTGTGTGTGAGAGAGAGAGAGAGAGAGAGAGGGAGAGGACTTGTACGGGGGAGTCAGGAATCTGTGATTCTCAGATCGGGGAAGATCGGGGCAGAGGAGAGCATGGTGAAAAATGTGTTCCACCTCTTAAATCGAGAAAACGTTTTTAAGGGCTCTTATTTCGTTTTCCTTTTGACTTTTTTACTTTGGAATAAGTTTTTCATTGACATTTTTTTTTTGTACCCAAACACCGGAAAACATTTTTTCTAGAAAATATTTTCCGCCTCAAACAAACGGAACATAAAGTAAAGAGACCATTTGAGTATTTTACCCCAAGATATTGAAATTACCGCGTCGAAATGGGTTTTGGACCTTTTGGTAAATGGATGAACTTAAAGCAGGAGACTTCCAAGAAGGATCATAATTGCCAAAGACAAACGTATGTAAAACACCAGTTTTGGATTAAGGGTTGGTTTGAGTGAATTGAGAAAATTGATTTTTTGATTTTTTTAATTTAGTTCTTATTCAAAAAAATTGTATTTGTTAGTTTTCGATTGATTTTTTGTGATTTTTTAATTTAACTCGACGAAAGAAATATAAAAAAAATATAAAATTATTAGTTAAATTTAAAATTTTATAAATAAAGACAAAAAATACTGTAATCCAAAAAACCGATTTTTCTCGAAAATTCCCACACTACCTTTGACCAATCCATTTCACAGCTGTCCATTTGCTGCTCGTCCAAATGAAGAGGACCCGCTGCATATTTACCTCTTATATTTATACGCTCCCATCTACCTCCATACTAGTACTATTCTACTAGGCCACCACCCCACCCCCCACTCCCTCGCTATCCTCTTCTCTCTCCCCCACCACTACAAACAAAATTCACCCCATCCCAAAACCCTACCTAAGCGGGAACAACCATCTCTCTCTCTCTCTCTCTCTCTCTCTCTCTCTCTCTCTCAATCTCCCAAACATCGGCATTTTACTGGCTATGTGATTTGCACTTCTGTAGAAGTAACCCATTTACCGTTTTCACTGGAAATATGGCATCAGCTTGCGTGAACAACATCGGAATGTCACCGGACACTTTTTTGGACTGTCCAGCTGCTTACCCTTGGCTGAATCCTAGAATCTCATTCAGCCGAGACCATTCCGATGAATCCAAGCTCACTGGATCAAAGCCTCCAGCTCCTACTGTGCCAGATCATAACCCCAATGCATCATCAGATCCAGATCCAGAGGTTTTTGGACCCGACTTCGATGGTTTCGAGTTCAGACTCCTCGACGATCCGGTCACAATGCTTCCAGCTGACGAGCTTTTCTCCGACGGGAAGCTAATGCCTCTGCAGCTCTCCATGATCCGGCCGCCGGTGACCGCGCCCTCGGAGATCGGTTCGCCGGAAATGATGAAGTCTCACCGGAGATCTGACGTGTCTTCCTTGCCGGATCCGTACTTGTTCTCCCCCAAGGCGCCCAGGTGTTCGAGTCGGTGGAAGGAGCTTCTAGGGCTGAAGAAACTCTACTTGAACGCCAATGCCAAGCATCATCAAGATAGCAAAAGAATGGCCTCTTCATCTTTACCCTCTCATAGCTGTCACAACAACTCCAAATCATTAAAAAACTTCCTCCACAGAAAATCATCCATCGATTCCTCATTGAGCCTTCCTTTGCTTAAGGACTCAGACATCGAAACCATTTGTACGTCGTCTCGCTTGTCCCTCTCCTCTTCTTCGTCCGGCCACGACCACGACGACCTCCCTCGTCTCTCCCTCGATTCCGAAAAGCCTAACATGTGCCCCAAAAATCCCAATCCAAACTCAAACAATAATCCGCCTAGAGTGAGATTAGTGAGGCACAGAACACTTTCATCTGAAAACACAACTGCCAGAGTTGGACGGAGCCCTATCCGCAGAGCACCCCAGGACCAAACCACGGCGGCGGTTGCAGCCGCCCGAGGCGTTTCCGTGGACAGTCCACGGATGAACTCATCGGGGAAGATCGTGTTCCAAGGCTTAGAACGAAGTTCGAGCAGTCCAAGTAGCTTAAATGGAGGGCCTAGATTTAAGCACAGGGGAATGGAGAGATCTTATTCTGCAAATGTGAGAGTGACACCGGTTCTTAACGTTCCCGTTTGTTCGTTGAGGGGATCTTCGAAGTCGTCGAGCGTGTTTGGGTTTCAGCTCTTTTCTTCTCAACAGAAGAGAGAGGGCGGAGGTAACGGGACGGGAAACAGAGGGCAACAGAGTAGTAACACGAGGAACCGGACAGTGGATCATCGAGCTTGATCCAATCAATCAACCAATGCCAAACGTTTTGGTATTACTTTTCTGTTAGCATTCATTTAGAAGTTACGTATGATTTTTGGGTTTTTTCAGATGAGGCAATATCGATGGCGGTGAGAGTTTTATTTCCATTTCTTTTCTTTTCCTTTCCTTTTTTTTGGGTTTTTGTTTTTGCAGATCTTTTGAAGCTTATTTGTGTATGTATATAAGCGAAGCGGGGGGACTCTGTTTGATGGATCTTTTTTTTTTTTTGTATAATCTCTTACCGTTAGGAGTGCATATGCTAAATTAAAACTCTGAAAACCTAACAAACGGGTGTTAGATTTGATGGTGTTTGTTTTGCTAGGGTGGCTAGAGTTGTTTGTTGTTGTTCATCTTCTTCTCCGTTACCTGAAGAAAGCTGAAAGATACGGGGAATCTCTGTTTTCTTGTTTTGGTTTCTTCTCAAAACGACTGTTGGTGTTGTGATGCGTGGGGTTAGGTTATGTGATTCTGATGGGACGTCGAAGCGCTTTTACAGTATCTTTCACGCGCTTGCATTGCTCGTGGGTTTGGGATAGGAGGGCTTGATTCGCCTGCTGGCCCCCACCCACCACTCATTTGTCTGCTTGCGTAAAAACGACTAACGAAGGTCTACAGTACTTAGCGATAAAAAAAAAAAAAAGGGTCTACAGTACTCTACTGGAGTATTATTGTACTCCTACTAGTTCCAATTACGAAGGCTGTATAATGTACCCTCCTACTTGGCCTTGTCCCATTATCCAATTTATTTTGAACTTTAAGGTCATTTTCCATTAACAAAAAAAATTAGATTTGTTTTAATTCAAAAATTATTTTATTCCACTAACAAAAAAGTCCCCTAAAAAATTAATTTTGTTTTAACTCAAAAATTATTTTATCCCACTAACAAAAAATTCCTCCAAAAAATCAATTACCTTTTACAATAAACTACAACTAAAAAAACCAAAAAAACGCTTTACTGAAACAAGTTGTAGATGTAAACTACAACTAAAAGTATAAAAATCCAAAAAATCAAAAAACAAGTTAGTGGGAGACCCCCTAAGACATTTTTCTTTCACAATACGTTAACAAAAAATCAAAATCAACTTATTTTTCTCAGCGGAACGGATTCTTTGATCTTATAAAATTATCTGGAGAGAAATTAGTTCATAGAAAATGTTACGAGTGTTTTGAAAAATTATTCTGAGAGTAAATCAATAGTTCAAATTATTCCGAGAAAATGGATCAAAAAAAAAAATTATTCCGAGAAATTTTTAAGCTGACTCGTACCTCCTCAGTTTATCAATATATTGCTCTATCCATTCCAAAATTTTTGTCCGACCCTTAAAACAATGACCTGACAAATTTTGTTTTTAAACGAAAATTTTTAAACTTTTTTCTTAAATTAAAAGTACTTCTTGATGTATATAGACTAAATTGTTAAAAAATATTAAGTTTTTCTTGAAAAAAATTATACATTCTATTTTCTAGTCCTTGTTTGACGGATCTGATATTTTTTTTGAAACGAAGGGAGTAAGCCATGGGAGTGGGTATTGAGCTCCTTGAGAAGGAGGCATGTAATGAACCCATAATTGCGACGTGTTCTACTAATGTAGTTTTTTTTAAAAAATTGACTTTTTATGGTTTTTTATGTGATGTATTATGAGAAAATGACATGTCTCAATTTTTTTTAAAAAATACTCCATCCGTCCCATTTTTATAGTTCATATTCGGATTTTGTGCCACTTTTCAAAGTGTTATATCTTATAATCTACAATATTTTAGGTGATTTTGAACAATTTATTTATTAGAGGTGATTTTGAACAATTTATTTATTAGATTAAATCAAAATTTATCAAACAATATCCATATTGCATATAAAATGTATTACCGATTGAAAGATATAATTATTTTTTATCCGGTTATGATTGAACAAAAAATTATAAAATTGAGACGGAAAAAGTAATTTTTTTGTCAGTGAAAGACCCCTTAACATACTGTTTCTTTAATGGAAGTGGAAATTGCGAGGTGGTCTATTAATGGAGATGATTCCCGGTGGATGAGCAATGCTTCTTTTGTCCATGTGCGATGGTGAGTAGGGAGTGTGTGGGATTGGAAAAACAACAATGACAGGTATATATCATCTCAATCACTTCACATCACAGTCTCTCTCACATATGTGTTGAAATTCACTGAATGAACCCCTCCACATATATGAGAGAGGATGTGGCGAAGAGCGATTGAAAGAATGTGTATCTATCATTTTTGTTGGAAAAATAAGTGGACAAAGAAAGGAACTGCTGAGAGGTTAGTATAATCCGGAGGGAAGGAGGGTACCGGCCAGGTTTTGCAGTTGTCGTTGTCTTGGGGGTGCATTGCACTTCCATCACCCCACCTAAATACTATAGAGAGAGAGAGAGATAGAGAGAGAGAGAGACCTTGCAATCAAGAAAGGTTGGCAGGCAGCGGATAGGGATTCGTTTCGAGTTTGTTTTTCTGATTCGACTTGATGCCTCATTAATCATTATCCTTTCTCTTTCTTCATTTTTTGTATATTTAAATGTTCACACAAGAAAAAGCCACAACTACCAAGCACGAATGCACTATCTTTTTTATATTCTGCCTTGATTACTACTTCTTTCGTCTCAATTTCTTGGCCCCTTTTAGAAAAATAGGTTTTTAAAGAGTGTGAAATTTATATTGATTTTTTTATTTTGCCCATAAATTCAGTCAATATTACTGTGACTAAATTTGTGAGCTTAATTTATTATATGAAAGTCAAAACATATTCAATATGGATCTTGTTTGATAGATATCAATTAGTTTTATTATACAAAATTTTCAAAATCATAAAAACCGTTATAAAATAAAAGATAATAGGTAGCCAATTAAGATGGGAAAAGTACTTTTTAAGGGTAAAATTGGAAAGTGACCCAATTTTGATGGATGTTTTTAGAAGTGAGACAAATATTTTGGGACATCCCAAAATGAAAAAAAGGACCAAGAAATTGGGACGGAGGGAGTATTAGATAATCATAATACTTCCTCCATCCCAATTTCTTAGTCCCTTTTGGAGAAATGAATTTTTAAGGAGTGTGAAAATTTTTTATTGACTTTTCTATTTTGCTCATAAATCCAGTCAATAAAAAAGAGTCATTTTATTGAGTGAGCTATTAATAAGTTAAGAAAAAAATCATAATGTGCACCCTTTTCATTTTGAAAATTCTAAAATCAGCATAATAGGATGTCATTACGGTTTGAAAAACATATTGAAATATGTGAAAATTTTGTTAATATGTTTTAAAATGTGTAAAAGGTACATTGAAATATTTGAGTTTTTTTCCCTTTACTTGTAGTTAGTCATTTTTTTTTATCATTCGTCATTCCTAATCTATTATTACATGGGGAGAAGGGGGAATGAGACTCAATTCCGAAATACAGTGTGAGGTATCCAAGAGCTCTACTGCATGAGTTAGTTAGTCACCACTTGCTTATAGTTAGTCAATTGAGCTGATAATAAAATGACTATTGCACATTTTTACATTTACATTTTGTACACTTTTAAAAACATTTTGATACATACAATGGCTCGAAGGACTGTTTTTGGCATTTTCCATCAGATGTGTAGTTCGGAATAAATCCAAAACGAGACATCAATAATTGTTTTTCTTACCCTTACAAAGTCACAATTAAGGACTAATGTTGATTTTTGCATTTTTTTATCTTTTATTTGGAATGAATCTTGGTCTTTGTCCTCGTTAGGGCATTTTCAACCCACAAATCTCTATTTCTCCATTTTGGAGAATCAAAATATCATTTTATATTCAAAAAGTAAATTTGAAGAATTTCACCATTCATGTGAACTCCAACCCAATAATCTTCATTTCTCTATTTCTCAAACATATTGGTTGTATCATTAGAAGATGAGGACAAAAAAAAGACATGATAGGAATTTAGAAGGATGAATAGTGAAATGAAAGTGATCCTCCATATTTTGAGGGTGAAAAACAATTCTCCAAAATGGAGGATGGGTTGGGAAGAGGTTTTACTCCAAAATGAAATAATGGAGGCAAAAATAGAGTTATGGAGGGTGGTTGAAGATGCCCTTACATACATTTACGAACATATGGTATCTTTTTGTATTAATAATTCGGATCTTGCTAACCTTTGTTCATTAGGCGGATGATACTATGCATGTAATGATAAATAAGTTTGAATATCAATACTCATTTCATAGATATTAATAGAGAATTAATATTGACACTCTCTTTTTTGTCTCTTTTAGGTAAAGTTACTAAATTACTCTTGTAGTATTAATTCCCTTCTTTTACTCCATGTGAAGATATAAAGTGCAAAGGAGTAGTAGTAATTTTACCTAATATAGACATAAAAAAAAAGTGTCAATATCAAAATAGGAAGTATTAATATCAATTCCTTAGTTAATATATATTCATGGATATCAATATAGTTTTCTCCAAAATAAATATACTTTTTACACATTATCTACTTCCCAAAAGATGAGGGTTGGCATTTACGTAACACTAGTACGAGTATTTCTTAGGGGGTATTCTACTGACAAAAAACTATTTTAAAAAAAAATTGAGACATGTTATTCTCTCATAATACATCACATTAAAAATCATAAAAAAAAATCAATTTAGTCAAATAATCACCTTACTTACTGAAACACCCCTAGTTGCTTTTGTCCAAGTACCTTACTACTCCATCCGTCCCAATTTTATGGTCCCTTTTGGGGATTCCAACTTAATAAGGGGACATAATTATTGTATTTTTGAAAATATGTTTTTCCTATTTTACCCTTCAATCATTACACTTTCTTACTTTTTTATTATTTTTAATTTTAAAATACAAGGGTATAAGAGGAAATTCCTTAACAATTATTTATTTAGTTTTAAAGTGGGACAATTTTTTTGAGACTATAAAATTGGGACGGAGGGAGAATAAAATTAGAGGAGTATGATAATCATGTTTGAGAAGGACAAAAAGGAGGAGGGGTGGATAATGCAAAAGAAATCACTTTTCCTAATAAATTGACTACTAGTCGTGGAGTAGTTATAAGTTTGTTTTTTCGTAAACGTTTTTATATGTGATTTGAAAAGTGGAAATGATGTGTAGTTTGACTGGGTCTCACCTCTTTCCTTGGGACCATTTCCAACCTTTCTTTGTCCTTTTCGAAGTTTTAAGTTCGGGATTCGAAGTCGAGACCCCACCCCTTGATTCTGTCATCACCTTCCCTTCACTTGGCCCTGCGTTTATTTTTGCCCAGACGGGGGACCTTTAACCCTACCAATCCGAATGGGAACAAAGCTTTGTTTAATCATTCAAACACTTCGCTTCAAAAATGTGGTCTCCTTTCCCTCCCTTATTAAAATTTTATGGGGAGACTGAACCCGGACCAGTTGGCCTGCTTGTGGTTCTTTATCCGACTTATTTTGATAATTCAAACTTTCCACGTTGTAAAGTTCCTCGAGAACATATAACCATACTAGTAAAAATTAAGGGGGTGTTCTACTAACAAAAAATAGTTTTTTTTAAAAAAAAAATTGAAATATGTTATTATCTCATAATACATCACATAAAAAACCGTGAAAATTAATTTTTTCAAAAAACCAACTTAATGGAACACCTCTTTAGTCGATTAGACACCAATTGATTTCATTTCGGAACACATTTGATTCTTGAGACAAACAGATTTAATGGGTTCCGTTTCAGTGTTTTATTCGGAACTTGGGGGTGTTGTGTATGGGATGCACAACACCGTGACGTGCAGCCATGGCACGGCGGCTCTAGCCTCGTTCCAACGATTGGAGAAGTTCACTGCGCAAAGTTCGTCAAGTACCACAAGTGTACGAAAAATCAATTCGATCGGATATCTTTAAGTGTCTCATCGGAACACAAATAACTTAAAAATAAATGGAACACAAATGGATACAAATATGGGATCAAAACCACTTTTTAAGACAAATCATCAACGGGTATTCAATTAACCTGATTTTTTTTTGTTTGCGTTATTGATATATTCTCACCAAGTTTTAAAACGTAAATAATTTCAATTCATTACCCACAAACGGATCAACTAGACGCTCCAATCCATTTTTGGAAAATGAATTGGAGATGAGCTGAATCCATTTTGTGATGAATCATGCTACATGTATAACTATTTTGACTCCAACCATTTACAACTCACTCACATATAAGTGAAGCCCACACATAATTATGGATGTAGGCCCCACATATATGTGAGGAGGTTGTAAATAGTTGGAGCCAAAATGGTTGTACAAGTAGCATTTTTGTTTTGTGATAGTTGGCAACATGCATTGATGTTGCAACCATGGGTGATTAATTTTATTAGGGGGTTGGGTGCCATTTGACCGAGAAAGTATACGTTGTATCACGTAGAGTGGGGGTTCAATTAATTCAATTAAATGTACTCGAAATCTGGCTTTAGATTTTTGGAATACTCAAGTGAGATTTGGCCTAATAAGTTGGTTGGCTTATTTTTTTATTTTATTTAAAAAAAATTCACATTTATTTATTTTTTATCAACTTTTTGTGTATTATTAGTTTATCTCAGCGAGAGGAATCAAAAAAATAAAAAATTATGACTGAAGCTTAAATTTTTTTAAATAAATAAGCCAAAAATATATGTTTTTTACATTTTTTTCGATTTTATTCAAAAAATTAAAGGTTCTAATCATAATCTCTTACCTTTTTAGATTCCTCTCATCGGGATTAACCAATAATACTCAAAAAATCGATGCAAAACTAACAAACGCAAAAAAAAATTAAATAAAGACAAAAAAAAAAATAAAGACAAAAAAAAAAAATTAAGCCAATTTATTTACCCAAACCTAGCCTCAGAATAAATGCGGACAGGATAGAATAATGTTGGGAGGGAGTACATTGAGAATCAATTGGGGAGATACGAGTGGAGGAACGTGGTTAAGAACAGTTGGGATCTCTACACAAATTCCTCCCCACACCCACAAACATCTGGTAATTCCTTCCGCACAGATAAGGGAGGACCAACCACGTACTAACGGCGTCTGAGACACCATTGTGGGTCCCAAACAATCGATTCGAGTCTTTCATCCTTCTCCGAATTTTGAATGAAATGAGGTGATTTTGGATCGAGCTCATACAACCATCCGATTGCCTCAATTCTTGCATGGGACCCACACAAAATTCAATTTGGAAAATGATGAACGGCTCAGATCAATTGCTTGGGACCCACCACGGTGTCCTCGACGCTGTCAGTACATGGTCGGTCCTCTTGCATCTGTGCATGTAGAAGGGTTCCACAACATCATCCACTTCTCACTTATCTCCTTTTCCTGCCCTTCCCTCTATTTCTCTTCATACAAATCAATAGTGATGGCAATTCACCGGAAACCGCTCCTCCCCATGTACAGGGCCAGCCCTGAGGGCAGGATGCGTAGGCCCGTGTCTGGAGCCCACAAAAAACAGTCAATTTTTAGGGTCTCAACTAGGTATATATATGTTCATAGCAAATAATAAATATATAATATTGCATTACTAGAAATAAAGATGCCTTTGGTGTAATGGAAAGACATAAGTGTTTCTTGGAAAATGTTAGGGTTCAATTCCCGCAATGCCTTCTTCTTCTTTTTTTTTCTACACTCTCTTCTATTTTCTTTTCTCTTACCATAGTCAGTTTTCCTTTTCTACCTTCTCTTCCTCTATTTTTTCTTACCATGAGTCAGTTTCTATCTTCTCTTCCTTTTCTTTTTCTCTCTTTTTTTTCTTTTCCTTTTTTACCATATACGAGCCACTCTTCCCTTTTCTTTTTTCTTACCATAGTCAAATTTCCTTTTTCTACCTAGTCTTCCTTTTTTTTTTCTTTATTTCTTACCATATATGAGTCAGTGCAACGACTGAACGAAGTATTTTTTTTTCCTCTTCCTTCAATTGTGTGAGCATATGCTTCCACTACATCGTTATCATTTGTTGACTTTTCAAAGAAAAATATATATTCCGGTGTCGTATTTAGGGAGAAAATAAATAAAACACTTCATAAAATGTTCACATCAATTTATCCATTTCAACTGATTTTCTAATTCTTGCAATAAGAATAGACAATTATGACAAAAACTATTGTTTATTAACATGAAGACACGAATTACAAAAAAGACAAAATGTAGAACATGGTATTTATCATTTGAAATAAATGCGAGACTCAAGTCTAAATACATGAGTTTCACCTAAATAGGTGATGATGAAGGCCAATAAAAAAAGTGATGGAGAATGGTGTTAGGGCACCACGTGGTGATACCTTAAGACCACTAAGAACTCCTTTGGACGAAAAGAAAAAACTGGTTTTTTAGTTTTTTCGTTTCGTCTTTATTTTCCTTTTTTTTTTGCCTTTGTTTGTTTCGCGTCAAGTTTTTGGAGTTTATGGATTCGTCTCACTGTGTAAAATAATGGTTGTGTTTTTTTTTTAATAAACTCAAAATTAAACCAATAAACAGGCTTATTTTCAGTTTTATTCAAAAAAATATAGTTTTGACCATAATTTTATATTTGCTAGATTCGTGTCGTTGAGAAAAATCTAGAAAGTACAAAATCTTGATGCAAAACTAACAAATGCAAACAAAAATTGAATAAAGACAAAATCAAAAAACCAAAAAACCAGTTATTCTTTTTTTAGGCAAATGAGCTCTAAATAAATAATTACTCATAAACAAGTTTCAATTCACTGAATTTTTACCTTGAAAATATTATGTGCTTTAGAATTACTCCATTACCATAAAATATAAGTCAAGGGAGACTTCTTTTATATTCTCCCTTATTTATCTCTCTCTTCTTAATCTATAATTTTTCTCTCTTTTGTGTTGAAGATAATTGTACTAGAGTTAAACACTATTCAAGTAGGAATATATCTTGAAGAAAAATTCAAATGAAAATCAAGGCGTGCATGTTAGATTATTGAAGAACTAAATTTTTTTTGGCATTTTTGTATTGTGCCCTTACTGGTACAATTTTCTAGCTACACCATTATGCCTAAGACAACTTTCTCACACCTCAACTAATTCTTTTTTTTTTTTGATCCACCACACCTCAACTAATTCCGTAAATGGATCCCGCAGCCCGTCTGTATCCATCCGTAGGTACAAAGTTGATTGGTCCCTCAGGATTTTTGTATCAATCTCGGCATAGTTCATAGGGACGAACAATTATTAATAAGTGTGCCCGAAATATCAATTGAGAGACTTTTCTTTCTTATCACACATTGGTACAAGTATGATTGATTATACATGGGTGTGGAAGTGGGAACGGATTTGACAACTATTTGGTGTCAATTTGGGATCTTGTTTCACTAGAGAATACTCCAATTTTTGGGCTGTCCAGTTGCGGTTGCGTGCAATCGTTACAATGATTAATTGATTGCTAGGAAAATCTACAATACTCTCTCAATCTCACTCGTTGGTACTAGTATAAACATTCCGAACCCAGGTAGCTCTGCTTCCTATTCTGTTTTGTTCGATGCTGTAGGTTACCTTCCCCACATCTGGCATCTAATTCGTTGCTACCTGCACTGTTGAAGATAATACTACTGTAAAATTTATTACTGCATGATTTGAGTAAATTGAAAAAATTAGTTTTTTAGATTTGTTCTTCTTCAATATTTTTTTGTATTTGTTAGTTTTCGGTCGATTTTTTGTAATTTTTCTTGACGAGAGGAATCTAAAAAGTATAAAATTATTAGTCAAATTTAAAATTTTGTGAACAAAGACGATTGTGACATCAAAAAAATTAGTTTTTGTGTTTATTTTTCATTTGTATTCACAAAACTTTAAGTTTGGCTAATAATTATATATTTTTTAAATTCCTCTCGTCGAAACAAGCAAAGAAACAAAAAAAAAATCGACCGAAAACTAACAATTTTTTTTTTTGTGAATAAGAACAAAATAAAAAAAACCAAAAAATCAATTTTATCAATTTACTGTACTCTCTCACTCTCTTTTTTCTTCTTCTTATTGTACTCGGTATCCACTCAACACAATCCTGGCAGGTAAGTAGGTTACCAACTAAAAATTCAAAGATTTGGTATTCAACTCTTAATAATACCTCCGATTCCGATACATGGGTTGATAGATAATGAAATACTATCTAGCTACTTTATAAGTTAGTACTCTCTTCGTTTCAATTTGTTTATCTTTTATAAAAAGTCGTGTTATTTTTCAAATAAAAAAATAAAGTGTTTTTGTGTATTATTTTTCAAAATTTTTTATTCCAAATTAAAGTACTTATCGTGTACTTTAATTCGGTGCAAAAAAAATTTGAAAAATGATACACGGAAGTACTTAATTTTTTTATTTAAAAAAAATAAGAAAGAGAATGTGTGACAAACAAATAAAAACGGAAGGAGTATAATAATAGATTTTGTCCGCGCCAAACCAAATTGATTGGTTGTAGGAGCATGTGATAAAAGACGGAAGGTTGCAAAACCGAGCTCGTCCAGCTCGGTTTTGCGACACGACTGGTTGGTTTCAAATCTATCCCTTTGTTACTGCAACTGTTAATGAGTGGTGTTCTCATTTTTCAAAATCTTTCTCTAACAAAATCACAAAAGAAAAAAAGAAAAGAAAACTTACTGTACTAGTAATAAGGGTTGGTTCGGGTGAATTGAAAAAATTAGTTTTTTGGTTTTTTTGGTTTTGTTCTTATTTAATTTTTTTTGCATTTGTTAGTTATCGGTCGATTTTTTTGTGGTTTCTTGGTTTGTCTCGATGAGAGGAATCTAAAAAGTATAAAATTATTAGCCAAACTTAAAGTTTTGTAAATAAAGATGACAAATAATCCAAAAAACTTGGCTAATAATTTTATACTTTTTAGATTCCTCTCGTTGAGACAAACCAAGAAACCACAAAAAATCGACCAAGAACCAACAAATGCAATTTTTAGTTAAATAAAGACAAAACAAAAAAACAAAAAAATTAATTTTTTTAATTCGCCCAAACCAAACCTAAGTAGTAGTAGTAGTAGTACAACCCTAGAAAAATGCTACTCTATCAGTAGTACTGTATTTCTATCGGTAGGGGTAAATTAGCAGTGGTGGGTTTTGGAAGCATGTGAATGTGGTGATGGGTGTGTGACAGAAAGAAAGCTCTGGCGTTTAATTATCTCAATAAAGCTTTGGCCGGGTACACAAAAAATGCACATAAGGTCATGTGGGTTCCACGTTATTCTTATTCTCACTTGTTACATCACTTAGTGTGTATATTTTGTATACCCATAGTATTATTGTAATTGTCTTTACGGGTTCAGTCCCCATAATTCTCCATAGAGACGAACTGGACGGTCCTGTCCTTCCAATTTTCCGGTTCTCCTCAGATCCGTTTCAATTAAACGATATTCGATCCATATGGATTTGGGAATGCTTCAAGTTTTCAACAAGATCTAAATTATCATAGATCCTGATTATGAAAGGAACCGGGAAATGCTCAAAAACCTGATGGGTGCCAGTCCATTGTGGCCTTGCTCGTTTTGATTTCAAGAACTCGTTTTCCTAATTATTATTCAATTATTACCCTTATTTTTAAATATTATTTATATTTTTCTCTTTATCTCAAAATCCAAACGAAACACAACTTGTGTAATCTTTGATCTTCCCTCCACAAAAAATATAAAAAAAGAAAAGAAATCTAATCTCTGATCCTGATCTTTATATTTTTACTCCTATTTTATTTTTCTTTATTTAAGTAGTAGTAAGTACTAGTCCTGCTTTAATGTGATGGTCCCCCCAATCTTGTGTTGTCTTTGCAAGAGGAAAAGGACAGGGGGATCGTACTTTTCATTTTCCTACTTTTGTCCACTGCCTCACCCCCACCCACCTGATTTATCACGTGACTAGCTTTCCACTAATTGGAAATTCCCTTGTCTGCCTTTTACGTAAAATCCATATCCACCCCTCCTCCCTTTCGGCTTTCTCCCCGACCCCCTTCTTTTAAAATTATTACTCCTACCTCCTATCTCCTATCTCTAACCAAACATTTCTTTTCGATAATGATACGGGTACAGAAAAAAAAAAAACCAAAAATGTATCGATCGCGTTCACTTTTGGGTCCCATACGAGTGATCCAAACCATTCATTGTTCTTAAAACATTTTTCCGAGGGGCTCCACAAAATTTCAGTTCAGTTAGACGGTTGGAAGTCTTTCACCGCTTCAAAAAAAAATTGATTGAAAAAAATTGATTGATTCGGAAAGACTTTTCCAACCGTCCGATTGAGCTGAAATTTTGAGGGGTTTCTCGGAAAAATATTTTAAGAATAATGAACGGTTCGGATCACTTGTGTGAGACCCGAATGTGGGTCCCCGAACGCGATCGGTACATTTTCTGTGCCCCGGTTCTGTACGGGTAGCACTGTCCATTTCTTTTACACAAAATGTAGGTCAGTAGATGTTTCCTCCTTTTTGATGCTCTACCATACATCTTTGTACTTTAATTTCGACTTGTTAATGGAAAGTATCTTATTTGTATATCAAAATAACATATGCTCGTAACATAAAAAATTAAAAAAAAAATTGACTACTTAAATAAACCAAATATTATCATGCAGTCCTCATTACTCGTTACTCATTACTCGTTCCAATTTATGTAGTGAATTTCGTGTCATGAGAAATAGATTTTATTAAAATAGAATAAGAGAGTAAACAAGTTGAGTTTTCCAAATACCATCAGACAGTAAAAAGTGCTATCGTAAATATTAATGACTAACTCTTTTTTTTCGCCGATCGGCAATAGCTATGAGTAACTTGTACTCCTAAAAAAGTCTTTGCATTATTTAATAGCTGGAACTACTTTAACTAGTTTGTTTCCTTTTTGCCCTTTTTTCTTTTGGAAAAAATCTAATTTATCTTTCCACTAAAATCCAAGTTAAAACCATACGGCTCGTTTGTTGGACAAATAAGATTTGAATGGATAAGGAAGAAAGATAAATATGTTATAAGGAGGGATTGGTTTAAAAAGGGGATGAGTTAAGAAACAGTTTGTTTGGTAGTTGGAATAAATGGATAAAGAAAATAATGTATAAATTTACTTAATTGTCCCCTATATAGTGAGTGTACAAAAAGAGTTGTGAGAGATTTGATGATGAGCAAGAGTGCCATTATACCCACCTGGATAAGCTTGCTAGGAGGTGGAGGTGGGGGTGCAAGGCTCTTAGCAATCTGGGTGGGATAAGCAATTTGGGTGCAAACATGGCTCTAATGGATGGGCTTGGTTTTTTCTGTTCCGCTGGGGACGGACGTGATAATTTTGGCCCAAATGACACTGGGCCGTCTCCTGCTCCGCTCAAGACGGACGTGATAAAATTGGCCCAAATGGTTTATCGTAATGGGCCGTCTTGTTGGGTTTAACGATGGGAACTCTGAATTGGTGGATGTTTCTGTTTTTTCTTCCAGGTAGATTGTGGGAAGCAGTTGATTGAATGTCTGCGAACCAAATTCCATGAAATAGCCTTTTTTGTGCCGAGGTTTCTCTCTTCCTTATTGTATTTTCTGCTTCATTGAATTTGATTTCCTTGTGTGATTAGGTGGATGTCAAAACATTTATGCATCCGTGTTGTGCGTGTTTATGTCAGATAATGCCACATTGCTTGGAAATTGAATCTTTGGCTCTGAATCCTCAATCCTCGAACCTAAGTTTCCCGTTAGCTATCCAAAAGCAATCTCCTTTTACAGAATTTTGTGGAATACAGATATTCTTTCATTGTACTTGATGTTCATGTCTTTTGCTATGAACTTGAAAATTACTCCCTCTGTCCCATTTTCATAGTGGGGATTCCAAATTTTTAAGGGAACATAATGATTGCTCTCAAAAAATTCCCTCCGATATGAAATTTGATTGACAGAAATAACACTAGTTCTATTTCAACACAATGACAAGAATGATATTTAATCAAGTTTCTATTGATATTATTGGAAAGTGGACATCCATTTTGACGTCCCAAAATGGAACAAGGGACTATCAAAATGGGACGGAGGGAATACAAGCTTTTCTGATGAGTAAAGTTGTTCCATTAGCATGAAACACAAATGATTCAAATATAGCTTTGGAGGGGAAAATGTGTAAGGCATATTAAAAGCCACAGGCTTGAAATCGACCTTTGAATGTTTTGGCACGTGCTGGCTCTGAAATGCTTGTGTTAACAAATAAGTTTCAACTTATAGTTTTGGAAGCATTGGCATTTGCCATCGGAAGAGATCACAAAACTACCAAAAAGTGTTTTTTTATCATATTTTTTTGATGATTAACATGAGGAAACTCTGCTTAACGAAATAGGAGATGTGAAGGGCCTGGGAACTCCTTTGGTATGATCAACTCACAAGCTTTGTTGTGCTGCCCAATGAATACATAACATTGATTGTTCACTGGAAGCTGCCCTCTTACTCTGGACATTACGCCTCGTTTGGATGGGGCTATCTTCCCCTCATAACTTTTCACCCCCTCTTAGCTGGAGGCCCCCACCCATATCCTTGGTTTGGCAACTTCAATCGCCTCCCTGATAATCTTTCGCCCCCTCTACGCTTTCCCCCACTGAGGTTGCTCTCCCGGATAATTTTTGGGCTGCCCTCACCCTCCCCAAAAGTTATCTGGGAGTAGAAGCGGAAGTATTTTGACATAAACACCCCTCCTTATCCCCTTTTCGCAGTCGATTGACACCAGTTTTGTTGATTCATTTGCGATTCGAACAGAGGTGTCTGGGTTTGCAATTCCGTGGTGATTTGAACTGAAATCTCTCAGGTATGGATGATTTCGACCCAAAGACCTCTATGTTTTCTGATTTTGCCGATATGAGATTGTGATTTTTTCCATCTGGGTTTTGATTTTTTGATTTGTTCGATCTGTAACTTGAAAGCTGCACGCGAAAAAATCGATATAGGCCTAGTCTAAATTTCGATTTGTATTTGACGTGTAGATTTTGATTTGAATAGAAAATGATTTTTTTAAGTATATAAATAGATGCTGGCTCGAGATACTCTGAACCATTGAAGCAATAATCTTGTCGTGGAATTTAATCCATCATTAACATTTTCTGTAGAGAAGAACTTGATTTTGTACGCTTTGGAGAAAAATCATGGGTATAATCTTGTTCTAAATTGGGACCAAATCCATAACCATACAAGCTTGCTACTTGCTGCCTTTCTTTCTATAAGATTGGGTCCATACATGGTTAGCTAGCATAATCGCATCTAATACACGTGAAATAGATGATTGAAAAAGATGAATTTGATGTACTTTTTGGTACACTTTGAATTATAATTGAAAATCTTTTCGCATGACAGGTTATGGGTGGTTCGGCTTTTGATTGGGCGATGATGAATACAATTAAATGTTAGTGAAGGTAGTTACCTTGGCGAGGCAACCATAGTTGCAGCCATACATACCCTTGTGATGAAATTTAATTGTTGGTACTATCTTTTCTGAGCCCGTCTCATTGTTGCTATTGACAGTATGTTACTTATGATGCTAGTGTTGCAAATCAGCAACCTGTGTTGTTGCTACTTTGTAGCAAATGCTACTGTCTCTTGGGCAAGCTACTTTGATTTCTGGCTTGATTAATTAATAGTTTGGGTTAAGCTGAATGTACAACTGCTAGTGAGTTGTTATTCTATAGCTCAAGTCCAGATTTTCAATTCCAGAGTTTATTTTGGTACAGCTGTTGTTGTATGTTGAACTCTATTAGAAACAATCCTAGTACTTGTAATTATGGTGCTACAATTTTAGTACTACGGTGGTAACTATCTTTTATAATGTGCAATTGCAGCCATGCATTTCTAGGCAATGATGACAAAGCTGAGCTCATTTTATTTATTGAATTTGGCATTTCTTAGATTTGTGGTGTATTTGTGTGTGTGTGTGTGTGTCTTGTTATTGGTCAATGCAGATTCACCTGAAATACAAACGGACCACCTAAAGAAGAATGATTAAAAGAAGATGACGAAGGTGGGTCAATACTCATGCTTAGTGGTAACTATTGGGTCTGATACATTAGCATAGAAAACTCTCTTGTTTTTTGAATGTTGTTGATACATTAGCATACATACTCATGTATTGAAAATTAGTTAGAAGTATTTGCAGTTGCATTTTCTTACTTTTGTCCATCAGGTGCAGCTGCCCCCAATGAGAAACATGCACATTTCTTAATTGATATAATCAAGTCATTAAATTAATTGAGTGGGAACAAGTTCATCTACTCCATGTTGTTGCTCCATATCTAGCCTTCTTTGATATGTGTTTGCTGGTTTAAGGATATTCATTGTTGTTGCTTGATGGTCGTTGAATCTGTTTTCAAAGAGTTTGCTTGAGGCTCTTCTTGCTGAAGTTCTTGACTTATGCTTGCATTCCTGAAGGTCCTTGATGCTTGCTGCTATCTGGTTGGTGAGCCTAAGATCTGTCATGTTGTTGCTGCTGGAAGTCGTATCTTGCTGGATGACCTACATTTGATCATTTGATGTAATTTTGTTGGATTCATTGTACTAATGGTCTCGATTTTATGATATTGGCTTAAATGTTTGATGGTACATGGAGAGTTTTGGAATTAAAGTGAGTTGTGAATTCAATTTATGATATAGGTTTACTAGGTTCAAAATCGAAAAAAAAAAAAATTACATTTCAAATTATAGCTTTGTTTTAATAATTTAAATTCCAAATTGTGTTGGGGTAGTAGTAAAAAAACAATAGATAGGTAAGTTTAAAATTTTTAAAGAAAAACACAATTAAAATTTTTTTTTGAAACAAAATTATTACAAAAAATTAAATTTTCAATGAAATAAATTAATATAGCTTGAATTTGTGTAAAATTAATTAAATAGATTAAGTTTTTCAATTATAAAATTCTTTTAATGCATAATCAAGTTGGGGACACCACAAGGGCAAAAAAGTCATTTGACTGCGTTTTCCATCATCCGCCTCCTCTTATTTTTAAGTCATCCAAACTAAGTTAAGAATTACCCCCTGTTTAATCTCTCATCCAAACGATCTACATTTTTATCCCCCTTCATAAACATCACATCAATGTGGGTCAACCCTCAAAAAATAATACCCTCTCTTATCTTATCCCCCTCCAAAACTTATCCCCTTAAAAATAATCCCTCATCCAATCGGGCTGTTAGAGTAAAAAAAATGTATAGGAATTCTTACTGTGCGCTAGCCCTGTTTTTCCCACACATTTTTCACTTTATCCAAGCCCCTTGCATGAGTGAATGAAATCATGTTGATTGGCATGATGTAATGCTTGAGGTGATGTTTGTTTTATGCAATTCATTTTTTCATCCATTTAGTCGGTTATCAATAATACTTCTACCCTGTTGTTCATCTAAATGCAGTTCTCTGTTGTTTTTTTTCTTTTCGAGAGATGCCAGAAGAGACATGGGGATACCCCGGTTATTGACAGAGCTCTTTGCATTTCTTTGTTGCTCGAACCCACGATGTGGCATATGACACCACGTGGTGCCACCATTACAGAACTCAGAGTTTGGTAATTTCCATCCTGTTGTTTTTTGTTATGCAATGATAAAATTATTTTTTTTTGAAGACGGTATGCATTGATTACTGGGTGCCCGTCTTAAGATACTTATCTTCAGCGCATTCTGTAATTCCTCGTGAATAGGCAGATCTGGAGAAGTTCCTAAGTGCTTATTGTATAATGAATGAATCATATTAACTATTACAAGCCTATTAATTTTTTTATAGGCCATTTTGTTTTTATAAAAAAATTAGCTTATTGTGGTTACATTCCTTAGATTTGTTGATTTGTTGCATGACCTAAGAATTCGCAAACTGGTTTTGTTGAAGGACTCGCAGTTGTGAACTTTATAATAGGTTCTTCTTTCTCCTGTAATCTGACAATCCATCTAAGTAGAGGTAGAATGGTAGTTCAGTTCCTTGCAGATTGTATGTGGTTTCGCATTCTATGGATACATGACATGTTTATTCATTTATAGGTTGTTATGTATTTAAATTTGTACTGACTTCGCATGGTATCCCCCTTCTGTCAATGAAAGTGCCCTCCTAGAGTCTTCTCACGATGTCCTGGTGATCATATATTCACATTTACCAATAAAAATGAAAATAGAAAGAAGATATCTTCGCTAGCAAGTTTGAATGAAACTGATTAAATATTTTGTATAGATACTGTTACCCAACTATTATGACCAGCGATTAATACATATACAAAACTACTATAACCTATTTTGAAATTCTTCTCTACTTCCATGAACTTGAATAAACGACAGCTAATATCAACTATATAATCACTCTATCGTAGTTCCAAAAAAGATATAACATTAGAATTGGGCATGGTTTTATATTTCTCTGATAGTCAATATAGTAGAAGATTCCTTGGAGAAAATTGTAGTGCAGTGAGCTTAAAACTGTCGGAATGTGAGATCAGAGAAGGAAGTAAATTGGTTGGCATCTCTCTTGAAGACTTGTTATAAATGAAATGAACACAAGGTAATGTTGTGTTGGAGAGATCATTCTCGTTGTTTCATGCTGGAAGGATCAGAATTTTCAGTTAATAGTTGTTTAGAGGATGATGACATGACACTTTGCCTCATGAGTAAAGTGAGATAGCTTTTGACAGTTCAGTGTTTGGTCACCCCAAGGGTTTAGACCGTTTGGCTTTGTGGATTGTGGCCTCTTAGGTCTTAAAGTTCAAAATCTCACAGGTGCTATCAACTCTTGTTGGGCTAGTCCATGTGGGATTTGCCCCAACTTTAATTGGTTCCCCAAGGATTTATCAAGGCGCGCATAAGATATATGGAGAAAAACTGTTGAAACTACCTGGAGCAGAATAACGACTGACATCAATTGCACTTTGACCTACATGTTTTGAAGATTATTTTAATTTGTCCCATAAAAAATTGCATCTGTATGTGCCTCCACTTGAGGTAATTTTTAGCTCTTAAAATTGCATTTAAGATTTGAGAAGAGACCTTAACAAGTTGTCTCATTGGATCTTAAATTTTTACTTAGATTCCTTTTTGCATGTACATATTACAAATAACAGGGTTGTAAGCATAAAGAGATATCTTTAATAACCACACCATTTACTGTTTTAAAAACATACAAACTCATTGGCTATTGTAAAATATCAGTTTCGTTCTTATTTAGTGCAAAATTGTTTTCTTATATTGTAGTAGTTGCTTGCAAAAATTCCTAGCTCCACCACTGCATCTCTACTTCAGCAACTGAGAAACTGTCATAGTTTAAGCAACATTCTGAAGGTGGCTTATTTCCTAGGGCTTTCTTTTTTTCGTCGTGTTGGATGATTGCATCCTTATTCTTGTCAAAAAAATATCATAAGGTTCTTGTTGCAGGATGTCAAAAGATAAAATATACATAAATCAGTGATCACTGACAAGTTATATTCTGTCCCTCAATGTCATTACTACAATCTAAGGGTTGGATTGGTACTCCTCTTCAATATGAGTAAGTTAGAAGCAATGATTTTATAATTCTTTAGTTTTAATTCCCTTAAGTTTTCCCAATCTTGCACGATAACTGTTTGATTGCTTTTATGGTAGCCTAAAAGACTCATTAGTTAGTTAGTTGCGAGAAGCAAGGCCATCATTAACAGCCAGATGTACGTATCTCATCCTTGACTTGGCCTGACTGAGCAAAACTTGATTTGTTGAACATAATAAAAAACTTGCTTTGCCTTGGCATCAGAACTCAGATCAATGGCTCAACCAAGCCCCAGGCCCATTTTTATAAACTTCCCAAAATAGGAATGATGCATAGACCAATTATCCACGCAATGGTATTATTGGACTCGTTGAATGATCTTTCAGTACTGTGTCATGATATGGGAAACGGGGTTGGACATCAGGATTGTTACTCTTTTAATCTTAAGTTGTGACTGTGCCTGCTAAATTCCAAAGGGTTAGGAAAGTAGCGCATGACTAATTACTCTCTCTCTCTCTCTCTCTCTCTCTCTCTCTCACACACACACACACACACACACACACACACACCGTCACAAACACCACTGATACATATGGTTGGTAGTTGTTGGTCAGTCCACGTCATCCTAACACGTAAACCAAGGTTAAAAAACCCACTCACTTCGCTTACACGGAATTTTCTGGTTGACCAAATGCCTTATGTATATATTTACTCAATGTGTTTATTTATATAAACCACCATCACTTGGGGTTCTTCGTAGGAATTTCATATTACACATTTGAAAATCTCTCTCTCTCTCTCTCTCTCTCTCTCTCTCTCTCTCTCTCTCACACACACACACACACACACACACACACATACACACACACACACAAATGAGCAGTCTGAGGATGGTGGAGGCAAAATTGCCTCCAGGGTTCAGGTTTCATCCAAGGGATGAAGAACTCGTCTGTGATTACTTGGTAAACAAGTATACATGTTGTGAATGCTCTCTCATGATCGAAATCAACCTCAACAAATGCGAACCTTGGGATATTCCAGGTGAGTATTAGGCTGCCTCCCACACTGATATGCATCTGTATGGAGAGATGTAATCTTTTCTTCCTATACTTTTCACGGGATATACACTTTGAATTGAATGAGGGATGCAGTGAGTAGTAGGACTATTCATGATTTGAATTAATCAGTATTTCATTGATTTTTTTTTGCCAGTGATTGAGTAATTGTTGGTAAATTGTTTTTCTGTGTAGTTTGATGTTCGTATAGGGTTAATTTTCATTCTCACATTTATGTATTCTAGAAATCTTCCTGCTTGTATCACATACAGAAAATTTGTTATTGTATTCTTGTTTGACTGTGTGCAATGCATCTCTCATTCATTTCAAATTTGACATTTGCTACTTTTTCTTAAAAATTGACCCCTCTTGCGTTTTAGAAATGAAAGAGAGCGATAGTATTTCAGAGTCCATCACCAACTTGAAGTCATAGTCTATGCCTTTTGCATTCTGTAAACCTCAACCATGTATACTTAACGGTATATGGGAAAGCGTGTACACTTAATGGTACATGGGAAAGCGTGTACCTTTAATGTTACGTGGAAATGAGAGGATTAATTTCTAATGATTTGAGATGAAAAATAAGGCTTCCTATGTCATCAATCTGTTATACTTCATTTTCAATACTTGTTTTCAAATTGTGTGCAAAACTAGAGCTTTGTTTTCCAACCTCATGTACCACGTTTCACCAATGGAAAACCAATAAAAGAAATGACGAGTCACTTACAACTCATGCCCCAAAACCTTCGGCCACGTGTTAGTTCTTGATAGGTTCTTGTGATTTTTAAGCATTATGACACCATCGATGTAGTGACATCAACATATTCTTTTCATATTTTGCCTTTGACTTTCTTGCTTTTTCTTGAGTCATTAATCTTGAATTTTCTGCATATGATAAACAGAAAAAAAAAAAAGGTATCGTGGAAGTAACACCATTGACAGCATAAGCTCTCGGTAGTGAAGTTATGATCAAATAAGTTTGTAATTTCAATATGCAATATACTCCCTTAGTAACTAGGCAGGCATGAAGTAACCTAAACAAACCCGTAATGAAAGGAAGTTTTTCTGACTTATTTTCTTCTTCGTCTTTGAGTACTGTTACATGAAGATTATAGTTATGGGTGCCGGATTAAAAATGAGACTCTGTTAATATGTTTGCATTCAGTTCTTATTAATATAAGCTATGCTTCTTGATAATTAATGGTGGATTAAATAAAGATTATGGCACACCTTTCTACTATACTTCCGTTGATTAATGAACTCAATCAAGTTTCTCATTTCACGGATATGTGCATTTGTTTAACAGAAACAGCGCGTGTGGGGGACAAGGAGTGGTACTTCTACAGTCAGCATGATAGGAAGTATGCAAGTGGACTGCGAACAAACCGGGCCACAGTATCTGGGTACTGGAAGGCAACCGGGAAGGACAAAGCAATATTTCGGTGTGGTACCCTTGTTGGGATGAGGAAAACCCTAGTGTTCTACCAAGGTAGGGCACCCAAAGGAAGAAAAACCAACTGGGTCATGCATGAATTCAGTCTTGAAGGACCCCTTGCCCCTCCCAAATTATCTTCCGCCAAGGTTAATTTTCTCCCAACACATTAATATTATTGCTTCTGTTCATTTAATTATCCAAGAAGTTGTGCGCCGTACCATGATTTTTCACGATTTGAATCGATGCATGCGAGAAGAGATAGCAAAGAACGAGCAGTTGATCCAAATTGAATCATTAAAAATTCGATAAGTTATGGGGCCAAAATTGAAGCATAAAATGAAAAACTTGTTGATATTTTTGGCATTGGATTTAAGTATTTACTGTAAACTGTTCTGTGGTTCTGACATCTGAGTTACATGAAGTTTGAATTATTAAGATCTTTGGAGTGATAAAAATTTCTCTTTCCATAATTCTAAACATTTATTTACATTTCATGTTTTGTGGGCGAACTCATTTCAAAAGCATAACCAATTTTAATTGCGCATTCATTTCGTGCTTTCTCAGCGGATCTTGAATTCTTATCTTTCATAATCCAGCTGTCTCGTTAGTGATGACAGGCAGACTAATCCAATTGTAGAATGGAAGGTGACATATACCTTGTTCTAGATGTTAGGTATTGTAATGTGCAAAAGTTTATTACAAATAGGGCCAATAAACGACTGAAACCGCTCGTGTTCACTCATTAAAAGCTCGTATGAGATCAGTTTGTTGCGTAAATAAATGTTGCTTGAACATCTTTTAAAGTTCGTTATGCTTTCAAATCAAGCTCGAACAAACTATTATTCGGCTCGTTCAACTTGTGATGTCTAAAAAATTCAAGCTACTTGAGATCGGCTTGATTCAAGCTCGTTAGATATGGGTTCGTCTCATCATCATCAAGCCATTCTCGAACATATTGTTGAAGCTCATTAAGCTTTCGAACTAAGCTCGAACAATCAACTGTAGGGCTCGTTCATCGGCCTTAATTACAAGAAGTAGAAAATAGAGGAGTTCATCAGCAGCTGATGTTTCCAAAAAACCGTATCCCCCACATGATTTCCCATTTGACTTCTTATGGAAAAAGCCGAACCTACTCCCCTTGTCTTTAAACATCCTTTACAAGCTGACCTTTCCTCATTTGAGAGGGTAAAAAGTTTCTCGACTTTCATATAACTTAGGGAGATCAATTTTCAGTGAACGAGATTACAAAAATAAACTGTTTTAACTCTAAAAACATATATTTGACTCTAAAAGCATTATGTTTATGATCCGTTTTTTGTCCTCACAACCCGATTATTTGACATATGACAAAGTTTGTGTCACGTGCATGTATTTTGGGGCTGTAAGATTTAATTTGAGAGAGTTACACGACATTATTGGCTCATTGAATTCTTCTCTCTCAGAATGAGAGTTTTTCCGGTGATCTATCTTAACGTATTAACATAGGATTTAAGCTGACCCACATTTATCCTTATGTTCTTATTTTTTGAGTTCCGTCGTAACAATTGGAGTCCATTTGATTCAAAGCACTAATGTTCCTTCTTTTTTTTTTTTTTTTGATATGAACAGGGAGATTGGGTATTATGCAGAGTGTGCAACAAAGATACAGAAGTTGAGGCCAGCCAAGATATGGGAATTGGGTATGATGATGACACAAGTTCTTTATCTCTTCCACCATTAATGGATTCATACATCACCTTCGACCAACCCAATATTTCAAAGGGTCAACAGTACGAGCAAGTGCCCTGCTTCTCCAATATTTTCACCCCCAACTACCAAACAAACCCAACTTTTTCCGACATCACCCACATGGAGGATCCAATCAAACTTCCTACTCCTCCTACCTTCGCCTTTGGTGAAAAAAGTGTCATCAATTCAGTTCTAAATCATCTCACCAAGAAAGGTTCACCAAGCTTAGGCAAAGGAATGATGCCGGAGAGCTTCTTGTCTGATGTCATGTGGAATCAGTATTGATTTTGAGCAGCAGTCCTATTAGTATGATAGAATTTTGGGATTGATTGGGTTTTCAAGTTAGGAGTATTTGGTAATGTAAGTATGTTAATTTCTTTGTTAGGTTGATTGTGCTGCGGATCTTCTGTTTATTTTGTGAAATGTATGCCTAATAGAAGGCCCTTTGTCGAGTAAATGTCGCGATCCATCATTTGTTGGCTTGTGAACTTAAAGAAAGTGACACCTATTATATGTGCCACTTAACATCTATTTTATGTACAATGACGCGACCAATAGTTTATTTAGTTGAAAAACTGTGGATGAAATGACATTTGCCGGCGGATCGAAGCATTTTCCTCTTTCTTTGTAATCTTAATTATTTTTTCAATGTATGAAGGAGATCGAACGGGGAAAAAGAAAACTACGCAACGATATATAGTAATGCCAAACAGAAGGAAGCAGGACAACGATCTGCCATGTTTAATGAGTTACTTATGACGATCACTCCCGGATTTGCTGACTCACTGGATTTTTGGTCTTGTTGGATATGCTGGGGAATAATTCACAATTCAGTAGATGGATAATCCCTATTATTATGCTTAAAAGTTGAGAGGCATTAAACAAATTTTAGAGCAATAAAACAAAACTATCTAATTAAGTAGTACAATTTAATCATGAGTTTTCTTTGACTCTAACCTTGAGGTGGTTGGATTTGAGAACTTACGGAGAAAAAAAGGAGAAGAAAGATAATTGCATCATGAGAGGCAAACTTGTCATGGTTGTGAGGTTCGGCTTAAGGTATGACTATGTGATCTAAGGTTACAGCTGACTAGTTCCCGTTGACAAAAATAAAAAATAAAGAGTTGAATCATTTTAATTAATTTTCCTTATCTACTTCTTTAATAATCTCCAGAATCATACGTGACCTAATTAGAGAATTATTTTGGTATCCCCTTCAAATATTATATTTGTCTCATTGTCTTACTTCAGGTTTGAATCTAGACACAATTCAAACTCTACATAAGTAAATAAGCGAAAATCAAATAGGATTTTCGAAGGTTTATTTGCTATTGAGTAACCATAACTAATACTCGGCCTGAAGCAAATATTGAGTGTGAGACTGGCGTGGTGTTACCAACCAATAAATTAGCAAAATATACGATGTACTAATTCGTTATATAAACTTTTGACCAAATCAAGAGTTGAATGCTCGTTTTCTTTTTTCACAATAATATAATGACCATACCTGTTGGTTACAATTTGGATACCATGTGATGGATTTCCACTGTATTAATTGGTAGAATATATATCACTTATCATATGTACTTTTATTAATACATAGATGAAAAATCACGTGTGAGGTGTCATTAACGTTTGGAAAACTTTTGTGATATCAAAGTAGCTAATTAGAAACCTAACCAACAATTATGGACCTTGTCAAAGCGATGATTAGAGTATAAAACCGAATTCCATGGTATAAACTAGGACAATATGGAAAATAATTAGGGGAGTAATACAACCAAAAAAGTCTGAATTAGAATGTCAGTTTCCCATTAAATAATCAACTTGTAAGGGATATCGAAAGGGAAAAAATTTGTTCACCCTCGGCCTCACCAAAAGAGGGTGAACAAAACCGTCACCTTGATTAGTTGAAATGATGTGGAGTCTACGGAATCAACACACTTTTTGGTAATTATGACATTATTTTGTAGTAGGGTTTACATTATTTTTGGTGGACCCCACACTATTTCAACCAATCAGTGTGAGAGTTTTGTTCACTCTCTTTTGGTGAGAGTGAAAAAAAAATTCCGAAGGAAAACAACTGATTACCAAACTCCAAAGATAATCGGGAAATTATCGAAGACTTGACCATTATAATCGGAAAATTATGCCAAATACATCAAAGTACGGAAATAATTATTTAGGGTTCTTGGTGGGGCACATGTATACAATTTCCGACTCTTTGGAGTACATTTTTTCCGATTTAGGGTTCTAGCAGACTTTCTTCAGCTTTGGAGTACATTTTTTCCGACTTCAAATTTTGGTTGTCATTTAGACAATCAAAACTGCACTAAAGCCAGTAAAAAGCCAAAACTTAAATATGAATTGTAAAAGAAAAATTCAAAAAAACTGGTAGCATCCAATTTAGACCACTACATTATTTTTTATCTCGTAACTCGAGCCATGTTTATGTGCAACTTCATCGTCTTATTGCATGACAAGAACAAAAGAAAGCATTATTTATACCGCCGGTATAAATAAAAATTTCCTCTAAATCAACAACATTACGTCACATGTCCATGTTCTACTGTCTGAGACTATTGTTTTGACACATGGTGCAATGTAATCAATTTGGATGAAACTTGTGTTTACACCTACTGTGTAAGAAATGTTCTCTCTAAGAAAAACAGGTCTTGATATTCCCCTGTTCAAGAATAAAAGTTTCATGTTCATCTTGTTATGGATTAACGACGAAAATCCGTTCAATCCTACAACACAAACGCCCCTACGGATCTTGGGAACAATGAATCACAGAAAAAACAAGCAAACAAGTGCGTAATAAAAAACTGGAAAGAAAGCAAGACACAAGATATACGTGGAAAACCTCAACGTGAGGAAAAACCACGGGAGCCACACCAGTCCACTATGAAATCGAATCAAAGAGTACAAGTCTTCTCACAATCTCTCTGAGATTGGTTTTCTCTCGCCTCTCTCTCTTTTTCACGCTCTGAAAAAGTGATACAAAATCTTGCCACACACACAGTCGGCCAAAACCCTAAAAAACAATTTTAAGGTCTCGGTAGCGCTACAGGGAAAAGCCTGTAGCGCTCCTAAACATTCTGTTCAGAAATTAGGCTCTGGGTAGTGCTACCCCATTTCCTTGGTAGCGCTACCGCTTGGTTAACTTCACTCCCAACACATCTAATTGTTGTTGGTAACCTAACAAATGCAAAGAAACATAAATCAGAGTCAACTGACATGAGAATACAAAGGAGCTACTGGATTTCATAAGAAACCCTAGACTCGAGATCCCATGTCAAATCATTGAAGAAAATCGTATCTTATATGTACTTAGCGTCATGGGTGATGAAAACTCTCTTGGTGGTTGTTTGTCTTCTACTTCCAGAACTCTTCTTTTAATCTTGACTTAGTCTCACACGCTCCAGAACTCTTCTCTTAATCTTGACCTTAGTCTCACATGCGGTGGGATGGCAGGAAAAAAGAGACTAGGGTTTGGAGGGGGAATTAACCACATATTTATAGTTCTTGGTTTCATCCTAGCCCATCATAATAGATGGAACCCTTACAGCCTTTGATGGTCTCTACACATAACAATAAGTTGCACCACTTAAGGCGCGTGATATAACCCAAATACGTGCTAACAAAGATTTGTCAATTATCCGGTCATATTTATTATTAGACGATCACGACTTAATGAGTAATGTTGACACCACTCAAACTTTGTTCGACAATATACAATAATATCTAACTATGATATGTTGGAAATACTTTAAAAATTAAATTAATGGAACCGTTTACCTCAGATCTATGTCTCACCAACAAAAAATTGCTAACAGGAGTCGGTTCGAGTTCTTTTATTTGCTTTTGTTTTAGGGCAATCAGTGAAATGTAGTAGCCCAATTTTTGAGTTTATGTGTTCAGGTTTTATCATCCTAAAAAAAGAGAATTAAGTTATTTTCTCCAGCGACGGAAACAAAAGTTTCATCCAAATCAATTGCATTGCACCACATGTCTATGTTCTACTATTTGAAAATTATCACATGACGACACACATAAAATTTATTTCTGTCTTGAATTTAAGGAAAGCCTTATAAGCTTCAATTTAACCAAACTGCAAAGGAGAGCCATTTGGGCGGCCAAAGGCCCAAATATATTTTTGCCTCAACACTTAAATTCTCTTTTCCGGGGGAGCTATTTTGAGAGCCAAAAATGGATTTGCCATTGTGGTCACGAAAATGGCCAAAGTCTTGTAAGCGTTGTGATCTAATGACTCTCGGGAGCAATTCATGATCTACTTTTCCACTCGGTCCAGTTAAACGTGGATGAAACTAATTGACTTGGAGCCCATTTGGTTTAGCAAATTTGGGTCCACAAAAGAATGGCCCAGACCAAAGGAATTTGGTGGGCTGAGCTTGACTTGTTTTATGTGTTTTTTTTTTGGTCATAAGTTTGATAGTTAAACAACCAAAAGAGGCTCGATGTCAAGAATGTCTGATTTTCCATTGTTCATTTTGCTTCTCCTTGGCTTTTCCTACATTTTGGTCAAAAAATTTCGCATTATAAACTGAAAGAGTAAAAAAAAAATTCACCAAAAAAATCCAGATTGCAAAATTGATTGAGAAGTTCCCACGGCCACACTAGATACACTCAAAATTCCACGTCTCACAATTCTAGTCCTATATGTTTACATGCACTTGAATTAATCGTGGGAGTTCGATCCCACCGCCTACTTACGAAGAGCCCAATTAAAACCGGACTAATATTCTAGTCCCGTCTTTGGCTCACACAATGTGAGTACATAAAAATTGTTAGACCACATGATAGCAGTTTGTTTTTTGGTGTAAAACCACTAAAATTTTGTAGGTGAACTTTTTGTGCAGGAAGGCAATCACAGTAAAAGATAATTCACAAAACGCAAACGATAAATAATACAGACATATGAATAGAAATCGATACACAAACAATAATATTACAGGCTACAGAATATAAATTTAAAAAGTATGTTGTAAATGTTGCGTTTTTTCGCAGAATTCAACAGCAAAAAACAGAGAGGTTTCTACTACTGTGCCAAAGCACTTGTATTGTAAACAAGGAGGGCACCTCCAAGTAGAATTCCAGCTAGTGTTACTGCCCAGATTGCCAACCCAGTTGTACCTGCAATTCATGTTCATTTAGAGAGATAAGTCGACCAGTTCTATCCTTAGGGTTAGGCCGGAGTAAAGTAATTTATTGTGAATCCCGTAATTTAAGCGTGGATTACCTATTTTTGACCGGACCAGAAAGGATATAACTCAAGAAGCGTGTAAGCTGACTTGGACACTATTGACCATCAAACCGACAAAAATGAAAAAGAGAGTTTTTATTACCTCCAACGTAGACATCACCAGTCGGGGCCCATTCATCAGTGTTGTAGATGGGACTGTAAATCCATAATCAGGAATCAGTACTTAGATAGATTTACTTTAACTAAGATACTGTAATATAACACCACAACCCTAATGTAACAAGAGTACAAATAATGCTAGAAATTCAACCTTTGACGTGAAAAAAATAATAAAAATTTAGTGGTGTTACGTACCTGTATCCATCGACATTGGCACCGTATTTGTCAACGAATTGGTAGACACCTTTCCCCTGAATCAGCAATGGAATTAAAGGATAAAATTTAGTCCGGAAGGTAAAAATTATTAGTATCTATTTGTTTTTTGAGAATTAATTAAAACTAGCCATTACTTCAATTCACATGTGACATACACAATAAAAATAAGGGGATTGAAAAGGGGGGCATAACACCTAACCTTTCCCTTTCTGCCGGAAGCATCGAGGCCATCCCTCAAGGCCATGCCGCCACCGGTACCTGACCATCCATCATACAAATGCCCACCATGTATATTTATTTAATCACCCAATCTCTTCAAAGTCATTCATCATTTTTTTTTTCCTACCTTTCTGAGCAGTCAATTCTTTCTTTTTCAAATTATATATATCCTCATAAAACACATATTGCTTCAATTCCAACTTGTTACATATCAGATCTTATTGGTAAGCAATTGAATTCCAAGCTGGTTTGCCCTAGACCTAGAGGATTCGCCATTTGAAAACTTACATATTGCAGTTCAGACTAGGGATGACAACACTACGGTTTGGTTTGGTTTGGTTTGGTTTGGTTCGACTATTGGTGAAACCGAAACCGTAACCATAACCACAGTTAAAAAAAAGGGGTTAAAAATCGTACCGATCTGTTCGGGTGAGATTGTCATTCCTAGTTCAGATATATATATATATATATATATATATATATATATATATATATATATATATATATATATATACTGGTATTATTTATGCGTCCAGAAGTACAGATATTAATCGTATGATTGACAGTGTATATATGAATATATACTGACCGAAAGGTTTGTCAGTCTTGATCTTCTTGCCTCCACTGGCCTCAACCCTGAAAGGTGTATATTTACTTCTACCCAGTGATGGGAGGCCTCTCACGACTGGAGCAGGCTTCAGGCTCATTGAACTCATCATAGCTGAGGCAGCTGCCATTTTTCTTTGCTGTTTTCTCTTTCTCTGTGTTTTTCAAATCTACTAATTGGATGATATGATGATATACACTATTTGAGCCTTCCAATTCTGTATGCATTCCAGTACCCAAAGTCGCTTGGCCAGGAAAATTTCATGATAATGATAGTAACAGAAGTGACACGTGGAACTCTTCCTGTGGCTGTTTTGGATATGATGACATTTTGCAACATTATCCCCAAATTAAAATTTTTGTTCTCTCTTTTTAACCAACCATTTCTCTCTTAGCTAGGCATGGGAAGAGACTTTTTGAAGCGTACCGCGGTTTACAGTATTATCTTTTGATGAGAGAAAAATATATTAGTATTTATCAGCTCAATTGAATAGATTTACCATGATCAAAACACATGACATGCCTTAATAAGTGATAAATGATGCGGTGTTATTACATTTGAATAATAGATCGTGCAGCGTTTTTAAAAGGTAATATTGGAAGCTTGTCTCGAGACTTTTTAATCGGTGTATCACTATTAAAATGTACACGTCTTGTCTTTATTGGAATCACCCAATGTGAAGAGTAAATTTCTTTTACGAATTTCATGCTGGATCTAGGCTTATTTTGCATTCCAAATGTAAGTTTCTTCACACAATCAATCTTAATTTGTACTTCATGCTCTTTCTGACCATGTTAATATTTTTTTCCATGTGTAAGAGAGAGTACTTATTTTAGAAATTACAAAAATAATTTACGCATTAGAGAGATGACTGAATTCATACACGCAAAAATGTTAGAAAGAACACGACATAATTCTTTTACATAAACAATTTACACATACGAGAGATGATTGAAATCATCCATGTAAAGGTTAGGAAGAACATGATATATGATTATTTTAGCAAGGACACGATAAGCGTATGATGTAGTATATATATGGAGCCAGGATTTTAGGTTAGCGGGAATATATATATATATATATATGTGTGTGTGTGGATTTTCTAGTCCACACTCCGGGATTTAAGGGGAAAATGGTGTTTTTTTGTGTTGCAAATTTTTTTTGGAAAATCCGATCCGTCCAATGTGTTCAGAAGGTGTTTTCTACGGTCCACGCCGGAAATATTAAAAAAAAATTACCGGGAAGGGCTTGATCCAATCAATTTTTGCAAAAATTGTATTTATATATTTTTGCGAAAACTGCTTGGATCAAGCCCTTCCCGGTGAGTCCACACTCCCGGATTTAAGGGGAAAATTGTGTTTTTTTGTGTTGCAAATTTTTTTTGGAAAATCCGATCCGTCCAATGTGTTCAGAAGGTGTTTTCTACGGTCCACGCCGGAAATATTAAAAAAAAATTACCGGGAAGGGCTTGATCCAAGCAGTTTTTGCAAAAATTGTATTTATATATATATATATATATACACAAGGAAATCTTCTTATCCACACCTCCCGCAAATAAGAAAAAAATGATTTTTTTTTGTGTTGCAAATTTTTTTTGGAAAATCCGATCCGTCCAATGTGTTCAGAAGGTGTTTTGTCTACGTGAAAAATATTCAAAAAAAAATATACCGGAAAGGGTTTGATCCAAGCAGTTTTCGCAAAAACTATATTTATATATTTTTGCGAAAACTACTTGGATCAAGCCCTTCCCGGAATTTTTTTTTAAGATTTTTCGTGTTAACCCTTAAAAACACCTTCTGAATACATTGGACAGATCGGATCGTCAAAAAAAAATTTGGATAAAAAGTCCGGATAAGAAGCGGAACCTATATATATATAAGTTAATTTTTCTATTTGGTCATGCAAAGAAATAGCGTAGATATACAATCAACTCTCGAAAAGGAAAAAAACAATTGAGATATCTATGTATTTTAAGCAAGTTGAAACAATTTATGAAATTTTTGAAGGGCCAAAATTGCAACATTTAGTTCCAAAATTGAGATATAACTAAAACTTTTGCTAAACAAAATTGAATGAGATTGAGTTACATATTGCTATATGTATCTTTAAATTACAATTATGTAAGGCAATTTCACACTAGTTATATAATTGTTTGATGAACCCACATACATTATGTACATATATAATCTATTCGAGAAAGATGGAGAATTTCTGTTATTTATGCTAACTAGCCCTTACCAGTAAGGTCATTTTTTTTAATAAACTGGCTTTTTACAGTTTTTCATGTGATATATTGTGAGAAGTTTTTGGGAAAAAACTGTTTTTTGGTAGTGGAACACCCTTGATTGTTACATCTCTTATCCTTTTGGACTAACTATTTGCACAGAGGGGTATTTTTTTTTGGGAAAATGTCAAAATATCTCCCAAACTTTACACTCAATGTCTCATAAGCTCCCAAACTTTAACATATTTCAATTTTACTCTCAAACTATCATTATGTTATTCAATTAACCCCCCACCATCCAAATCCATCAAATTATTAATGGAAACTGTTGACGAGGACTAATATATCTCTCTCTCTCTCTCTCTCTCTCTCTCTCTCTCTCTCTCTCTCTCTCTCCATATTCCTTGTTGTTTGCACCCATCCCATTAAATAACCCTAGAAATACCCCTCATCTCTCATCGCCCATCCCATTCTTCAACCCCCAAAAATCACCACAAAAGATCAACACAAAACCTCATAGTCGTCGATGCCGTGAAATCGGTTGATGAATTTGATGACGAGCTATTTCAAAGAAATTTCAAAGCCTTTGTCTCCTTTTCATTCCTCGTATATGCTATCAAGGTCCACGTCCTGTGCCAGAAAAATACATATCCACCATGACCAACCCAAATCTCAATCATCAAAGCCTCAATCTCAATTTCACTTCGGGTATCACAAGTGGACCATTAGAAACGCTGCACTATTATCCACCACTACCAACCCACACTCCACTGTGATCGGTCTGAACTGTTTGCTGGTTGAACCGCCGACGCTGTGGAGCGGTAGGGGAATTAGCTGTCAAAGAGGATGAAGAGGAATTCCTGATGACGGCTGCGAAGGAGGGGGCGATTTCATTGAGGGACATGCAAACGATGAAGAGGGAATGGTGGGGGTAGTGGAAGGTGAGTGAAGGTTGTGAGGCGGCTGAGGAGGCCATGGTAAGGAATGGAGGAGGAATTGATTGTCATGGTGGTGGTAACTGTGAGGAATTTGGATTGTAAAGATATGTTGGTGTATGTATATGGAGAGAGAGAGAGAGAGAGAGAGAGAGAGAGATAGATTAACAGATTTTTTAGTCATCGTCAGAGTTTCCGTTGACAATTTGATGGATTTGGATGGTGGGGGGGTTAATCGAATAATGGAATCATACTTTGGGAGTAAAATTGAAATTTGTTAAAGTTTGATAGCTTACGAGAAGGCATGCTACTATGCGCACCTCTCTTTTGAGCATAAAAATGAGATTTTGTGACACAAATATGAGTTTTCTGTGTTAAATATGAGATTTTGTGGGTGAAAATATGAAAGGGCGCACCATATGCAACTTTGAATAGATCGAAGGCCGAAATTGCACCACATATGCAAAAAGTGGCCCTTTATACCGGTCATTTTTTTATCTCATATGGAGAGCCAAAAAAAATCATAAATCGTCGCGTGATCTCTCATATACGGTTTGGGTTTCAAAAATCTCATACGTAAAGCCACAAATGCTCATAAAAAGTACCACAGAAATTCGAAAAAGCCACAAAATGTCATATTGGCAAAAGTCAACCTCATAAAACGTGCCACAAAATCTCATATGATAGTTTTGGACTGTAGTGAAAATGTGATACATATTGTGTGTATATATATTGATGTGACATGTCTCATATAAGGTGTCACACAGTACATATTTGAGCCCGCATTGAGTCATTACGAAATGTTTTCATATATGCTTCGAAGAACACTCATATAAAAAGTCATTTGATATGAAATTTTTGGTTTTAAAAATGAGTATTTGTGAAAGAATATATGAGTGTTTTGTGGACCACTACAGTCCAAAAATATTATTGTGACGTGTCTATTTATTCATATGTATTGATAATGACATGTCTCATATACCTAGCCACACATTCTCATATGAAAATTCATATTTAGTCATATTCCTAAATTTCTTATATCAATCCACAAAATCTCACATACTCAGCCACACATTCTCATATGAAAATTCATAAAATTTATTTACAATTTTTGGACTGCAGTGGACCACAAAAATTTCATATTTTATTTTACAAACACTCATTTTGAAAGTCACAATATTTTATTTCACAAACACACATTCTCATATGGTTTACACACATTCTCATATGATTTTTTTTTTTTTAAAAAAGAAAAAGAAAAATTGCCAAGTGGTGGTTCCGGTGACAATCGGTTGCCATTTTTTTTATTTTTATATTCCAAAAATTTCATGATATCCATATGAGATTTTGTGATCGTTTTTATTGCATTTTGATGTTCCAATATTTATTGTTGTGATGAACGATATAAGTGTTTACTTTACTAAATATGAGATTTTGTGGGCATATATGAGATTTTGTGACTCTTTGTATGAGATGCGCACCATATGCCAAAAGGGCAAGTGCGCACAGTAACATTACTCGCTTATGAGACATCGAGTGTAACGCTTGGGGGGTATTTTGAAAATTTTCATATTTCATTTTTTTTTCTTAATTTTTGGATTCCTCTCGTCGAGACAAATCAATAATCCACGAAAATTATCCAAAAAGCTAAGGGTGAGTTTTTGAATGGATTTTATCGAGATTTTATCAAGATTTGATAAAATCAAGCCTTGATTTTATCAACTCTCTCAATGAATGGATAAAATCAAAGGCTTGATGTTATCAGATTTTGATAAAATACATTCAAAAACCCACCCTAACAATGTATACATTTTTTGAATTAAAACAAAACGAATAAACCAAGAAACTAATTTATTACACTTTTTCGCCGAAGCAAGCCTACATAAATTCAACATTGGACATTGGGGAAAATAGTTTCGTCCTTGACTCCCGGCCCATTTCCAACTTAAGAACACACGTGGGCTAACAGGCCTAGCCCAACTAAAAAAACCCATTAAAGTGACGTAACTCCTGAGAGAACCAGGTGCCAGGTGGAAAACCTACTAACAGAAGTGGAACACCAACCAGTATTTAATTAACACACTCATCTGGGTCCACCGTTGTCATTATATTCCCTCATTTAACCCTAATCCGACAATTAATATGCCCTTCTCTCTCTCTCGATCTCTCCTCCGTTTACTTTACATTCTCTCTCTTCATCATTCTTCTCTCTCTCTCTCTCTCTCTCTCTCTCTCTTCAAAGCCCTTTTTGAACTTTTTAACCTTTACTTTCTCTTTCACGAGCATTTCCTGTAAAAGCTAGGGTTTCCTCACAGAAAAGGTCGAGAGAGATAGAGAGAATCACCATTAAAGATCCTCTCTCCTTTTCTCTCTTCTGTGGACTATGAATTCCTAACACCCACCCAACCCCCCCTGTCGGTGATTTATCGTTACATGCATACCTCTCTCTGCTATCGTTCTTTGTTCTTTTTCATTCACTTGTGTTTGAGATCGAACATGTGAAGTGATCAGAGGTCTCTTGTGGGCCGAACCTGCTAAAGGTGAAAATTAGCTATTATTGTCGTGAAAAAGTGGAATTATTTACTTTCTGGGAGACGTACATGTGAAGCAATTTCCTGTTTTCGTGATCTCTAACTGTTTTAGTCAACATTTACTGCCTGAAGATGGAAGCTTATTTGTTCTTTCCGTTTCTTACTCGGAGCTTGTAATTTATTTGCAATCGCTTCGATTAAGTGTTTACTTTTCACATTTTGGGGAATTGAAGTGTTCATCTATGACTATGGGAGCTTGTGATGCTTTAACCTCACAATTTTGGAGATATAAACTATTGGCACTTGACAACATTGATGGGTAACGATAGCGATAGCAGATTGTCTTAAAAGTCAATTATATTCTAGTCCTAGGGTTTGGTTTGATAGGTCTTGGCATTTGAACTATTTTATGGTTGCTATGGAGGATATTGGGTTGTTCAATCAAGTGTGGAAATGGTTGCAATCAAAGAGGCATTGTTATCCAGTTGTGCGAACCGCGGTGATCTGTTTCAGGGACAAAATGGGGATGTTTGTGGAGCGTAATTGGCCTCTGGTTTGCAGTGGATGTGCAAGACTTGGAAGGTTCTTGCTGTTGTTGCTGGTTTATTGGAAGGACTGTGGTGTCCGTGGGGTTCAGTCGTTTGTCAAGCTGGGTTCCGTCGCATTGCTTGTTATAATGTGGAGTTGCTTTCTAAGTTTGACGTCAATGTCTTGCCTTGTTTATGTACTTATCAGTATGGTAAGGGTTTAATTTCTTTATCTCGCTCATTTGCTAGTTCTGGAATACTGATGAGTCTTTGCTTTCCATCTTTGTATTTTTTGAAGAATTTTGTGTTGGATTATTTTCAGTAGCATCGCCTGCTTTTCTGTTAGTTACTGTTGGGTGCTCGTTTTATTCGCTGAAGTATTTTACTGATGTTAACATCACATTTCTTGGATTGAATTTATCTGCCCAATTATTGGACTATAACATATACGCTCTAAGCAGTGTACTTGCAGAACTCCTGTTACCCTTGTACCTTTATTCAGAATCACGAAAATTTCCCCCTAATTTTCCCAAAGGATGGTCCATATATTTCCAGATTTCTAGTCGTAGGGAAATGATCTAGTGGATTGAAAAACCTCTAGAACACAACCAAGAGTATTCTCACTAATTAGTTGCAATCTGAATCACAAAGCTTATATATAAGGTGGAGGATATAATATTCTACCTTGTAAGCATTGATCTCAAGTTGGTGGGAGGATTCTAGAATGGAAAAATGGCATGGGATTTCCTAATAATTGTAAAGATTGTACGGAAGTTCAAGGAGAAAGGAAAAATGAGCAATTTCCTTGAAACTTGGAAGTGCAATACTAGAGCTTTTGGAAAACTTCTAGTCTTTTGTTGTACACTTGTACTTGACATTGAAGTAAAAAAGTACCGCATGTTGACTTGTCACATTACTAATAATGAGTCATTACACTCAATAACATGTGATTGCTACGCTTGGGGTATGTATGTAACGTAATGTAACTCATTTTTTCTATATTTTTTTTTTATCATAGCCAGTAGCCACAACTATTGCAAATAAACCAATTTCTTTTTTTTGATAAGTAACAAATAAACCAATTTCAAAACGGGGAACATGCTTGATAAGGCACGAGTCTAGTATCATAAGTGTTTCTTTGTAAGAATGTCCGCATATTTTACATTTACTCTTCATGCTTTATGGGCATTCTAGTATGTTGACCTAAAGCGTTTAACTGCTTTTTTCCTTTTCTTTAGCAAAGGGTCGCCGCCCGCGAATGAATGATAAGTATCTATACTTGGGTAATTCTTGAACTTGTTATTATGTGTGCTGAATTGCGTATCTATATATAGTTTCGGTTGGCTTTCAAGAAGGATGTTTGCATGGCACAGTATTGCTGTGTAGGTTATATGGTAAGAAATCTATTGCATGACAGCATTACAAGAGTAATGGTCTGTGGTGGGTGCTTGACAGCTTTCTGTGGTGGAAAGTGTAGATGCTCATTATTTGAATCCTAAGTTTGGATTTCAAAGTCTATCCAGCCTAGTGGTAGAGTAAGTTGCTTATTTGTTTTGGTTTCTTAGATTTCTGTCAGGTGAGATCTTATGTAGGATGGCCGGGATTTTGAAGTCTCCAGATTTGCCTGTCTGCTCAAACGTGAATCCACTTAATCCTTGAAGGAATGGAGTATTGGCTAATAGAGCATTAGAGTAGGCTGTACCAAGAGAGAGAGAGATCAGATGAGGAGGGGGAGAGAGAGTGTGTGCAATATCTTTAGCTTTAATCTCAGCCTTTGGTTTTAATGGCTGAGACGGAGTCTTAATTCTATCGGGTTCAACGATCAATTAAATATTATTATTACAAAATTCATAATCCTATTTGTTAAGAAAAAAAGGGCGGTCTTTTATGGGGATCAAGTGAGGAGGGGAAGAGAGTGAGAGTGTGTGCAATATCTTTAGTTTTAATCTCAGCCCTTGGTTTCAAGGGCTAAGATGGAGGGGTTTTTTTATGTGTCGCTTGAACCGGCCCCTATATATACGTTTGTGTTTTTGTGTGTGTGTGTGTGTGTGTGTGTGTGGTTGGCTAGCCTCTCCCTTGTTATAGCTTGTAGAGGAATAGGATCATGAAAGGTTGTTATAATATTTTCATTTACAGGATCTCTTTCCTTACTGGTTATAGCTGCCAAACTATTTTCTTATAGAGCCTTTTGACAGCGACCACAGAGAATCCGATTTAATTAGTGGAACGAAGGAAACAAAGATATTGATCTTATTTATGTTACTTGTTTATAGAATAACTAAAACTTGAAGATATTAAACCTGGACAAGAAGGTCAGCAATGAAATCCATCTTCTGGTCTATTATTTCCCTTCCTCTTCCACGTGGACTCTTGCTCTTGGTTCTCTTAATGTTGGAAATTTGGTTCTTTTTTTAATCTAGAAAGATCTCTATTCTAGAAAAAGGTTTTGCTGCTGTCCTGTCAATGGTCTGTCACTCTCAAATAGTTTTGAATAGTTATGCCACTGACAGTTGCATCTTTTTATCTCAGGGAGCTGCTGGTGCTGCTGTTCAGTACTTGGGTTACACTCCTGGGCTTTTTATTGTCGGGTTATTTGCTATTTTGATACTTTGGATGTATGCTAATTTTTGGATAACGGGTGCATTGTTTATAGTTGGAGGTACGTCATGGTTTCTGTTTCTTACTGTGATTTTGTATGTATTACAGAGACATTGTATTTCTTTTCCCCTTGCATTCCTCTATTTCTTTCATTTCTTAACATGGTTTATTAGCAAGGTACGTCATTTTTTTTATTTTTTGTATTCTCTTCTTAAATGTTGTGAGAATATACACCATTGTATACAGGATTTTGAGGGAGGATTTCTTCAGTACTCTTGGGGAAAGTACCGTGAAATTTAACTGTCGAATAATGTATGTTTAATGATAAGTGAGCTGTTAAATAACTTATGTAGTGGCAATCTTTAAAACCTTTTGTCAACTATCTAGTTGCAAAAGGTTTTTTTGGGTATGTATTCTAGTTGCAAAGTTACACTCTTCTATCCCCTTTTGAGTTGTTGATAAGAAGAAACTTGAACAATTGCATTCTACGTTCAGACTGAGTTAGCCTCCCTTCAATTGAAACTTTTTCTTTATGCATTTCAAAAGATGCAATTTCTGTGTTTATACCTGTTGGACATGTATTTAACTGCGGAGTTGTGTGAGTTTGTTTAGCCTGCTCATGGAGGTATTTGGATACTAAGAGAACATATAGTTTGGGACTTTAGGTAGTATATGTTGATGTACTATCAGACTTGGAATAAGAGAATCAGATCCAAGATTGGGACGACATTTCATGCTTTGGGTTCATATTGTAGTAATGCAAAGGCCTGTTGACAGTGAGTGAATGAGTGAGTAAGATCATCATTCGAGGAGAAGCTGGATTGTGATTCACATGAAGCAGTAGGATAGATCCATCCTTATTCTTTGGTCTTGGGAAGGAAGGCACTAAATAAACTGCTCATCTTACATGAAGGACCCTTATACGTTCATATGCTAGGAAACCGTTAAAGACCCTCAGACCTTGTAATAGCTACCCAACAGGCCACCTGCTCTAGTACCTTATATGACTCTTATTTTGACAACATGAAGTACATAAGCTAGATATAGATTCCAGAACCTACTCGAAATATTACTGTTGAAGTTGGAAACAGTACACAGGATGGCAACTCTGATAGAAAATGGGATGGACAGTTGGAATCTTGGGTGGACATAGGCTTCTGTTACATATCATAAAGACCAGTGAAAGTAGATTCTCCACTAAAAGTAGAAACAATGAAACATCAAACATCTAAATAGGATTTGACAAGTAGCAAGTTTAAATTCTTTGAATGATCTCCCAACTAACAATTGGCAGGACTAAAAATACACTGACTTGGGGTTTATAGGTATAGAACATTCTGTTGGTAAGTCACACCTTGGATGTTTGATGTTTCAACTGATCCTAAGTAAAGAAAAATGTGGATAGGAGTCATATGGCATAATCATAAGCCAATAAACTCTTTCATTTCATGAGAGCCAACGCACTTTCAGCGTTAGGATTTTTAAACTAGTTCACTTTAGGCATATTGTTAAATGTCATGAAAAAATCCAGTCTGTTTGAATGTTAGCAAGTATAAACTCTGGGGTTGCTTTTGGAAAAACACAGTTTGAAGCTCTGTAAGCTTTCAAGAAACGAATCTATGTGCAGCATGTGCTTCATTTTGCCTCTTTTCAATCTTTATCTGGTTTCAGTTTTATTTTCTTTCACCATTTCTCTCACCTAGAGCAGTACTTGATATTAAATCTATTTTGTAAAATGTAGGTTATTTGTTTTCTCTGAATCACGCTCGGTTAGTGGTCTTAATGGCAACTATGTATTCTATATATTGTGTTCAAGTCCGAGTTGGATGGCTAGGAGTTACTCTCTCAGTACACCTTGCTTTCTTTTCAAATGACATACTCAATTACCTGCTTCAATGGTGCGATAATCTGAGTGAGACTGCACATTTTGAGGAGCAGAAGGAATCATCAGAGTCATTTACAGAAGATAATTTCCCTGCGGAGGGCGAATATTCTGTTCCTGTTGATGAATCTGAAAAGTTGAACTCCTGTAAATCTTCTCCTAGCAAAACACCTACTACTTTGTCTCTTGCTGACGAACGAAAAGAATCTACTGGTAAGCAGGTGGTCAGGGAAGATGCAAGTTCAATCAATGAGATGAAGCGGATTTTAAGTAGTTTGGATCACTATGATGCTTTGGGATTTCCCCGCCAAAAGAAAATTGATGCTGCACTGTTGAAAAAGGAATATCGGAAAAAAGTATGCTACTTTTATCTGTATGCGTATCTTTGCTTAACTGCTGCATGGGTTTTGTGATTACTGATGAGTGGAACTCTCTTCTCTGGTGGGCCTTATTACTCAGTTACACATCCTAAATGATAGGTCAAACTTTCCCATTGACTAGCCTGTTTTATGGATGATCCTGTGATACACCATCCATTTTGTTCAGAAATAAATGGTTAGATGACTACTCTTTCTACTTCAAATGTCAAAATCTGGGGTTTCTGGCCATCTGTGCGGGTAAATAGGCACCAAGAATTTGGCCAACAGATGGTATTTTTGTGTCGTATTCTGTTTGATGGTCCATGGTTTCTCTGATTATTATTTTTATTATGTTGTTTGCCTTTTTGTCATAGTTCTGTTTGCTTACCGTTGCCTTTTATTGGGTTAGGCAATGCTTGTGCATCCTGATAAGAATATGGGAAGTCCACTGGCAAGTGACTCTTTCAAGAAACTGCAATGTGCATATGAGGTATCTTTGCCTTGATGTTAGTTTTCTTATTAGTAGCATCTTCGCTATCTGAAACCATTGACAATACTTCATGGGTGTGTCAAATGTCAATTATGGTTGTTCCCTCTGTCCTGCATGAAAGTTTCAATGGTTTAAAATTTCAGGTTCTTTCAGATTCTATAAAGAAGAGAGACTATGATGACCAACTGAGGAAAGAAGAATCTAAGAGTGTCTCCCAAAAGTCCCATAATACTTCACATCAGGTATTATGTCATGTCCTTCTCAAGGGAAAAAGGTAGTGTAGTTTATATAAAATATGCTCAAAACTAAAAGAGTTGATTGTGCCTTCTTAAAACAGATATGCATAAACCTCTCTTTTTATGTTGGCATTCACCTTCTTGCTTCCTTTGTCCCTTCCATCTACAAAAAACACGAGCTTGAAATGAAATAGAAGAACTTATCATATTGGTGCTTTTATATGCCCTGTCTTGTTGATGAGAGTCCTTGATATTTTATTAATCATACCTTTGCAATATGCAGGATGGCCCTGATTTCTGCTCTGAAGAGTCGAGGCGTATCCAGTGCACAAAATGTGGCAATTCGCACATTTGGGTTTGCACTAGTAGGACTAAAGTCAAGGCAAGATGGTGTCAGGTAGGACCTCTCTCTCTCTCTCTCTCTCTCTCTCTCTCTCTCTCTCTCTCTCCAATCGTTGTAGTTATTGTACTTCTGTTTTGCTTTTAGGATTGCTGTCAATATCATCAAGCCAAGGATGGTGACGGGTGGGTTGAATATAAAGGATCACTGGTCTTCAATCGGCCTCAAAAGGTGGATTTACAGTGGACTCGTGATTTTTTTGGTCTTTCTCTACTTGTCTATTAAATTAAAAAAATTTGCTTCTCATCTTAGTATCTTCCAACCAATCTATTTCAAAATATAATGTGTTGTCTTGTACAAATACTGATGTATGATCTCATGTCTGATTTGGTTCCAAATCTTGACGCAGCAGAATTCACGAGAAACTAGTTAGTGTACTTGTTCAAACGATGATAGGTCTCAAATCCACGAGGGTTCTTGAATCCACAAGAAGAAAGAGAATAACTCTGAATTATAATTGATTAAAAGCTGAATAATAATAGAGGTTAAATGCCATTTTATAGGGAAAACTAGCAAACCCTAGCAAAAACTTACCAAAAATAAAATATCCCAAAAATTGGGAAAACTCCCAAAATTGAAAACTAGAAAGGAACATAAGAAATTCCCAATTGGAAACTACGAAAACGGAATTGCATGCTAAGAGATTTGTAATCTAATTATTACCTAAAATGGCAAAATTACTAAATTGAAAGGCTAAACGAATGAATTTGGCCGAAATCCACAAATCAGTCATGAACTTAGGGTTGTGAGTATTGATCACAGCGCGATTTTGCTTCAGCCCACCAAGTTTGGGTCTATTCTGGGCTCGTCGATCAATTGTCAAAATTGGCAATTTTCAATTAGAAGTTGTTTGGGCCTTCTAGGCTTTGACCGGTCTAATTGATCATAGAATTGGGCCGCTACTTGTTCTACATCAAATCTTTCACACAAGGCTAAGAAACATGAGGGTATATTTAGGAACCCAAATTTACATTTTAGCAGGTCAATTATGAGTCTATGACCCTTAATTAAGCATAGTTGTACAAGTCCAAAAGTCCTTCTACTTATAGTTTAGGAAGCTAGTAGGTTTTACTCGTTTTCATCTTCTTGCTTTTTCCATTCTTATGCTGCTTCTGCAGCAAAATTGTGTGTTTTCCTGCATCTCATTTGTTTCATTACTTAAATAGTGCATTTATGCTGTTTCCAGTTCTTTTTTTTGCAATTTATTTTGATTGTCACATGTTAATCAGTTTCTTAGGAACTTCACATGCTTCCTTTGTTGCATATTGGTGTTTAGTGTGAAATGCTTTTCTTCAGATCATAAGATTGTACACCAACTCTGGTTATTTCGTTACACTTCGCTCTACTTCTATCATTACACATTATTATCTTACCAGGTGATAGAAATACCACGTGCTTTTGTTTGTGCTGAGAGCAAGATCTTTGATGTATCAGAATGGGCTATTTGTCAGGTCAGTTTTCATGTAACATCCCCTTGTATAACTTGTGTGTGCCTGTACTGAATTCCTGTTTGGTAAATATGTTCTTGAAGTATGGCCACTTAATGGAGTCAATTATATTCATATGAATATAATTGCAAATAATAGCAAACTTCTAAATATTGGCAGGGATCTGCAGAAGTATTTCAGTGGTCAAAGAGAAGTGTTGTGTTGTACTTACTATATGTGCAAAATTGAATGTACACTCTCCATGTGTGATTTGATTGTGCACCAGAGTTACACTGAGCCACTGAGGACCCACTTGAAATGAAAATATGCAACTTGAGTTCATATTGGTGAATAAAGAATGTTAATTGGGTGGGCTGCCTTTGCTCTGCCTCTAGTTGTGACTTGTGAGTGAGAACCATTTGTCACTCTAGAAAACTGGGGACTTCGTAGATGGTGAAATAAACCGGGGGACAACTCATTTGGGATTTGCAGCGCTCCTTAATACAATCTTAGCCATAGTTTAGCCCCAGCCCACCTAGGGCATCGTAGAAAGAAGCTGGTGAGCTAGGAATGATAGGCAGGAGTCTCTCGAAAATTCGTTCAAGAGACTTGAACTCATGTCCCACCACACGTGGTAGGATCTTGAATTGTTGTGACTTCTGCACGCAATACACTCTTTGCTTTTGGTGACTTCCCATTGAACAAGGGCGGACGCAAGATTTATCATTAGGGGGGTTAAGAATCTACAATATTTAGTCCCTTTGTTTTCATTTTGATGGTTCCCTATGAAGTTAAATGCAAATTTTCAGCACATTTGGAGCAAGTGAATTATTTGTGGGACAAGGAATACAATGTAAAGACAACAATATATACTCCCATGGGGCAAAATTACAAAAATAACCAAAAAAATGTGTATCCCAGGGAGGATTTGCATCTCAGGGCGGTCAGCTGGCCCCCCTTGCCCCTACATTGGGCCACCCCTGCTATTGAACACAATATTCGAGTTACTACGTATTGAGTAGACAATGTAAGCGTTGGTGTAGTGCTGCCTTTTTGTCCTGATACATTTCTGAAAGAGGAAAAAATTGTATTTGAGCTATGGTCACGTCCGCTTCTTTCCATCTGCTATAAAAAGGTCAAAGTATATCTAGCTGATGGATGCTCTTGGAGCTCAACATTATGATTCCCGTGATCTGGCCAAATGGTCCATCAAGCATCTGGTTTGGAATACGAGAATTTTGCAGTTTCTTGTTTTTGGATATCTTGTAAGAATAAACAAATTAATGATAGTACTAAAATTTAAAGAAAATTAAAAGTTTTTTGTAAGAAGGCTGGCTGTTTTGTGCCTGTAAATGCTAGAAGGATCAAAAGTTGCGCTTCTCAGTTCCCTGTCTTATAATTTGAGAGCTCAAATTTGTTTGTTTTTACAGGGAATGGCTTGTAGGCCGAATACTCATCGGCCCAGTTTCCATGTAAACATGGTTGGTCTGGAGAAGACCAGTCAGAGATCCAACTCAAGCAGATATCCATGGGATTTGGATGCCGAGATGATGGATGTAGAAGAGGAAGAATTTGAACTGTGGCTACAGCAAGCTCTGGCATCTGGTGTCTTTGGAGAGACATCCAAGCGCCGCCAGAGCTGGAGTCCCTTCAAGATGCCTCAAAAGAAAGGAAAGAAACAATGGCGAAGAACATCCTCGTGAAAGCACAAGGGATTTTCATAGGGAGAGATGATTTCCCCAACTCTTCGAGAAATTAAAATCGAGGATATAGAGATATACAATTACCACGGGAGATTGACCAAAAGGTGCCTCTGGTAACCTCATCAAAGAGATGAGAATGGGGATTGTTTGGTTGGGATAGGCAAACATTGGAACCAATTACTTGATCCATGTGCCTGTAAATAACATTAGATTTTCTCTTGTAGCATTTCCACTTCTCTTGCAGATCATTTTTGTCTGTCCCTGTGAAGATGTGTACACCATGTCTAGTGAATCCATTGCAGTAGCTTCTGTTATTAAGTTGTAATTGTAAGAGAAACGAAAATGGAAGTTTGTACTCGTTATTTGCGTTATATAAAGGTTTGGGCAAGTTACGGCATTACTTTAAGCTATGGGGCAAAATTCTGGTTGGTGCAATGTACGGTTGCCATCCAGCAGTACTGAGTCATTTTATGCAAATTCAGAGAGTTAGAGGGTGAAGGCCAAACGTAGAGATTTGGCGTACGAACATGAAAGGTCTAGAAGATTGTGATTACGGTGAAAATTGGACTTGGTTGAAATGATTGAGCAATGCTTCAAATAAAGCTTTACAAAAAAAAGAGAAAAAAACAAGAAGAAGGTTTCATCGTCCATTTAGTTGATAAAGCTACGAGGCAAATTCTCAAAATACAGGCGCTCTGGCAGAACTGGTGTTTCAGTTTTTTGAGAACGGGAATATTATTGCAAAGCTGAAATCCAGCTGAAAGAGTTTACATAGTACGATGGAAACAACCTAAGCATGGAAATTTGTGAGCTAAAATTATCATGGCAGCAGAGATTTGAGCTAAGAATTTAAACGACCTATAGGGCAATCTCCAAAAATGACAAAAGGTGACTACAAAAACTTTTTGAGCCATGTACCAAAAAAAAGAAAAGAAAAAAGAAGAGCTTTTTGGGACAAGTCAGAGGGAAGCGAGAATGATGCAGTGCACTAAATGCGCTGCATCGCGTAGCGTATATCTTAACCGTCCAAATCTCTTCACTGGAAGAGTTTGTTTTAAATTCAGACCGTTGAAAATACTTTTGAACGACTGGAATGTTGCACTACACGATGCATCGCATTTAATGCACTGCAGAATCCCCTGGTCCAAGCCAGAGAAGCCTCTGATTCGATCCTAGAAGCATAGCCCATCAATCAAATCAAACTGGGTCATGAAATTGGGCCATTTCTGAACCGTGTAGGCCGCCCTTGGTACAAAGACTCATCCAACTTAAGCCCAATAACATACGCTGAGCCCTCAGTAATCCCATTCCATCTTCGTACGGAGATTACCAGTTGAGCCCAAGAACCAGTCCCAGACCAATCTAAACGGCCCAAACCAGACTTCTATGTCACTTGCCATTCTACCCTCCTCGTTATATTTTTAAGGTCCTCTGAATCCAGTCACAAAGCGCTTGTTACCAGCAAAATCTGAAACAATGTCTACATCACAGAAGCTGCCGTCACATTCCTTCTGCATGTAATCCAAGAGAAACTTGCACTGCTTTTCGCCATTTGTCTGCAGCAAGACCGAGAAAAAACATTTAAGACTTTGAATGCATAGTAATCATGCTGGTGAAAAAGATTGAAACCTTGTCCACGATCTCGACCACAAAGAAAAGCAAACTTCTGTTGGATCTTATTGTGAATAAGAATTACATAAAGTTGCCTACTAAATGTCTAAGTTGCAGGACTGTTTGATATCAAACTCAAAGTAAACGCCGACGGACTCCTAGTCGGTGGGAGTTCCGGATCTGTGAATACATTTGCTAGCAGCACAATCAAAAGATGGAAACAAAGGCATGGAGGAAGTAAGCAAAATTTACACGTCATTCTCTGAATACACAACACTAGAGAAAATTTTAGTGTTTAGAGATCCTCCATATGACATACCTGATACCTCACTTTGGAAGGCATGTATAATTTTCAGCAGAAATGCTGTTACCCTACTAAGATGGGCTTGACTGTAAATAAACTCACAAAGGACACAAAAAGTAAGACACTAAGACACACAACAAAATTTGAGCCTGGTTGCTAAACATGCATGCATGGATCCATTGGTCCCAAATCCATTTGCAACCAGTGTTTGACATTGTATATGCTCAATTACCAGAGGTTCTAGAAACCCAGCATCAAGTTATGGCCACAAGATCAATCAGAGAGAAACTATAAGCACATTCAAAATAACCTCGAAGTAAAATTGCATTTTTCGTTTGAAGTGATCATTATTAGTGGAAAAGCAAATTTTGACTTTAGAGAAATTTTGATACCTCAAATGCAAAAGAACCCGCGGGTTTCAACATTGAAGCAGCCCCATGGCAGAGATGGAGTAGATCATCCATGCCATTGGGACCACCATCCAACGCAAGTCTTGGTTCATGTTTAGCAACTTCAGCTTGAAGCCCGCTAATATGGTTGCTTGGTATGTATGGTGGGTTACTCACGAGACCCACAAATTGTCCTTTAACATTCTTCAAAGGTTCAAACCAAGATCCCAGCTTTATCTCGATTTTATCCTGATAGAGAGATTTAAGGAAAGCTTCAGAATCATACAGTATTCCAACGAAAAGAGCAAGAGGATTGGAGAATATGGTTGCTTGGTTTTGATGATTGCTCTTTGTGAAATATGAATCATTCATGTTATAAGGCGCAAGTCCTAATCAAGATCACAATGAAGGCTAAATCATACTTACACAACTAGGGAATAGCCATCAAGGGATTGGAGAATTTTTGTAAAACAGAGAAAAGAGCAAGAGGATTTTCTAAGAGCACCGCTCATGCGCAAAGAATAAAGAAAGAAATACCACAATCACTTTTCATGCTCTTTAGATTATGGAAGTTGGGCTACGTAGATCATTTTGTACGATCAGATCAAAAGAAGGGACTCATCTTTTAAAAAGGACAGTGTACCAGGCAGGCTACAGCCGCTACACCCTCTTCTGCTTCATTTGCCTAGGTTTTACAGATTCTTAAGCTTTACGGTGTCAATCAATTGCTTGTGCTGCATACTCAAGGAGCATCACCTTTTTCACATTTGTTTCTCCTTACCTCTCTAGGCTACTCCCCTATCCTTCTTCGTTCCTTCCCCTCTTTATGATATGGCAGTGTCAGTTTGGAACACATGATGAGCGTTCTGATTTGATTATGAAAGGACCAAAGTTTTGAATGGTAATGAACATTACCCTTTAGGACCTACGCTGCTTGTTCTGAATGGTGCGTCCACTTCAAGACTAATTCTAAATTGGCAGGCACCACAATTCATCTGTAATGTATGCTCATTTAAGAATGATAAAATTGCAAACTAAGTTGAAAATTGGCATATATAATGCGGCCATATACTCACCATCCCGACTGAAAGTAAACCCGTACGACTCTCAATGCTTTTCTTTCCTTACTGTCCTGATTTCTTTTTTTTATCCTTGTAATCACTGATGTTTTTCTTTGCCGATTAAAAAAAAAATGTAAAGCGATTACTGCAGCGGGCTTCCCGAAGAATAGAGACTCATCCAATGCAAAACTTTTGAGTAGAAGATGTCGGTAAATGCTAGTAATGTTGCTTATTTGCTGTATGATATACACTGAATTGTGAAGAAAAGGGCAGCATTAGATAAACTCCATCTTTGGAACTTACGGAAATTGGGTAAAAAGAAAGTGATTAAGAAGGAAAATGCAAGAAAACTAGAGGGAAACTACAGTGCTTAACAATCTCCTTTTCCAGTTTCTCTCTTCTCTCCACAACCAAACAAGAGAATGGAAAACTTTCTTCTCTTTGATTTTATTCTCTATGTTCCAAACTGATAAGCCTTAAACCATCCCTGCCCACTAACAACTGAAATTCACTATTTACTACCAAACAGAAAGAATAATGTGGCACCAAAACAACCAAGCTCACTTAGCAAAAAACAAACTCAAAACCACTAACCTGCAAATTATACCTCTGAACATTATAGGACGCAACAGCCACAGCAACAGGACTCAAATCAGTGGCAATGACGCTTCCGAAAGGCCCCAAGATCCTAGCAATCCCAATAGCAAGTGCACCACTCCCAGTCCCCAAATCAGCCCACAACCCTTCCCTCAATTCTTCATTCTCCTTAACCAAACCACCCACTAAATCAACAATCAACTCGGTCTCAGGTCTTGGTATCAAAACCCCTTCTTCAACACTCAATACCAAGTCCCTCCAATGCTCACACCCAACCACATACTGAAACGGTCTTCTCTCTTCAATCCTATGCTTCCATAACACGTACAGATCTTCCATTTCTGCCCTCAGCTTAACAACCTCGTTGGTACCCACGTGGGATAAGGGTAGTTTGGGGTTTTCAAGCGCGTCTTGTAAGAGCCAATTGAGTTCTCTGTGCAAGAGGGTGGTGTCGGGTCCGTCGTCTAAGTGGGTGAAGTGGGACCCAACTGAGAAGGCCAGGGTTTTGGCCCATTTTTGCCATTTTAGGAGGTCGGAAATGGTGGCTGAGTGAGTGGGTGGACGGAGAAAGAGTGGCGTTTGGGGTTTTAAGAAAGCGGCTGGTGGGGAAATTGAGGTACAGGAAATGGGTCGGACTGAATTGGCGCGAGTGAGAATTGGCGGGAATATAGAGAGAGAGGGGCGTGCCAAGCCCAGTCTCATCTCTCTCTCTCTCTCTCTCTCACAAAATTCTCAGTGATCAGTTCAGTATACAGGGGGGGATAACCCTGCGTATTTTAGGTGGGTTAATGACACCGACTTCTCCTGAGACTTCTGGGTGATGCATTCTGATCTCTTATCTTCTTGAAATTACGTTCTTTCCTCTGATATATTGAGAGGGTGTTTGACTAACAAAAAAAAATTCCTCATGTCATTCTTTTACAATACATCACATAAAAAATTATGAAAAATCAATTTATTATAAAAACACCCTTAGTGGAACAGTCGTATAGAGTTTTTCCACTCCATTAATCCACCTGGTAGGTCAATTAACAGAGTTTGTTGATGTTAGCATAAATTTTCATTATCACCGCTCTCAGCTAAGTTAAAGAGTTGGACAAAAGCAATTCATGAATTGAGATAGCGATCAAGATTTCATTTAGCGCCCAAAGTAATTGGAGAAATGAAATCCCCAAATGTGGAGGTTGTGTATCGACATTGCGGGATGGGCCCTTTGACACGGAGAAGAGGATGAAATGATGGAACAAGATTGGTATCAAAGGAGATTCTCAACTAAGTTTGCACTTATTAACCGTTTAATTTGAATTCATCGTTATGTAACAAATCAAAATATCAATGCATCATTCGGTTGGTTTACCAAGTCAGGTAACTAAGGTAGTCCCACAAATATGCACTGGGCCAGTTATTTTTGTATTGCAAGACACAGCGTACATATATCAGTGTGAATTTGCACAGATGATAGATAGCTTTGTGTGTATCCCAATCGATGGGGGCAGCTGCAGATTGTTGGTAAATCTGTCGAACAAGAATGAGTTTACGCAGCAGTCAAAAAGGTGTTAATATGCACAGCTCAAACTAAAACACCTGTTTGGACATACAGAAGTACGCAGATGTCCTTGGAAGAGTCTGCGAAAACTACAGAATTTCTATTTCTGTTCTATATGACACATCTCATTCATTCACCTCTCATCAGTATTCTTATTTTTATGTGTCCTTTATACAAAAAATCATTGCACAGTCACACCAGTAGGAGCTCAATCATACAATTCGTTTGGAATAAATTTTAGAGGAAAAGATTGGCCACGTCTAATCTTTTGACTCCCTACACAGAGAAACGACACCGGGGCAGCTTTCCAATTCAGGATAAAGCTGGATTGTGTATTAAGATTGAACCGTAAGCCCCGATTGCTCTTTCCTTTTAAACATAATTACATGAAGAATGAGGAAGCTTCCAAATTCAGAACCACCTTGTCTCGAAACCCCTTTATTTAACCAATATCCCCAATCAAATAGAGCACAAATCAGAGTGGGAACTCTTTTTGGAGAACATCAAGATTCCGGGAGTCACAAGCTTCCATCATGTCATTCCGAGAAGCACAACTGCAGAGGAGAAAAAGATAGTTCAGACATGGGTCGTAGTTGAATAGGATAGGTGAAGCAAGGAGTTATTCCATTCAATGGACATACCTTAATGAAATTCTCAAATATTGCCAAGCATTGTCTGCTTTCGGATTCATAGCAAGAGCTCGAACATAGTAACGGATGGACTCCTCATACATACCCTTAAATGTAGAAAAAGAAAACAATGTGACAACACTTCACAGGAGGGACTTCAATTTGACTAGCGAGAAGTGTGGGTTGTCCAAAAGGGGATTACATCACTTCATAGGAGGCATGCCTTTAATACAGAGAGAGTTAAGTTGGTCTTTCTTATACAGACAAATTCATCTCGTGCATGCTCATGTCAATCCAAAAATTCATCTTTTATTCCATTTGTCGTCATGGGTTGATTTGAAGACGAGTTTCACGGGAAAAAGTGAGAGGAAGAGAAAGCGAGAGAATGTGGGTGGTCATCCTTTTAGAGTTTCAGAGAGATGGATGGTATACCAAAAAAAAAATCTGAATAAAAACGTTAAGAGCAACAAAAATTTGGCAAAATTGTTAACACAGATAGAAACTGCAGCTCAATACAGGCCAATATGGGAGTTATATAAGTACATTTCTAGACCACGGGGACGTTGTGTGTTTTGGGAGTAAACCCCAGAAGGTTCAAAGCAATTTTTTTTTTTCTGGTTTCAATGCAAGTTACAAAATGATCAGATCTTTTTGTTTTTTGGATAAACACCATTGAAGTACCTTTTAGAAAACCATCCGGCCCTCTAGAGGATCTCAACATTTGGTGGGGTCATGACCAGTGCAACATAAATGCTTGTAATAGAAACATCATACTGCGAGGATATATAAGAAAACAAAAGAGGACATTTTGTACTGAAAGAAGACGAATAGGAAATAACCTGGTTGGCATAACTGATTCCCATGTTAGCCCATGCACGGACATAATTAGGCTTCAAATCCAGAGCCTGAGAAGCCAATACCATCGCTAAATGAATAGCACGAAATGGAATGCGCAAAGAGAAATACAGAAACTTGAATTATTTTTTTTAAAAAAAGACTGAATATGTGAGCAACACACAGTGCCCTATTGCAGATTGCAATCAACAATTCACAACAAAGGATTTTTTTTTTTTACATATTCCTCTACGGTACATGACTATTGTCTATTGTTCTCCAACAGGTACAAAACTATTAGTCCCATACTGTACCTACAATATAATAGCAAGGGAGAAAACCAGTGGCTCACACACTAATCAACAATGTTTGACATCTGTTAAACCAGTGGCTCACACACTAATCAACAATGTTTGACATCTGTTAATTTTTGTCCTTCAACCAAATTACATATACAGCGCGCACCAAAAAAACCAACCACCCTGCATTAAGAAAGACAAATTTTCCACTTGCTACTAACGTTTTAGCTTATATGGTTTGAGACTTTAAGTGCACATGGGGCAGTGGAAATTACGAAATAAGTGACATCCTAATGTCGAGGATTCACAATCACCTTGGCTCTTATCTTATCAAAGTGAAAATCAAAACCAACACCTTAGTTTAACTATGCAAGAACGTGTCCAAGTTTAAAATAACTTCCATGTCCTGTATACCAGAGTATGTTTGAGGCACTTCTTTCTCAGTTTGTGATAAAGGTAGGAAACCACCAGCTTTTTACTACGAAAGGTCGAAAATGGGTTTTCTAAATGCAGTTTCTCGTGAGCAACAGTTCATTTGTCTCTCCATAACTTTAACTTCTCTATGTTTTTCTACATTTCAGTCATTACCCATGGTTCTACTTGTCCCCACCCCAAGAAGAAGAAGAAAGAAAGAAAAAAAGTAATCCTCACATTTTCCCCTCCTCTTTCCTCCTTCCAATCATCCCTAATTGCTCTTTTGTGTAAGAATTGTGATTCTGATTTTTCCTCAAAGTTTGACATAATAGTTCTTGCTTCATAGCACTTATCTTGATCACAACAAATTAGGTACCCACGATTAAAATAAACGACAACAAATTCAGGCAGTTGTTCACTATATCCATTCTTTTGCTGCACAGTTGTGAACACCCAATAAACAAATATAGCTCCCAAAGAAAGCAATTAAAGAAAGAATGATTGGCTTAACAAGTAAAACAAGAGCAAATTTAAACAATATAAGGAAATCTGAAAGTGGGAAGAGTTTTCAAGTTTAAAACTTCGTAATATTTCAGCCAGTCTGAAACTGGAATTTCAATGACTAGTCATTCATGGATGTATGTAGAACTTGTCAACAATGATGTTTGTTTAGCTTTTACCATTTTATCAAAATGAGGGCATTCATCAAATAAGGATTACCTGTTGATAAGCGTCTATTGCATCAGCACTCTGGACACTGTTAGCTTGTGTTGCACCAAGCTTGTTCCAAAGAGAGTAATCTCGTGGCTTGAGCTTCAAAGCATTCTTAAAGGATGCAATGGCTTTGTCAAATTCTCTGGATAAGTTATACAAAACACCAAGTACTACATGTACATCAGCATCATCAGGTGACATTTGGGCAGCCTCATTGAATAATCTGGCAACCTGGGCCATATGTAAACGAAGTACCAGATCTTAGACAAAATAACAAAAGCAACTAGATGAATGATTTCAGCGGTCATGTGCATTGCACTGTTGACAGGATTTTGGAGAACTACAAACTTGATGAAATAAGCACGTACATCAGCATAATACAGAGAATCAGACATCTCCGGGCGAGCGAGTGTTCCGTACTTTGGATGATGGCGTAGCCAACTATACAAGTACTTCAATGCAGCTGCTTGTTCCAACTCTGAAACATTTGGAAATATATGATTGGTGTGGTTATCTTGAAATTAAGTTGGGCCTCTCAAAGTCCCTAGACCTAGTGTTTTTTTCCTCAAAATAATGTTTTAGAAATAAATTTAAGACCAAACACAATTCCATCACAAAGATCAGGAAAATTCTACCAGAGGCTAATGAGATTTAGCCAAATGTAATCTCGCAGCCTTTGACTACAATCTCTTTTTTTCCCCTCGGACACTAACTACAATTTTTGTGCACAAGGAGAACCAATAACTAACCATTCGTGTGACTCACGCCAAGAGCAAGAAGAACTTCCAGGTTTGTTGGATCAACCTCCTGTGCATGCATCATGGCTGCAATAGCCTGCAACAAGAACAAGTTTTGATTCAGATTACTACAATGCGTCCTTCCTTTTCTACAAATTTCACTTCCATTTCAAGCAACTAGAGTTTTGGCAACACATTAGTACTCAAGCAGATTATGCATAAAAGGTTCAAGAGCAACATGTACAGGAAGGACATCAGACAATTCCATGTAACAACTGTTCGAACCTGTTGATCATCGTCATTCTCAGCATGGGCTATTCCAAGTAACCTCCAGCCTTCAGCATTGTCAGGATTTTTAAGTACTTCAGCCTCAAGAGCAAGTACAGCTTCACTCAAAAGCCCTTTGCGAAACAGCTCTTGACCTTCTTTCAAGGGATTGGCATGACCGACATAGGGATTCATATCAGAGAAGTCATAAATCCCCCTTGAACTATCCAACCGTTGCCTGGCAGCTACTTGTTCATTCAAGTAACTATTCATTGATTCCCAATTGTTTCATGCAAAAAACAACAAAAACATTAAGTTCAGAGCAGATTTCGGAGTTTACAGAACAATAAATAATGGAAGTCCTCAAGAACATCATCAGATAATTCTTTTCAAAGATTGCAAAACTGCCATAATAACATGCAGGACTTCCAACAAAACAAACGTGATGGCTGAATGTATTCATCCATCCTTCAAAACAAAGAATGCCTAGGATGAAGACATCATCAAAGTAATTACATCATTTTTGTAACATTGGACTCATAATTGCTAGCTCAAGCATGCTCCTTTTGAGTAAAGTGGTCACAAACAATGTATACGAAATGTTCAATAGGATATGGGAACAAGTAAAAAGCTAAAAGAACATACGTAATGGCATTGTATAGTTAAAAGAACACACATAACAGATTAAATAATTGCTAGCTCAAGCATGCTCCTTTCGAGTAAAGTGGTCACAAACAATGTATACGAAATGTTCAATAGGATATGGGAACAAGTAAAAAGCTAAAAGAACATACGTAATGGCATTGTATAGTTAAAAGAACATACATAACAGATTAAATAATAACATACTAATGACATTGTACTCCAGTGTTGTGCATGTTGTGTCATAACTACCAAACTTAGAAGCATGCTTCCAGGTGGAGTTACGGCAATCGGCAAACGACGTACATGCTATCATAAACAGTTTGAAGAGAATCAATCTAACGAGAAAACACAACTGCTCATTTGTTTCATGTGCCCTCAAAATTTAAAATCAACTACTTAAAAACAGTTAAACCGCTAAAGAGAGTAGAGCACGAAGTGACAATCCCTTCAATCCCTGCTTTCAATGAAAATGCACTTACTCATCGTAGCCATTTGCCCAGTTATCAGCAGAATTCTCCCCCAGTGCTCCTTCACCGACCTGATTCCCAAATTCTTCCACCCAGTCCTGAACGTGCAATTTGGAAAATTCATTTACCCACTGGTCATTAACTAATCCATGTTGGTCGCGTTCTGCAGCAAACTCACTAGCCCACCCATCTGGTCCACGAGAAATCTGAAAACCAAAAAGCATTTAAGCTACAGATACTTGTGACTGGAAACAATGCTGCCCACAGTAATACTGATGATTACTATAGGAGCACAAAGGAACATAAAAAGAGTTCATCTAGAGCAACTTTATGGACATCTAACTGTAACTCGCGGTATAGACTAACTAGGAGAATTAGGATAACCATAGACTTCAAAGTTAATCCGACAAACGCAAGACATAAATTAGCAATAGCACGTGGAACATGATACGTAATTGGGATTAATATTTTGCAAAAACCAAGCAGAGAAGAAGAATTTGAAAGTTATAAAACGAATTTAAAGACAACTTTTTTATTATAAAACGAATTTAAAGACAACTTTTTTATTATAAAACGAATTTAAAGACAACTTTTTATTCTTTATACGTAGGAAGTACTTTTCTTCATCCATCAGGCATCTTCTTAGTATGCAAGATCTTGTCAGGAAAATCAGCTGCAAAGCCAGTCCATTGTTGAAGGACTTCCAAACTTCTATAGGAATTCCATCTGCTACTACAATTTTCCCTACTTTCACTTCTTCAATTCAAATCCATTTTTACTTCACCTACCTTAGTTACGCAAAAGAATACATAACTCGTGGTTTGTTTCCAAACTAGTAGACTTAAGTTCTCATATTCTCAAACTTCCTGAACAGGTTCTCGTTAAATTTTCAACTCATTGGATTTTTAAGAAATAATGAATAGCACATTCAATGCAAGTGAAGTAGAAATCTTTGTATGGCCATCATTATTTTCAAATTGCTGATAAGTACAACGTGAACATCTGCCAATTTTTGTACTTGCCTCATGTGAAAATTGGTCAGCCCATGCATGACCTCCATTAAACTGTTGTTGATATTCTGCTGCCCAATCCCCAGGTGCAGATACTGCATTTGGCTTGACTTGATTGTCCTCCATAATTATTTCTCCACGACTCATCTTTGACACAAACTGGAGGAACTTTGAATTCTGTATGTCCCATAAATCAGATGTGTGCATTTATTAAAATGCAACAAAACAACTCATAAAATAAACAATCAGGTTCCAACTCACTGCAACTTTTTCTATGATCACATTCGGATTCCAAAGGAAATATCAATACATGATTATTTATGTCTTCTTATATGATAATGTCTCCATCTAACTTGGCTACAAAATTTCGTCATCTTCTGTGTCTAAAACTTCACTCAGTACAAACAATAAATAGGCCAATGCAGCATCTTTTTATTCAACTTCAGGAGGAGTAAAATTCTCATCCTAGTGTAGTATTTCTTGGGATGAATGTTTTGTCCCTTCGATTTCTCAAACCAGCAGCTTCGGCGATTTTCATTGACGTTATGACAGTATTCTTCCATGATAAATATGGCATCGTAGGCAAAATTAACGAACTATGATCAGCCATAAAAGGTACCTGGTTACTCTCTCAAAAAATAGGCTACCTAATCAACTGTTACATGTGCAACACACAATAGGTAAATCCACAAATCGTTAACAGTTAATAATGGTCCATGGTTCAACTTCATGTCACAAATTCAGTAAATTCTGATTCGTGTTACTTATTACGTTAACAATGTTCCATGGTTCAACTTCATGTCACAAATTCAGTAAATTCTGATTTGTCTTAATTACATAAATGTGCAAATGATTCTTCACTTAAAGTCATAAACTAGCTTCAGTTCTCTACAAACAAAATCGTGAATGCCCCCAACAACAAACACAACCAATCACAAAAGCACAAGCACACCATCTGATCATTTCGAAGTACAAATATCAGGGCAGCAAATAACCTGAAACTTAGGGTCGTTATTTTGAGCTAATGTGTGGGCTAGCATTCGAGTCTGCTCCATCGCAGCCAAATTTGCAATATTTGCACCTCTCATTTGATTTAGTGATGCAAGCTGAGATTGTTCCTGCAAAATAACAAACAAGTTCATAGTGGAGCCAAAAAACAACAAAAGCAACCAGAAGTAACAAATATATTAGCACGATCCTAGGGTAAACAACAACAAGATCTATACGTACAGAAAGACAAATTCAATGGGAAGAAAAAGGCTTTACAACATCATAGCCACGGATTAGGAAACTAAATATGGAAAAAGAATACTAAAGCAGGACAAGGACCAAGGATTCCTAAATTTATGCTTGGAGTACAATGAAAAAGAAAGACTAAATGAAATATTTTCCAATTGTCCGTTCCACATAATTCACTGTCCAAGACGGCTGGACCCTAGCCAAAACTGAAAGCCCAGCAAGGTTTGTTGTGAAAGTTTCAAAAGCGAAACAAGTTTTCATCCCACATTTAATGGAGTCATCAACTCCGGCTTCACCTTTATCAACTGTAATAGTTAGACGGCCGAAGAAACCAAGCAATTTACGTAAAATTGAAATCACAGAACAGACATCAGATACAAAAATATCACATCCTTACATGCTCAAATTCAGAAGCCCAGCCATTAGCGCCATGTTGCTGTTCAAATGAATGAGCCCACGCATTAGGATCACCATGCTCTACTCTGTGTTGTGTGTATTCGGCAACCCATCCATCTGCAGCATGAGGCCCAGGTTTCATCATACCTTGAGACTCATTCCAATAATTGTCAAGCTCACGAAATCTACCAGGCAGCGGTCCCCGTGCCCGAGTATCACCATCAATATCCAAGGAAGATAATAATGCATTTACCTGACGAAATGAACAGCAGACCAAGAAAGAAAGTAAAAAATACACAGATCAAAGCAGGAATTAGATGGAAGTTCCGTTGACATATCCACATAACAGACATCAACATTTATTCCATCACAGATGCTCATTGACCAAATCCCATTAATTCCAACTCCACAAAGATGCTCATTGGTATCCAGGACTTAATGCTAAAGGGACTACTCTCAAATCTTGCAAAAACGTAATGTCCTACAGTCCTCTCAGCCGATAGGCGGCTAAGTAGGCTGGCAAGGTAAATTTGAACAGCAAGAAAACTTAGTAGTAAATAGTTCAGTGGAGAACAGTCTTCATGGAAAAAGGTCTGAATCTAATTTTAAGTAGGTAAATTCCATTTGTTTGGAAGAATTAGCGACGCCGAAGCAGAGCTCAGTGGGGACTAAGGTGGAACCAGTTGTAGTGTGCTAAATAGAAGAGAGCTGTGCATTGTAGAGGTGACAATCATCTGACTAAAGAATCCAAAAGTGACGTTGAGGTGAAAGGTCAACAAGTAGTAGTCTGAGACTCCCATTAGATCTGACATGACGGAACATAAACTGAACAAATATGGAGGCAACGGGGTGAAAGAATATAACCAAATATAACAATAGAACTGCAGGAGTTGTCACAGTGGTTTTCAGTCTTATGACAACTCAACATAAGCCAAGGATCAGATGATCAGTTAAGTGGTGCTGATAGTAGATGTATAGATAGTCAAGGTGGAACTTTTTATAGAAAAATTTATCGGAAGAGGGATTCTGACACAAGAACTTAGCATCTACAGAACCAATTAATCTCAATATTAGAAGGAACTACTTTTACCATGGTCCATGAATTCCAGAAAACTATGAATGCAAGTGATTTCAAACACAAGTTCAGAATAAAACTGATTCCAGATGTTGAAAAAAAAATGCGGTTTTATAGGTAGCATGAGCACTGACCTGTGCATTGATGAAGTCTTCACTTTTATCGGCAAAAAAATGTCGAGCCATGATGCTGCTGCGGTCACGTATGCATTGTTTGTCACCTTCAGACAAACCCAACACTGGGAGTGTACTGGGACGAAACGGTACACCACCTTGGTTGCTATTAACAAATGAATGCAGAAAACTTGATAACACCCTTTGTGGTGGCCCTGACACAGGATGCAGAAGAAAAATGTTATGCTTTACAGTACCCAAATCAGAAGTTCCGAACCATCATTTTCTAGAGGTCACGACAAATTATCTAGTAATTACAGGTCAAAAGTCCTCTCAGCTAGTTGAGTCTCGTTCTTCTAGCGTTAGAATTTGCAGAATACATGTCCTTGCTAACAAGAACTAGATAACTTCTAGAAGTTCGGTACCATTTTCTTCAATGATATTATAACAATACTCATCATTCAGGTCAGCGAAGTAGAATTGAAACATCTATCCAACCAACCACTTTTTAATTTTCCCAAAGTACAAATGACAGAAACTATAATAAGTTTGACTCAATACAACATAGACCAGGGCAAAAACAATCCACATGTCCAAACACAGGCATCTCACGGCACGGTGAAGATGATGAAGATGCACAATCATACTCAAATTTAATCCGCAAAATAAACATAAGAAATCAACACTACTTTTGCAAATTAATGACATTCATCAAGTTACGTCATCAGGAGCATTAAGTGGGACTCCATTTTCGCCTGAACATAATAAAGACTACCCATAATGACACTGTTAGAATGGGTCAATTCCTGTCAGAAGGAACATCTCTAGAAACTGCTCTCTCACATGAGTAAAGAAAAATTCTATATTCGCACCAAAGTTGACAGAATAGCAGAAAGGGTCTCATCTTACCATCAAAACCCGGTTGCAATTGATTATTGGGTCTTAATGTGTGTTCTATTCCAGGCACATGGGTTAGACTGCCTCTTCCTTGAGAATAAGGAAGTTGAGGATTGTGTATTTCCTCCCAAGCGTCTGCAAATCTACCTCGATCTGCATTGTGGAAGCCCTGGAGAAATTGTGCACCCTGACACAAATTGACATTCATGAGAGTAACCCAATGTGTTCAAGAAGAAACTTTATTAAAGAGCAAGATCCAACCTGGCCATTAGGCTGCAGCGGATGATCAAACTCTGAACCCGGAAGCGTAGTCAACTGCTCATCAGTTCCCAAGTAAACGTTACCATCCGAAGAAGTGTTTGTTGATGTAGGAATCTCTTTCAGAACCTGCTTTGATTGGTCCACATATAACACGAATGAGTGTTCATACGTGATACGTACAAATACAGCCACCACGTACAAACCAAGACTAATACCACGACATATTAAAGGTTTCCGAGGAAGGAATCAATGTTCAATTTCAACAAACAGTATAGGAGGTTTAGCTATGGGTTACTGGTGAAACTAGAGTGAAAGATGTATCAGAGGTAGAAGAGACTTACTTTGTTATAATCCTTGTATATAGATGGATATTTGAAATCCATCATAACAAAATCCATCTGTTTTTAATCTATTCTCGTTGAATAATAATGTTAAAGGTCTCGGTTGAAATCTAAATTAATCCAAACGGACCCTGATAGATCACTACAATTAATGCTCTGTAGTTCTACACCCCTGTTAACTTAAAGAGCATATTTAGAACTTTTGGGCAACAGTTCAATAACTTGCTCTAATTTTTTGCACTTAAAAATAAATCAACTTCTTGATATGCCAAACCAGACAGTATCTGAGGTAACCAGACCGCAATAATAAGCTCATATAATTCTCCAAAGAGCAATAAGTTAAATCTTAGATAAAATGGTAATATCCAGCTGAAACCAATCACAATTTGTATGCTTCTATAACAAACATAACTTGACTCTATTCCTCGAGAGATGTATAAGCGGAAGGAGTGATGTCTATTGCGTTATCAAACACCGGAGGAAGTTGGAAATTTCCCAGAAACAATTATCGGTTTACATGTAAATCGATAAGAGAGAAAGATAAGAGATAAAGAAGGGTAACCGGAGTTTTGGAAGAAGAACCGATGAGGGTGTTGGCTAAAGCACCGAAGGGATTCGAGGAAGAAGAAGAGCCAGGTACAGCGCAAGCCGCCCCACCGGTCACGAGGTCGCGCATCGCCATTCTCTCTCTCCTCTTATTCCTCCTCTGAATTCACAGCTATCTTCTTCTTCTATGTTTCGATTTTGTACTCCTGTTAAATGTACGGATTATAAGCTTCGAGTGTAATCCTATTTGCAGAAAAAGGTTTGTGCAATTGACTATGAACTATGAAGATGAAAACTGGGACGGAGGAGGTGAGGGTAAGAAACGCCGTCTTTTCGGTAGTTTCGGTTTGTGTGATAATTTATTGCGGACCCACGCGATAGACTATAGCCTCTGTGTGCTGGCTGGACTATTGTTATCCCTCCGCGGGTTTACGTGTTCCTGATTCCGACGAAGAATATGGATGGGTTTAGGAGCACCGTCGGTTATTGCCCCCTTTTCATATTTTTATTTTCATTTTTTTGTCATTCGATATATACAATAATTGAAAGTTAATGAGTTAGTCCAGACGAAGTCTACTAGTATTTTTTTGGGGCCCAAAAATATGTATTGCGGTTATATTATATTTATGTATCTAAAATTAAAAGGAAAATATCTGATCCAGTAAGTGGACTCCAAAATAGGGGTCACAATTTTACTCAAAATCGATGGATACCCAAACCAAATCAACTCTATTTGAGCACTTTTTGTTATTTTTTCCTACCCATGGGGCGGATTTGGTTTTCAAAACATAATACTCGGCGGGTTTGGATTTGGGTTTGGTCTTCAACAAGTATTCAGTCAAACCCAAACTCAAACCCAAATTGATCCATATAACTATATACGTGTAATTTTAATTTTTGTGGTTCCTACTTTTTTTAAAAATTCTTTTGATATTTTTGTCGTTGGTGTGGGTTAAACACATTAAAAAAAGTTTATTATTTAGTTATTTCATCTGATTAGGTTGGAATTTAGATGTTTCATGGTAAAATTTTATAGCATGATATTTTTTTATTTTATATATAATCTTTTTCTTTCGTATGCTCGTTAATAGAATGAATACTAATGTGGGTTGGGTGCGGTTCGGATAAAATTCAAATCCATATGATTTGGTTATGGTGCATTAAAAATCATATTGGATATCGTTTGGATTTTGATATAGATACATACTTTGGATTTTAGTATGGTAATTGCAAAACCCGGACCAGACCGATACATTACCATCCCTACTCCAAAATAAGGTCCTACAAAACGTGGTAAATATATAATCTAATTTTAAAAGTTTATGGGTTATAATTTATACCAAGCAATAGTATGTATGTGTCATAACTTGTTTAAAGAATTAAAACACTAACTCCCGTGAAGAACGTTTTACCAAAAGAAATAAGAACTCCAAAGGAAGCATGTTCAATTATTTAAAACTAATGGGTGATTTGTTTTTCTGAATGCGTGAACCGCTAATAAATTATAGTAGACTATACCTAGTGGCGGAGCAAGCATTAAGAGTTCCGGGGGCCGAGTTATAATCGGGGAAAAAAAAATTCAACATCGAATATCTTTCTATTTCTTACTCAACAAATAAGTAAAAAAAAAAAAAAAACTATCAACATCCTTGCATTCAACAGTCAAAGAAAAAGACAAAACATATTTTGCAAGATTAATCATCCATCAAAATCGAATAAAAATAGCTTAGTAATCTATGAAAGTGCAACCCAGCGTGTTCTCAAATCTAAAAAAAAATCAACTACGATCGACTCTAAACTAATATTTAGTCTTCATTTTGTTCAATAAACCACCGGGTTCGAGCTTGGGAGATCTTAGTCAATTGGAAAAAAAAAATTACTTCTTTTTAAACTGCGGGACGGTCAAGGCCCGCACCCGCCCTATACTACATCCGGCTCTTACTATACCAATTACAATTGTCTTAAAAAAGAATCTCTTTGAAGTTAAGTGATCAAATCTAATCTTCAGTCATTTAGTGAAAAGTAATGTACTAGCATTTTCCATTGATTGAGATAGAATGGTTGTAGCGACAAAGTAAAAGGCAATAATATAAATTAGTATAGATTGTCTAAAATGGTAATAGCATGTTCAATCAGGTGGAAATAAGCTTTGAACATTAGGGAGGCAAAGTGAACAAGGGTCATAGTTGAGGATTATTTCTATGGGGAGACACCACTTCCAATAAAAGGGTTCATTTGATGAATTAGCATAGGGTTTGTAAAAGTAAAAATAAAAGAGGCCTTGGGTTGAAAAAAACAATAGTTCAAAATATGGCCCTTCTTTCTAAGCTTAGTTGGAACATGTATAGTGTTAATTATAACTTGTGGGCCTCTATCTTTCGAAGTAAATACCTTAAGAAAGACCAATTCTCTGATTGTCCTAGCTAGGGGTGAAAATCGGTCGGTTCGGTTCGGTTTTCGGGGTATCCGGGCCGAACCGACGGCGTCGGTTCGAGGTACCGAACCGGAGCATCCCGACCGAAAAACAAATGGACCGTCGGTTGGGCGATTCGGTTTTGTGGATTTGAGCCCTTGGCTACCATTGACCCTATACCTCATGTGAATTCAGGGGATAAGGTTAAACAACTCATTGATCGCAATGGTGATTGGGATCTTTATACCATTTCTCATATCGTTTCCAATCAAATCATTGATCCTATTCAAAGTGTTCATCTTTGTTACTAAAGACTACCCTCATTGGGTAGGATCTTCTAATGGTATGTTTTCTGTGGCATCTGCTTATATATATATATATATGGATATTTTCTTATCCACACTCCCAGAAGTAAGGATAAAATGGTTTTTTTGTGTTGTAAATTATTTTTGAAAAATTCGATCCGTCCAATGTGTTCAGAAGGTGTTTTCAAAGGTCCACGCGGGAAATCTTCAAAAAAAAATTACCGGGAAGGGCTTGATCCAAGCAGTTTTCGCAAAAACTGTATTTATATATTTTTGCAAAAACCGCTTGATTTTGGATCTTCCGTGATTTTTTTGAAGATTTTTTCTGATGACCCTTGAAAACACCTTCTGAACACATTGGACGGATTGGATTTTCCAAAAATAATTTGTATAAAAAGTCCAAAAATCAAAAGTCCGGATTAGAAAGAAACTATGTGTTTTTTTTTTTTTTGTTTAACAAAGAAATGGATGATTTAACAGGTTGGAATTGGAGATGGCTACAAAAATTGAAAATACCCCAGGAAATAAAATGGTTAATTTGGTTATTGCTCAACGACAGACTTCAACAAATCAGTTGAAAGCCCATAGAGGGATGATAATATAACACTCTTGCATTAGATGCAGTTCTACCAACGAGGATAGAACACATTTGTTGCAGGATTGCGAGAAAGCCAAAGCAATTTGGATTCTTTCTCATATTAGCAGTTGGGGGGTGAGTAGCTTTGAATGCTAAACCCAATAGTGGCTTTGTTTCAACTTAAAACAAAGCAGGATTCGCGGTAATGATGTCTCTTAAATTACTATTTTTTTCATTATCTTATGGCCAATATGGAAGGATAAAAATAAGAAAAGTTTCAATAATATTGATGTTGATGCCCAACTGTTTGATTCTTTTTACTTATTTGCAATGGAAAATAATTGTGTGCGAGCGTACCAGAGAGAGTTTCAATCTCCTCCCTCAGATTAACTTTGGAAAACCAAACTTAATCAGGCGATTGTGTTTTGTTGGTTCAATTACCTCAATTAAGAGGATTTTTCTTAATAAGTGAATAAATGCAAACCAATAAACTTAGGAAATCAAAGAACAATAAAGAAACAAGACACTTCGATTAACAAATCAAAGATAAACTTACTTCGAAATTGTCTCCAACTTCAAATACAGAGTAACAGAACTTCGAACAGGTGATTGTTGCAAGAACAATCGAGATAAGGGTGATTGTCACAAGAACAATCGAGGTAAATCCAATCTAATTCTTAATCTACTTCGAACTGTGTTCGAGATCCTAAACTACTTCGAACTGAGTTCGAAATCATAAACTACTTTGCCAATGAACAAACCAAGCATCAGTTTTTTGATAGCTGTTTGTTGAAGATTTGTCCGGGGGCTTTCACTCTTCAATTTCTTATATTTATAGACGTTGCTTGTAGTTCGAACTTCCCGCTCCATGGATTTGAATCTAGCTTGCTTCGAACTCCAACTTCCACTCTGATAGTTGGTAGTTATTCCCCTTCCACGTTTGAATTTGAATTCTCCCTTCTCCCAGAAGCTTTAAATCTGCACGTTGGCTTAACAAACTCAAATAATAACGTGTTTAGGGAAATAACTGCTTTCCAGAAGTATTTCACGTGTTCTAACTGCCAATCGCCTTGTTTCTTAAATTTACACGTGGAGCTTGTGCGTTCAGCAGTTGATATCATGGCTTCGAGCCATTCTTTATTTTAGTAATGGCTTGTAACTACCAATAACTACCTTTCTAAATTGAGAAGTAATACGACATCGTATTCGATGCGTTTTATCTTATTAATCCAGTGTATCTTCATTGACGAGTAATTGTCAACGTTTGACATTTTTGATTACGTGTCAATTAATCATTGGATTGGTTAATTTTATATGTAAACACCAACAAAGTTTTAAAAACATTGTTACATACTCGCTGGGAATTTCGGGGGCATTTAAGTCTATTCTATATGATGGCTACAAGAGTAATGCTCTTATTTTGTGGTATTCACCTTGTGCAACTGAGATTAAACTAAATACAGATGGTTGCCTGATGGAGAGCAGGAATCTGGCTGGATGTGGAGGAATATTTTAAACTAGATCATAGAGGCCAATGGTTGTTGAATTTATATGGGAAACTATATTGCAACCTTAGTTTAGAGGATGAGATATGGGGGATCTATTGGGGCTTAACCATCATGCTTGAAAAAGGACACATCAACATTTTTATTGAATCAAATTCATTGTCTGTTGTCTAAATGACGTGGATGCCAAAAATCTTCTGACCCACACAAGCTCTTCGCTAAGTCAAGCCTTCAGAGAGGCAAACCAATGTGCTGACCACTTTGCGCATCTTAGAGTCAAACAAATGGAACCACTAATGGTGACAGAGGACTCTCATTAATCTAGTTGCACGTTTGTGATAAAAGATGCCCCGAGTGTAGGGCAGTTCAAAGATTTAGCTATAAACTAGTCTCTATGTTATGTTTTTATTTATATGCTTGTATCGAACTCCTGTTATACTAGAAAAAAAAAGAAGTTTCAATAAAAGAAATGGTATAAACAACCCACTTTAAACTCCCCCCACCCTCTTAATTCATTATACATGCGATATCTTGCCTAATTTTGTTTTTCCTTGCTATTGGCACATTAAAAACCCCTAAAAATCGATCATCCCACCCCATAGTCACAAGCACCACAATGTATTTTTCCTAGCACCATAGTTGTAACGTTTCAGGGTGGCACGTGATTGTTGGGCCACGGTGAGAGTTTTTAAAGTCAGAGGGGGCATACTTAAATTAATCCCAACGAAAGCGAGTATAAAATCCCAGAGAAAATTGATATTACCAGATCACTATAAAATCCCAGCCCAGGGGAAGAAAGAATTCCGGCCAAAACCCACCCCTGTAAAGCACAATCAACCGTCCAAAACATCGCAAAAAGATTCCGTCCGATTGAGAACAGAGAGAAGAATGGCGTCGTCGTCGAGCAGCGGACTGACATTCAAGCTCCACCCGCTAGTAATACTCAACATCTCCGATCACTACACAAGGGTTAAGTCTCAGTCCCAAACCCCTCAAACCGGCGCCGAATCGACCACCACCTCGCCTCCGCCTCCACCTCCACCCAGGGTCTTCGGTTGCGTCATCGGCGTTCAAAGGGGACGGACGGTCGAGATCTTCAACAGCTTCGAGCTCCTCTACTACTCATCATCCCATTCGCTCGACCGATCCTTTCTCGAGAAAAAGCAGGAGCTCTGTCAGTTACTCAGTCCTTTAAGACTCTTTCCATTTACACTTGTTTATTTATTTGCTTGTTTGTGAATTTGTATCCCTGTTATTTTATTTTGAGGGACTTGTGTGACACTCTAGGGTTTACTATGGTATTGAATTCAATGCTTTGTTATATGGACCAGATAAGAAAGTATTTCCAAACTACTATATACTGGGATGGTATTCCACGGGGAGTGAAGCCGAGGAATCAGATATGCAAATCCACAAAGCTGTAAGTTCTCTGACCTAAGATAATATCGAACATAAGGGCCACATTTTTGGGGGAGTTATCTATGAGATTACATACTTAGTTGGTAATTTCTGTTTCCTGTTGCCAAACTGAATCAATTTGCTCCGTTTGGAAGTGGTTCACGATACATGCATGATTTTTTCAATCACATGCGTCATACATCTACAATCCAGACTGCCAAGACCTCCATGACTAATTTGTGATTACGACTAATTGTTATGGCTTGATTCTAAAATTGTTTTGCCTCTAATTGTGGGCTTGTGTTGCGCAAGTGCAAGACACTGAAATATTGAAGCTATCATCCTATACACATGAAAAGACTGGAAAACTTGGATGGGGTTTGAAATCGTGGTACCGAGAAAGATAACGGTATCCTTGTATGGCCATATATCTGTGAAGGTCCAACATCCTGTTATGTAATGGCCAATGGCCAACCAGTGAACTGCAGAAAGATGGATTATTTTGTGTGAGATTTTTTTGGGCCTATAAAATGCAGAATTTGTGCTTGTGGAAATTCAAAATTGTATACTTACTTTGAATCAGGTTAACAAGTAAATAGAACTGCGGTTCAAGATACAATCCTAAACTTGCTTATTCCAAGTTATCTTCCTTCAGCTGCATCCCTCTTGGAACTTGGAAGAATTCTCATGCCTCGATATAGTTTCCTAAATATTTTTGATAGCATGTGCTTGAGCATGAGAATTGCCGGAATTGCTCTGTGCTAAGAATATTTATTACTTGGTTAAACCACATTGAAAATGCCTCTTCTGTAACAGCTGATGGACATTAATGAAAGCCCTGTTTACGTCCTTCTCAATCCTTCCATCAATCATGCACAGAAGGATCTTCCGGCGACTATATACGAAAGCGGTACGCAATCTGCATTGTTACAGTATATTTTAAAGGTTGTTCTAGTAAGTGATGCTATGTGGTCTAGCTCATATCCTTGCCAGCTTTTCATTTGCAAGCCTTTTTTCAACAACTCATTTATTGAGAGCATGAATTGTCAAAGAGTGGTAAGCTTTTTCATAATCGATCACTGGCCTTGCAAGTTTATTCAGTTCGTCCGCAGGAAAAAAATAGTGATTCTTTCTTGAGAGTCGGAGTTTTCATTTAGCATAAACTCACTGTCTCATGTTCTTTAATAGCTTTTCGTTATCAATCACAATCTCCTCATCTATTTGTTTTGTCAGAAGCACAGATGATGTTTTTTGTTCGGAGTCTGAACTTTCGTTAAGATTTAAGCTCATTGTGTCTCAAGACTTCTCTCACGTCTTACTAAATATGATCATTTCCTTACACTCCTTTGTATTTAGTGCATGGTCAAGACTTATTTGCTTGTGTTGCTGTCGATTTCAGTATTGTTCTTTTAGCCTTAATAGTAGTATCGGTCAGCCATTTGTTAGTAGTGTCAGGACTCAGGAGTAACAATACGAGACAGTATGACTATCACAACAGTTGATTGTAGCAATCTTGCAGTGGCTGTAAACATTCAAAATATCTCAAGCTTTAAAGACTGATAACGTCTCATGTGACGTATTGTAGCATTATAGTTATACTGAAAAGGTTTTAGCAGGCCATCAAGCGTGTATTTTGGCTGTTTCAAAAGTTCTTAAGTAGTGATGACAATGACCCAAGGATTTATCGTTGTGATTATTCTGAAAAATATGTTAGTTTGCTAGTTTGGTATAAACTTGACACATTTGAACACATTTTCTGTGGATGTATTGGGCTTCTGCAGACATTTTAATGGAAGTATATTTGGCAAAAATTGTTTCTCAGATGGATATGTTCGGAGTTGTAGCATCATTACTTTATACTTCTGCTTGTGTTACTTTTGTGGATGTGCTAACACTTTATATTCTTGTGGACTACTCAATGCAACTTATGCAACTTTAGAGCTACATGTCATAGATGGGATTCCACAGCTTATTTTTGTCCGTTCGAGCTACACAATTGAGGTTTGTCCTGTTTCTGAGTTATATCATTGAACAAAAGTTTTCCACGATAGAGTGATTAAACCAGTATCTTGTTGCTTCAAAGACAGTAGAAGCAGAACGGATCTCTGTCGACCATGTAGCCCACCTTAAACCATCCGATGGAGGTTCTGCTGCAACTCAGTGTGAGTCCTTACTGCTTTTCAAATATTTGCTTATGTTATTTCCTGCCTCTAAACGTCTTTCAAAAAAGGAATTTCTTCAAAGTGAGTGTAAATGAATGACAATGATATTTTGTCTTCTGTAGTGGCTGCTCACCTCACGGGCATACACAGTGCCATAAAGATGCTCAACAGTAGAATCAGAGTGCTTCATCACTACCTTCTTGCTATGCAGAAAGGTATATGCACTGGATCTCATACCTTATGAGAAAGAAGTAAAAGGAAAGGGATACCTAAGGGAAGTGACTGAGCAGTAAAAATACAGAAAATAAAGCCACAATAAACTAGAATAATGAGTTTTAAGAGGGCATTGAATACATAATTTTCTTTCTTAGGAGAAAATTTTCCAAATACACCATTACTGTTTTGGTATTGGTTGATAGAGGGCTTTGAATTTTGAATTGGCTGATGTAGGCCATTTGGAACGATTTAATGATCTGAAAACATCTTGAGCCTCTTGTGAAATGCGTGGGAAGTCTGCAGTAGAGTGATTCCACCATTATTGGATCAATCTCCTCCACGAGTAATAGATTGAGCCCTGATTCATCCTTGCAACTAGGAAACACAAGTGAAGAGGGTGATGTTGGGCAGAATGTACAGAATCTGACTGAAAATATGTATGTGAAATGCAGGTGACATTCCTTGCGAAAATTCGTTGCTTAGACAAGTGTCTAGTCTCTTGAGGAGATTACCGGCCATTGAATCAGAGAAATTTCAAGATGATTTCTTGATGGTCAGTGTTTTGAAATCCTTGCCCAACATGAGTATTGTTATATATTGAGTGCATTAACTTATCGAATCAGTATTTTTGGTTAGTTTATCTTCTTCCAAATGGCCAGAGAACTCCATATATATTTTGTTTCTTTTTTGGGATTATTCTGTTTACTGGGTGTTTGTATGTACTTTACATTGTTATTTCCTACACAAAAAAAAAAAAAAAAAAACCCGGTACAAAGAGGGACCAGGGTTGGAGAACTTTGATGCAGTGTTCTAAAAGAATAATTGCCCGACGCTAGAAGGCCCCTCACTGACTAGCTCAACTAGACTTACTATCCCGACTAATTGCCCGACTAGGCGCCCAGTACTCGGCTCTGAAAGCTAGAAGGCACCCGGCTGCCCTAGGAGCGCCTAGCGAGTTCTAGAACCTTGCTTTGATGGTCTATCATGTGCCTCGCAGCCCTTCCCCTTTTTCCTTTTTGCCATTGCAAAGTACTTGATTATGTGGCATTGATATAGTGGACGTCTGATTGAACCACCATTCCTTTAATTTGTTTGATTCCATCATTACTTTTTGCAGGAATACAATGATACGTTATTGATTACTTACCTTGCCATGTTGACCAACTGCTCAAGGTATGGATTGTGCACTATTTCATGGATTCTCTCTTTCTCATTTCTTGCCACGTTGACCATCGACAACAAAGAAAAAATTTAATCCTTCATTTCTTGTTACCATTTGGTGGGACTGTTGCATGGCATGAAAACAAGAGGAAAACTGGTTAAATTATGCACAGGATGATTACTGAATAGCTTGTGTGGTGCTTCTGATGAGAGTATCCATATAAGCATAATCCTCAGCCTACTGTAGTGGTTCATAGGGAACTCTTGTTTACCTGTATATGGTTCAAATATTTCTTCCAGTATAATTATGCAGAAAAAATCCCCCTCAATCAAATTGAATGATTTAGTGTCACTATGATTTCAGGAAAAGTTTGTGCATAATAGACTAGTTTAAGTAGTGACAATCAAATTATCAAACTCATTCAAGCTTATTAATTGTGGAAACAACTTGTATCCTGATATTTATCCATAGTTGCACGTGTTTATATTGCTTTGTGTTATTCTTCAAAATGTGGTTGGTTTAATGATTATGCAAGTGGTTTTATGGAACTCTGTATTGATGAGGTAATTCAATATGGGAAGTAAAAGATTTATCCATACTCTCTCTCATGCCTTGGAAAAATAAACTAAGAACATGAATTTTCTTCTCTAGCACGTTAATTTGGTTGTTTGTCAACAGTATGTTATAAAAGTGGATAAAAGCTAAATGTCCTAAGATTCAATATAAGTTGAGAAAATTAATGTTAAAAAACTCGCAAGTGTAACGTACCATTCTTTTGTGAACCTGTAACTTCAATAATATATATGATCTGTGATGCACATCTTTAGTTTTGTGTATCTAATATCGCCTGTTTTAATTTTTTCCATTTCATCTCAATGAAGGGAAATTTTTCCACGGCGTATAGTATCAAGGTTGATAGGTCAAGGATATTGGATATTTCTACATCCGGACTTCTAAGACCTAATAGTGCGAGTCATGGAAACTGTCTCTTCTAATACTCCCAAACCCATCATTTTTTGGCTGGAACCACTCAATTAATTCTTCATGTTGATTCTGGAGTTAAAGCCTTAAAGGTGCTACTTTCTTTATTTGCCACCATTTGAAATTAATGTCATTACACCTTCTTCTTCTTCTCTCTTTGCAGTTCAATGAATGAGCTGGTTGACAAATTCAACACTGCATATGAGAAGCATAGTAGAAGGGGAGGACGAACTGCTTTTTTCTGAGATGTGCAATACTTAAAGGCTATCCTTCATGCCTTGGATGGTTTATTGGCAGCAGCAACTTTCCCATTCGAGTGCATGAGTGCATTGCCCCTAGGAAATTTAGGAACGGTATAGCCTTGGACCTTACAAGGCATGACAAAACGTGTAGTTGCTTTCTGGATAGAGTTTTGGTTTTCTTTACTGTTTGCAGGTCCCTTCTAATATTTCTTTCAGTGGATTTTTTTCTTTCTTTTGATGGAGCTAAATATGCCTTACATTGGGAGTTTGATGTGAACTCTTTTCAAGGCCTTATGTTTTGCTACTAGTACAGACGCTTTCAAAAATTCAAATCGGTAATGATATCTTTCTTTGTTGAACAGAAACTGCAGCAATTCCTGGTGCTTATGCCTTTTTTTATTAGTTTTTGAGTTTGGATATTCTTGCTCATTTAGACAATTCATGACATTATTCTAAACAGTGGTAATCAATGGGAGGAATAACAAGGGGAGGCCGACAGTTTTTTTTTTGTTTTTTCAGTTTTTGGATTTGGATATTTCTTAACATTTTGAAAATGCTGTTGGGAGGGAAGGAGAGTAGAGTAGTTCTAGCAGCAATTGTTGATCTCCTCAATCAGTTGCTCAAATTGCAGAGAACACAATCAAAATCGATTGAGAAAGAAAAGATAGCAACTATTTTCCCTTTATTACGGGTAGTTTTTCAAAATCAGAAGAAGCGTAAAGGGGAGGGAGTTGCATAACATGAACAAGACAAAAGTAAAAAGTTATTTAAATTTATTACAAGCCTTTGATCAAGAAAAGGAAAAATGCTCCCATTGTAGTTGAAACTCTCGTGTCCCTAGACCATCAAATAGAGGTGATGTACCGGGAACTTCATTACTTTCAATAATCTTTATCCATATCATGGTGGAAAAAGAAAGAGAAAATTCTCAGGCTCCAGGGAAACCAAATTCAAGATATTTGCGCCTCACGTCCTGTTACCTGATGCTGCAATATGAGAATCCTTGGAAAAACAAACTAGAAAACAACAAAATAAAATCAACTCCTACGAGCAAACACCTAACAACTGAGAGCTCAATTTCTGCAAATTAACCTACTTTCATCAGAACTCGGAATAGACCTACAGGCTACAGGAACTAATCAAGGTTCTCACTCCATTTTCAATTCTAGTATTCCACTCCCTCCTAATGTGGTATATACAAGCAGCAAAAGAATACTTAAAAACGATGTGCTGAAGAGTGTTCCCACCCCCATGTAATCCAGCCCAAGTCACCTCATCTGCAAGCCCAAAAACCCAGCCTTCGAACCCCATTCTTTGCCAAAAAGGAGGACCAAATCCAGGAAGAAAGGAGCAACCAAAAAACATATGCTCATCTGAATCAAGGCCAACATCACAAAAAGAATAACTGGGATCAGAAGCCATCGTCCCCATGACAAAGGTCAACACAGCCTAGCATGTTCATCCTTCTCAACTCTAAGTTACCCAATAAATGGACTCTTGTGTTTCGGAGCTTAGATGTTCAGATATGTGGAATTGCCACCCATCATGGCATCCCATTTCACAGCCTTCCAGACAGAGAGTCAGCCACGGTCGCACCTTGGAAATCTCAGTGAAAACTGTCATTCCATTGCTGGTCAATTGTGTGCGCCCAACACCAAGCCACTTTAAACCAGAGAAAAAAGGCTTCTTCAGGAACTCTATTGATTTACCAGACAACCCAATGCAGTTACAAAGATCAAGCCTGTGAAGTACTAGTTTTTTCCCATCTTCAAACGTTCTCTCTGAGGCCAATATTTCCAATGATGCATCGGTCACAGAATAGCAATACCTAATACAAAGCTCCGTAACACTTGGAGCAAACTCAACAACAGTGGAAATAGCCCTGTCTGATATTCCTGGAATGTAACCCACATCCAAGGCCAACAATCTCTCTCTAATTTTCCCCCCACCACTAAATAAAAGAGCAATCCCCTTGTCAGTTACCCTCTTACAGAAGCTCAGACACAGATGAGTGATGGGAGAATTCCCTCTGCCGATAATAGCCAGACCACCATCAGTAATATCAGTGCTTCCTAGATTGAGCATAGTTAGTTTATGAAGGGATGAGACGCGACCAAGGCAGGAATCTGCAATGCTCCTGCACCCAGAAAGGTCAAGTACTTCCAAGTTACTAGAAGACGCCAATTCATGAACACTTTCGCTAGTTATGAGACTGCAAGACCACAATTTCACATCGACTAGGGAACACAGGGCCCCATTAATGTCGTGAAATGCCAAGTCTGATAGCAGTGATGCATTACGGACTTCAAATTTTTTCAAGTTTTGGCAGGAGTGTAGAATTGCAGCAAAACCCGCATCACTAACTTTGGAGAATCCACCAAGTCTCACTGCTTGTAGGCCTTTGCAAGACTCAGAAAGGAGAAACATGCCCATATCATTTACTGCCTTGAAAGATACTGGGCAGTTCTGTCTACTTCGTACAAGAGAGAGAGCAATCAAATGTTGACAAGACCCCAAGTGCTGGAGCCCACTGTTTGTCAAGTCTTTGGGCAGCTGCAGTTCTGAGTGTGGCCTGTCTTCAAGATCCAACTCAACCAGCAAAGGGACAAAATGACTAATGGAGATGATAAGCTCGTCAGACATAACATCCAAGACAAGTGATAACTTCTGCAATGTGAATTGAGGAGAGAGTGGAGAGAAGGGGATGCTGAGATCGAATGAGTCATTCAACAAAGAGTTTCTGCCATCTCTGAGGTCGTTTATGAAACGGATGGCATCTTCTATGAGCAGTGGCTGCAACTTCAGAACTTTAACAGTATTGGGCACAGAAACTACAGAGGACCGGAAACCTCTTGCATCAAGCTTTGACCCTCGAATCTTTATACAAAGAGACTGTACCAAGTTAAAGACAAACCGGCATGAATTAGCAAGACGCTACTGCGCAAAGCAAACATAGTTGGAGAAAACTTGGTCGAAAATGCATAACAAAGAAGATGATGATGAAGATAAGATTTGTCCCCTGATAATTCACCTCTAAGTTTTTTTTATTTTATTTTTAAGATAAGTAATTAATCATATTAGAAACAAGGCATTAAGGGAATGCCGCCAATGTACAAAAGAAGGCCCCAGACAAAAAAGGCCATATGCACTACCATGACAATGGAAAAGATCAAACCAATCTATGAATTGGTCGAGAGAAGGATTATATTCCCTCTTGATAAGTAATTAATTCACCTCTAAGTATGAGCATCCCTTAAGCATATGCCTAAAGCATGACGTGAACATCTTTGGAAAGTCTCTGCCTGCCAATTCTACCACAAGTACCCTAACACAAGCAACAAATATATTAAGCTATAATATCATAGTGAAATGAAATGAAAGGCAAATAGAACAAAATATACAAATTCACTTTTACGGATAAATAAACAAAACATAATGAACATATCCGCTAATCTATATGTCTTGTCTTCTCGTATTCATAATCCAACCACAAAAGAGAGGAAAAAATATCTAATTGATTTTATTTTCCGAACTTTTACCTCTTCCTTTTCTCTTCCCTCCACATATTCCCTCATAAATCCACCAATCAAAGCCAAATAATTTAGTTAACCTCAGCTCTTTGGTGCAAGTATATATTAGAAATTTAAGAGAGGTCCAGCCTAAAACTATTTGGCCATTAGGTAAAGTGGCATTGTTTACCAAATAAAACTTCTGTCGAGATCTACTGAGAATATGGAATGGATGCTGGAAAAATGGTGTATAAAAGTGGAGCTTGGTTCCTTGCCATATATCAGGACTTCTTTGGAAACAAACCAAGGATGAAGAAATAACAAAGAGAACTTCATTAAACTTCAAAGAGTACAATTGACAAAACAAAAGGTTCCAATCGACAGGGATGAAACTACTTCTACTCCTAGAAAAGACTGTAAATTACAAGGAAAGTAAAGATAAAAAGAAAGCCTTTGGGTGTTTGATCAGACTTTTGAATGTTGCCATTGACTAGTATTTATAGGCTTCTTCCCTGAATTTGAATTTGGGGCGTTTCCCTCTTGATTTTGAATGTGGCAGTTACTCCTTAAGGTAGTTATGTCGTCTGAACATCTACCTTTGAACTTTCAACTTCAACTGCCATTGTCTTAATCCAAATTTGTTTGGCACCTGTCCTCAATCAATAGCTGCCATGTGTCTGCTTCCTCGACTCAAGAATTTTACTCAAAATATGGTGTAAACAAGCCTCTAGAATATACTCCCTCCGTTCTTTTTTATTTGTCCCTCACTCTCTCTCTTACCTTTTTTCAAATCAAAAAATTAAGTACTTCCATGTATCATTTTTCAAATTTTTTGGCACCGAATTAAAGTACACGATGAGTACTTTAATTTGGTGTAAAAAAAATTCAAAAATGATACACGAAAACGCTTTATTTTTTCATTTGAAAAATGACACGACTTTTCGTAGAGGACAAATAAAAAGGAACGGAGGGAGTATTAAGCAAGCAATGTCAGAGCAGTACAAGACATGCAACTTCAAAAGGTGGACCTTTCCCATTTTCATTTTACATAGATCATGTCAAATGAATACTGACTTAACTCTACACGCACATGAATTAAAGGCATAGTTTGACTTTCATGCCTCAAAAGTAAAGCTGCACAAACATTCACTCCTTTTGTTGTCATTTACAAGTCTCGAAAAATCCCATGACGACAGTTTTCCAACAATATGGGATGACCATTCGAAAATGATGATTCCATTTACAATGTAATGGCAACCCAAATGTCAGAATGAGTATTTAAAGGAACGAACATTCCATTTAGGTTAGCAAAAGAGCAGAGCCAGGCTTTGAAGTGTTTGACCTCGGCTAGTTCAAAACTAGTCTAGCTCAAGCTCCAATCGAGCCCAAATAATTGAGCTCCAGCTCGACTCATTTAGTATCGAGGTGTTCGACCTCGTTAGTTTACTAAACGAACAACTGCAAACGAGCTGAGTTTTAAAAACAAGCCGGGATACAACTATTTGAGGTTGGCTTGTTTACTAAACGAGCTTTAAAATTCAAGCTTGGCTAGTTTACCAACCACCCGAGCCTTGAGCTGCTCACAAAAAGCTAGGTGCATTTGCAGCCCTAATTCCCCTGACTTCAGTAAACCAACCACAGTGCAAAAATGTGTATACAACATAACAAGTGCATAAAAATCAGACTCTGAGGTGATTCGGCCTATGCTGATACCTTAAATTAGGGCACTTTCGACCAATGGAAGCGAGAACTTGATAAGACAACGAGGACCCCTTCAACAGAGTCAATTCCTCGATTTGCTCTCCAAGGAAATTCTCAACGGATGAATCATCAAGGCGGAGGCAATCGACGGTAACCATTTTGAGGGCTCTGCACCGATGCAGAATGTGATTCAGAGTCTGTACATCTGGAGAAAACGACTACAGCCACCACACCCCAATTCCAAGAAAATAGAAATGAGAAACCACGTTAGATTTCCATCGGCAAAGAAATTTTCATTAATCAATAAAAAACATGAAATCGGAACAACAGGAAAAAAGAAAAAGCATTGAGAGAACTTCGGAGAGTATGCTCTGCTGCTACTCGAAAAATAAAACTACCCCAAGAAAAAATTAGAACAACAACAAAAAAAAGGAAAAATTACAGTTGACAAGGAGCTAACCATGATAAAAAATCAAAAGCTTGAAACCCAACCCTAATAAATTCAGGAATTTTTTTAGAAGAAAGGCAAATATGAGAAATGAGGAGGCAATCGAGTGGAACTTACGGAGAGATCAAGAGTGGAGAGAGAGGAAATGAGTAGAGAAGCAGAGGAGCGGAGGGTACGGGATACACAAGATGCGGAGCAGAGTGTTTCGAAATTCAGTTTTTCGAAGATTTCGTTGATTATGCTGTTTGGGAGTCTCTCCAATAACCCACCACCTCCTCCGCCACCGCCGCCGTCTCCATTTGCTGTTCTTTTATTCATAGTGAACGGAGAAACTAGAAAGTCTCGTCTGCCTGAGACGAGTAAGATTAGAATCAGGGTAGCGGGAGATGAATGAACCATTATTATTATTGCTCTGTTGAAATGTTTCTTTTCAGTTACGCCATAAATGGCACTTAACGACCTTCACTTATCTAAATCTTTCAACTTGGACCCTTAATTAATCTAAAATTGTTTTCAATTTCCCCCCCTCAAAACATGGCAGGAAAGTCGAGAATAAAACGCATATAAACCAGTGTATTTATTAAAGGTAGAGACTATTTGTTGACCTGTTTTGTTTACATGAAGAGAAATTTGGCATCCTAACATTTTTTACGACGCAAGGATATGAGAAGTGTTCGTGTTCATGGAGATAAAACAAAAGGAGATCAATGGATGTGGTGAGTTGAATAACACAGTTTGGACAAAGAATTGGTTTTTTTAAATTTTGTTGCATTTTTTATCATATTTTGAGAAAAAAACACTAAACCGCTATTCTGATCTCTTTGATTGTCCTAATGGCCACTATACGATTGAAAACTAATGAAAGGCCAAGTTGACTGATTTAGGTTGTTTAAGGTGGTCAAGTGTCAGTATTTACAGTTCAGATGTAAATCGAAAAACTGTGATAGCTTAAGGATGTAAGACGTAATTAAGCCTTTTATTAATCTTTAGTTATTGCAAGAACTATGTTTGGGAAATTAGTTCCAGACATGCATTTTCTTAAAATAAAAAGTAGTAACATAAAATTTTAGATCACGATTCCAAATTCCACTAGTAGTATATTCTCAGCTTTCAGTGAATCTGTGCGAGTAATGCAATATATAAATGTGATCAATTTGTTACACGCTCAACCATTTCACACAAATGTAAGCATTTGTGTCCTTAAACTTAATGGATAACAAATCAACTCAGATCCTACTTGTTTGATTTCTCGTTACAAAAAAAAGTTGTAATGCTACAAAAACATTTCATTTGAAAAATAGTACACTATCTCAATGCTAGAATCTAGTGGCATAATCTTATCATAGTGGATGGTACATCAAATTATTTGATTTACCGGAAACACGGTGATCATCGAACTATTTGATTTCCCGTGATCATGTCCTAAAGAAACTAAATAATTTATCAAGAATCGTTAATATGGATTGACAAGGCGCCCACTTTTCCGTGATCAATAATAGACTTGCTAAAATGGAGTACTACTTTGGTCAAGAGAGAGGCCAACAGCCAGCGTTTTAGCAGCTGTCCTATGAGCCATGCTCGAATGACAGGTTTAGTACGAAAACAAAGGGGCATAGAGTTGGCCAAATCCGTGGCTGGGCATAGCCGGCTCTGACTTTTGCTGGGCCTAAAGCAAAGCGAAGCGAAAATTAAAAATAGGAGAGTCCCTGAAATTCGGATTTTTATGGGGAGGCCAAAAGCAGCCGCAACGCACTCAGGACTGGCTCTGTGGCTAAGCAAGTAGTATGTTGTTAAACAACGGATTTCAACCACCCACCTCCTATTGTTACTCCATGATCGTTACTAAAACTGGGAGCAAAAACTTTTCGATTTCATTTCGCATAGGAAAAATTAACAATCTGCCATACAAACTGACATATTCCCATTTTTATTTCCCAGTAGTATAAATAGATCAGATCATCAGATCACAGTACTCTTTATTACACTTGACGAATCTAAATCTCGACAAATAAAAGATTTGCCGCAAGTTTCAAACAGACAGCTCAGTCTTCGACACAAGAATCCCATCACTATCTGCATACAACCATTCTCCATCGCGAATCAAGGTCCCTGCAAAATGAATAGGAACGTGCTTTTCACCAATGCCTTTCTTGTTCGACTTCTGAGGATGAGATGCCAAAGCTCGAACCCCGATATCACAGCCGTTGATCTCATCTACATCTCTAATGCAGCCATTGACTACAATCCCAGCCCACCCCATGTTCTGAGCCAGTTGTCCCAAATTTCCTCCTACTAATGCGCATCTCATGCTTCCTCCGCCGTCTATAACGAGAACCCTGCCTTCACCTCTCGTTTCAAGAAGCTCCCTAACCAGAACATTATCTTCAAACACCTTCAGAGTAACGATTGGACCTGAGAACGCCTGACACTGCCCATAAATCTGGAAAATAGGCTGCAGACAGCGCAAATCACCACTTGCTAGAAGAGACGCGTTTGAATCACAAGCTTCAGCAGTTGCTAAAGAAGCCATCTATTCTGCTGCAAGTACTGTTGATTAGATGTTTTGGAAGTATAAGATGATAATTCCGACTCAAGAAGTGAGTTTTAAGCTTTAGAGACGGTTTAAAGATGCTATCCTTAGGTCAGCCTGTGATGGCCAGTAAAAGGAAATGGAAGGTGCAGAGGAATTCATAGAGAAAACAAACAAACATAATTTACCAACAAAGTCAGTTGCAGACTTGCAGTTACCTTTTTCCTTCTTCTGAAAATATAACCGTCTTAAATGTGGAACTGTGGAAAATGAAAATTTAATTTCAACAATCACCCACCTTTCAGTTAGTTAACTAAAATTAGCTAGGGCGTTAAAATCATGACAGAATCTTCAAGATGAAGAGAGGAAACACAGTTTCAGGGGCAATGTCAATCTACATGGCTACATGTGCACAGTGATGGATCTAGGGTGCATATGTATTTGCTTAGAACATATGAAATGAAGTTTGTCCCAAACAAACCATTAACATCTTATGGCCAGGTAGATAGGATCAAAGTACTCGTGTCTGCTTATGATTCCATGCTTAAATTCATACATTCAAGAAAGCCCCAATGATGTGTCAGAACATTTTAAGGTCATTTCTACACTACGATAACGGAGAGAGATCCCTAGGAAGTGGTGTAAGAAGCTAAGAAGCATGAACAGTGAACATAGATACGAACACAAACAGGGACAAAGACCCACGGAACTAAGAAAAGTAAAGACCCGAAAACAAATGAATTTATTTTAAATGGACATATGAAAGTAGTAACTACCACATTTTTAACCTTAGAAAACCAAAGGACGCAGTGCAAACCGGAAAAATACCCGCTTCAAACACCACCCCCAGTCCATTTGAAGTTAACCAGCATATTCATATCATAATACTCACACAAAAAAAAGTCGCAAATGAACACAAAAACAAAAGTTAATTTCCTAGCGAAGTTGCAAGATTCTGTCTTCCAACAGAGCATCAACAATTCTCGATTCCATCTATTCCTTCTTTAAGCATTTCCTACACTTCCTTCTCTAGATATTTGCTTCACTTAAAAATCATCCCATTATAGCGATAAAGATTCAGTTTTTTTCTTCTGAAATCTCTCAGAAAATAAAACGCAAAAGCATCCTACAAGAGAGGCCTGACTCCTGGACTAGGAGATTTTCAAGATGGAATTGCACAACGTTTTTTCAACAAAAGAAAAGCATACGAAACCGAGGGATAATGTAAACAGCTATAAAATTATTAGTCAAATCAGAGGATTCTGTTGTGCACTGCACAATAGGGTCCTATTGTGCATATAAGCCATATCTCTATAAAATCAATGGTCCAGATTTATTTTACTAGTTCTTGCAAAGCACTCTCGAAAATCGTGTAGCGCTGGGGCCTTCCAAATCTTCCCCAAATTTATCATTCCATAGGTAAGATAAATTTGCCATCTAAAAGTTTCAAATAACGTGTGAAATCAATGATTAGATAAATACGTGAAATCACACAACTAGTCGAATCCTCCTCTTCCCAATTTCAATGTTTGACAGATACAGTGAAATTGAGATGCAACAAGTATGTATAAAGTGGCACAATTTAGATGCCTTACCTCTACAGTTAAGTGCGAGAATTGATTCTACTTGATTCGGGTAACTCTTGATTGAAATCGTCGACGTCAAAAAAACAGTACGATGAGAATTTCCTTTAACTTGGAAAGCGATATCAAGACTCTAACGCACGCACCATTCAAAGGTGGCGGCGCCCTATCTCCTTGGATTGTGTGCCATTCAGGGTGGAGGCTGCAAACAAACTTGCAAGCACCTCCAAGCTCGGCTTGTTTCGGTAGTGTTGGGTTCGGCTCAACGGAATCAGATCTCTATTCCACTCTAAACGGTGTATTTTCGGTTATTGAATCATGTGAAAATCTTAAAATAAGAATCAAAATACATACAATTCAACAATCTAAAATACATCTGCACAAAAAAAAAACACTATTTTTTTCGGAATAGAAAGATATCAAATGCGGCTGAACTCGTGAATAAAGGAGTGGAGCGTGAGCTCGAATTGTAAGCTTAATTTAATAAACTTTATACCAATCAACAAGCCAACCCGAACCTCATTTGTTTAGCTAGTCCTTTTAAGGCTCGCCTTATTTATAGTGGTTCGTGTGTAGCAAATGAATTGAGCTCTAACTAAGGGTGAGCAGAAAAACCGTCAAAACGTGAGTCCAGTCCAAACTAATCCAAAACGATTGGTTTGGTTTGATTTTTTAGTAGCTTGGTTTAAAAAAATTAGAATCCATAGTCAATGGTTTGGTTTGTGGATTTATGTTCATGACTCCGTTTCCAATCCGATCCGAACCACATATATAGGTGGTCCTAGGGGTAAAAAAAACCGACGGGACCCGAACCGTTCGAAAAATCAAAAATTCGGTTCGGTGTTCAGTCAGTCCAGCCTGGACAAAGAACCGAAAAAACCGAAATACATATCGGTTCGGTTTCAGTTTCCTAAAATTTTTGTTAGATTGAACCGAACCAAACCAAACCAAAATACCCTAAAATCATCCCGATTTGGATTGAATTACCCTGAAACCACCCCTATTTGGACCGAAAACCACCCTATCTCGGTTTCCTGAAATTGAACCCGCAAAAAAATAACAAATCACAGCCGTCCATCTCAATTTTAATGCCGGACCGAAAAAAAACGAAAAAACTGAACCACCCCGAACCGATCAGTTCGGTCCCGAGCACTCCGAAAACCAAACCGAACCGACTAATTTTCACCCTTAGAAGATCCTCACAGAAGAGATCCGTGAGGGAGTCCTTAGGAGATCATGATTGTGAATATATATATATATATATATATATACGTCATAGAATCCAACGACCCACAACTATTTTTCTGCACTTTTTCTTGCGAGGGAGCCCTCGTAGGAAACTTATTGCATTTATATATATATATATATAGGTGAATTTTCTAGTCCACACTCCCGGATTTAAGGAAAAAATGGGGTTTTTTTGTGTTGCAATTTTTTTTTGGAAAATCCGATCCGTCCAATGTGTTCAGAAGGTGTTTTCTAGGGTCTACGCACGAAATCTTCAAAAAAAAATACCGGGAAGGGCTTGATCAAGCGCCGCAAAAACCGTATTTATATATATTTTGCTTAAAAACCGCTGGATCAAGCCCTTTCCCGTGTTTTTTTGAAAATTTTCCGCGAGGGCCCTTTGAAAACACCTTCAACACATTGGACGGATCGGATCGTCAAAAAAAATTTTGTATAAAAAGTCCGGAAATTAAAAGTCCGGACTAGAAGTTTACCCTATATATATATATATATATATAAATATATATAGAGGAACTCTCTAGTCCGGGACCCGTGGGTCCGGATCTCATAGTTCTGGATCAATTTTTGACAATCCGATCCATCCAATGTATTCAAAAGGTGTTTTCCAAGGCCAACGCGAGAAATCTTCAAAAAAAAAAATACCGGAAAGGGCTTGATCCACGCAATTTTGTAAATATGCGGTTTTTGCGAAAAATCTGCGTGGATCAATCCTTCCCGGTATTTTTTGAAGATTTCGCATGAGCCTTGGAAAACACCTTTTGAACACATTGACGGCTCGATCACAAAAAAAAATATCGGGAAGTGGCTTCAAAATGCTTGGGCCCGTGATTTAGGGATCCAGGACTAGAAAGGTATGATATATATATATATATATATATATAAAGAGAGAGAGAGAGAGAGAGAGAGAGAGAGAGAGAGAGAGAGAGAGAGAGAGAGAGAGAGAGAGAGAGAGAGAGTCTAGTTCTGTTAGATTCGGACTTCCGAACCTCCATGATCCGAATATTTTTTTTACGATCCGAGCTGTCCAATGTGTTCAGAATATATAGTTTTTGCGAAAAACTGTTTGGATCAAGCCCTTCCCGGTATTTTTTTTTAAAGATTTGTCGCCTGAACCTTTGAAAACACCTTTTGAACACATTGGGCGGCTTGAATTTTCCAAAAATAATTTGCAAAACAAAAAAAATACGTTTTTTCTTAAATCGGGGATAGAGTAAAACTTCTAATCCAAGCCTCCCGAAAATAAGGGAATTTTTTTTTTTTTGCAAATTATTTTTGAAAAATCCGAGCCGTCCAATGTGTTCAGAAAAAGTGTTTTCGGGTCTACATGAGAAATCCTTAAAAAAACTACCAAGAAGAGCTTGATCCAAGCAGTTTTTCGCAAAAACTGTATTCGAATCATCAAAAAAATGCTCAGATCACGGAAGTCCGAAAGTCCAGAGTCCGAGCTAAAAGTGTTATATATATATATATATATATATATATATATATATATATATATATATATATATATATATATATAAGCCATAGTTAACTAACTTCCTAACTTAATTGATTCATTAATCCTTCTCTGACAATATTTTATTTTGCCTAAGATTTACAACTTATTTCCCTAATTCCAATAAACCAATAGTGGTTTAGTCACAGAAAAGAAATTCGGTGATGGAATTATCCATTCTGATTTTGATTCCACAGCACATTTTTTTTTCCAAATTTCTATACATGATTTAGTTATAGTCTATTCATATTCCTTGATTTTCTTCATTACCATGATTAATTACCCTAAATTTCTATTTATTAGGAGGACTTATTCATATTCTATATAAATCTAACGTAGTAAACCTAAATTTTAAGTACTCTATATAGTTTACGAAAATAATATCTCAATTTTAAGCAAACCGTAGTTCAAAACCGAATCCTATCTGTGTTTTGATGGTTTGGATTGGTTTGGTTCTATGTCTATTGTGGGTTGATTTGATTCTCCAAATTCATAACTGTAGGGTAGTGGTTTGGTTATTGGTTTACTACAAAACTGAACCAATGCGGATCATGCTCACCCCTAGCTCTAACACCATGAAATTAAACAAGCAGATCTCAAGCTCGGTAATTTGTACTAGACTTGAGCATGAGCTGGGTTAATTTTGAATGAGCCAAGCTCGAACACATCAAAACTCGGCTTGGTTCTTAAGAATGGTCCAATAGATAATAACAAAACAGTTCTTGGGCCTGAAAGCGGAAATTATGGGTCCACCTATGAGCCCAACATGTATATTCAGAACACATTGCAGGGAATCATGGGCCACAGGTGTTGGGCTCTAAACGTGCTCTCAATTAGTTGTGGGCCTAAAGCCCTCGGCCTAGTTACCAATTTGGTCCATTTGGGCCTCCCAAGACAAATATTCTCAACTTTATCTAAAAACTAGTTTATTCTAAAAACACTCTTAGCGAAACAACCCTCAATAGTATACTTTAGACTAAGTCAATAAGGAAACCCGAAGGTCATTTGTTTAGTTAGTTTTTCAAGGTTCGGCTCATTTATAGTGGCTCGTGTTAGCAAATAAAATAAGCTTGAACACCACGAAATTAAAAAGGCAGAGCTTGAGCTCAATAATTTGGACTAGACTCGAGCATGAGCTAGATTAATTTTGAACGAGCCGAGTTCGAACACATCAATGCTCGGTTTGGCTTGTAACAATGGGCCAATAGACAATAACAAAACAGTTCTTGGGGCGGGGAGCGGAAATATGGGTCCACCTATAAGCCCAACATGTATATTCAGAACAAATTGCAGGGAATCATGGGCCACAGGTGTTGGGCTCTGAACGTACTCTCAATTAGTTGTGGGCCTAAAGCCCTGGGCCTAGCTACCGATTTGGTCCATTCGGGCCAGTCAAGACAAATATTCTCGACTTTATCTCAGTGCGTTTTTGTGCGGGGCGCCATGGCCCATGACATCCGTTTCAAAGCCGGTCAAGCTGGTTTGAAAAGTTCTTATTAAAAATTACTTATGATATTTAAGATCGTAAAATTTATTTGAATTATCTTTTTTTTTTTTTACCTTTGTTACATGAATCGTATTACGAGAGTTTCGTTGAAGAAAGTTATTTACAACATTAGTTTTGTTCTCATTTGTTTGTGACAGTTACTCGATCGAGTCAAAAGACCAACAATTGCTGTGGGTTAGGTCCAATATTTTCTCCCCTTGATTTGGTCACATGGTCGAAAAAAACAGAATGTGCCCATGCGCTATTTTTCATGCTAAATAGTAGCCTTCAAGCTCATGTATGTTTTGGCCTTTTGGGAGAAAAAAAAAAAAAAAAAAAACATGTATTGCAATTCTAATTAGAGTTTGTTTATGATGTAAATTGTTCACGCCCGCCATAAACAACACCATAAAAGCTAATTTTGAGTGTGCTTGTTCCGTGGCAATGGTGATGCATATGGTTGTTGATGATGGTAAGGAATTATAGGGGGTTTTTTTTAAAATATAAAAAATAAATTTCATAGTCTCCTTTTTCCTCCAATAAATACCCTTCATAGGTTCGTATTCTAACACTTAATCCTATGATGGTTTACATGATAGATCAATGTTCCTCATTTTGTTTTTATTCATGAGGAGAAGTGATGTGCTTTTTTGAATATAATACACAAAATTTCTAAAGCGTAGTTGGCCATCTCCTATCATTTAGGAGTAAAGAAAACCTAACTAGCTCACAATTGCCAAGGAGTGAATTGATTTTCAGACTCCTAATATATTCAAACGTAATTCTTCTTTTTTGTTTTGGGGGTCATACATTTCAGAGAAATGATGTTATAACTTTTTGGGTTCAGATTGTACATTGTGATATTACTAGAAACAATGTTGTTATTTCTCCCAAAAAGTTTCAATAAAAAATGCACTTTTTTCATAAGTGGTAAACTTATATATATAGAGTTAATAAAAATACATGAAGGTAAAAAAAATAAAATTAGTATCTACTTAAAAATAATTCATTGATTAGCATCTTAGGGAGAAAAGTGACAAATTCTTTGAATTAAATTGCATTTATTTTAGTTATCATTTTCCATTTTACGCTTGTTTTTTTTTTTGGGTGCTAAATGTGATTTATATTTTCAATTTTACAAGAAGAAAAAAGTTGGGTGGGAGATTGTGACATGAGCAGTCAAGGAAGTCCAATTGACTGGAAAGACCAGTTTGGTTTTGCTGTGCTATTGGAGTCGCAAAGTTTGAAATTGAAAATCAAAAAAGTCTATTCCTTTCTCTTTCTTTTGGTTTCTTTTTCCTTTGCTTTATTTTGCATTCTCCACTTTTTCCGGGAATCACATATAATTTCTTTCTTGATAAATATTGGAGGGATGGTGATGGGTGATTTTGGCTCTTCCTCCTCTCCACTAATTTGGACTCTTGACCCAAAAATATACTAAGAAATTCAGAACATGTTAATTAGGTGATTAAACTATGTTTCTACTATGTTAGTTTAATGTCGTGCTTGTTTCATCTGTTAGTGGATTTGGTTTTTTTTCTATCTTTGATGTAATCGGTGCTGAATATCTTGACGAGTTTCAAAAAAAAAAAAACTATGTTTCTACTTGAATTGGATTTTTGCTCTTTTTTCTTGTTTGTGGCAGAAAAAGAATTCGTACTATTTTGTAGTATTCCATGTTGCAATATGCTCTTGTTTTTTCAACATAAGATTGTTGATGCTCTGTGTGTGGAATGAATGACTATGCATATGTGCTTTTTTAAATCATATTTTGGGCATCTAAACAAGTTCTCCTAATCTAGTAGCATGGGTGGACACAAATAGAGGCAAGGGGATCAACCGACTCTCTAAAGGATTGAAATTTGCTACATATATATACATACATTTTTGGACATTTTAATAATTTTGCTCCAAGACTTCTCTAGATATTGTCCCAAGTCATACGAAATATTTATAACATTGCCCAGATAGTTTGTAGAATCTCCCCTAATCTTTTTCTTTTTTGTGTTCCCACCAGTTTTTAACGTACTTTCTCTCTCACAAATTCCAAAGTAGGAGCAAAGTGCTAACGAGGACGTTGCATCCTAAGCTTGTGAGATTGTGAGAACTGATCTTGGTAGAATCCCACATTAGTGGAACATGAAAAGATTGGGTAATATGTAACGAAACGCTACGAGTATAATTGAGGTTAACCTTTTGAGTCATCTGGTTAGGTTAAGAGTTAGCATATTAGTTAGGCGGGTCGTTACAACCAATTTTTACACCCTTTCTCTCTCATGAGATAAAGCGGAGCACAACCACAATATAATTATTTTTTTGTGCTCCCACTGTTTTTTAACTCCCATCTTTCTCTCTCAATCTCTTCCCCAAGTAACATGACATATCATTTTTTGCTTGTATGTATTAAATAGATATCTTTTGGTTTAGTATTATAATGTACTCTCTTTGTTTCATTTTGATAGTTCCCTCCAAAAAAAAGTGCAATTTTTCAGATAAAAAATAAAGTATTTCCATTCATAATTTTTAATTTTTTTCCTAGTAAAATAAAAAATTAGTAATTGAGATCTTTAATTTAGTACGAAAATACTCAAAAAATTACATGTGTAAATACTTTATTTTTTAACTGAAAATTGCACGTACTTTTGTGAGAGACTATCAAAATGGGATGAAAGAAGTATATGTTGTAGATTTTTGACACCATTGATGGTAAATTATGCGTCCGGCCACCTCTGATATGTATATTTGTTCCTAATGCCTTGGCTATATGCATGCACAAGATAGGAGTAAGTATTTAGTGGTCTACGTGCACCGTCCCAACACTTTTCTCTACCACACAATTAGGCCTTATTTGATTTGAGGAGTAAAATAGGTAGGATTGATAGCCCTGAGATTAGTAGATCAGAACTATTTGTCTTAGGACTAATTTAGTCCTGAATCACACACAATCCCCTGCTTGATTCGTGCATGATTAACATCAGGATATCCCATGTTTTGGCTAATCTCCTGTTTGGTTTCCTAAACTAAATACCGGGATTAATATGATAATATCAGTACTATCTCTCTCTCTCAAACCCATTTCAACCAATTATTTTTTTTCAAAATCAAATACAATAATGATTCTTGAAAAAGTTTAACATGAATTTTTCGTAACCAAGTTGAAATTTTTCTAGCATTCTCAAAGCATTTTTTCAAACTTGTTCCAACCAATTCCTAGTATTACACAATACCCCTATTGGACTAAAATTGTCTTGGGATTGTTAATACTTAATCTCATGAGTTTTTTCAGGAACCAAACGAGGGATTATGCGGGATTAGATACAAATAATCCAATCCTAAGTACCTAGTACCCGAATCGAATGAGGCCTTAAGGAATTCGTTTACTTCTCTACCACGCCTAATAATTTTCTAAGATTGTTTTCCTCACTAACCCTTTGATAGGAGAATCCTAAATTACTTGGGTTTCGAACAATTTTATGACGTGATATAGTCTTTGATTTATTTTCCTCTGTTTGTTTCGGTTTAAAAACATGTTTATAAAGATTAGACTGTAATTCGGCCTACAAATTCGAAGGAATTTGGCTAAGTGGGCATGCTAAATGAATAAATGCTTATCCTCCATAATTTCGTATGTTCGAATGTCACCGAGATCAAACAATCTAAACATTGGAATTATTGAAGGGTTTGACTGGTCATTAACTTCAGCAGCCAAATATTAATCGAGTGCGTTCAAACTGGTCTGGACATTTGTTAATAAAAAAATCTATTTAAGCCTAAAAAATTAGTCCGCGTCGTGAGAAAGTGTTGCTAATAATAGTTTAAACTTTTGAGTGATTAATATTTGGCATATATAATGGTGGAAACACACTTTTAGACAAAGTTTGTTGAGCTTTAGTGTCCATGCCACGTCACATAATCCAAAGCTTTGATCCTGAAATAAAGCAATGACACCATATATATGCGTTTAGGGGAGAGTATCCAAGATGAGACAAGGACTTCGTCAAATAAATCTTTTCTGACTGGGTCTCTATAGAATCTGTTCATGACACATGTAATGTAAAATTGATTGGCATGCGCGCGCGTACACAGAGAGAGAGAGAGAGAGAGAATCATAATTTGCATATAATATTATAAACCCTTTCACGGTTTGGTAAAAAATAGATCATCTACACAAAGATTAAGAAATTGACAAGAAATTATTTTTTTTTGCGGCCTGACTCTAATAACCAATTGGACTAAGGAATAACCAACTGGACTAAGGAAGAGGACTGGTATATTATCTGTTATAACAGCTGTTAATAATAACTGAAACAATTATCAATAAGTGGACATGGTCTTAATTTTTTTTTTTTTATATCCGAAATCCATTGTTGTATATCAATAAAGTCTTCTAAAACCTACAACGGTTTTCATCTGAACTACAATGAACAAGAATAAAGCAATAAACACGTAAAGGAAGATTGGTGTCAATATCCAAACAAGAGACGAGCCTCTCCTTTCCCTGATAACGAGATACTAGGCATGAGAAGTTTGCAATTAAGGCATAAAATCTTAAAGCTCGAAACCATCCCATTTAAGGACTTGGTCTTAATTGGATCCGTAAAATTTTAGTCTCTAAAAAATGATCTAGATGTTGGCACGAATACGCTGTGTAATAAAAAAAAAATTGTAGAATCAATTAATTTTCTGCTAGGCCTAGGGGTGTAGAATTTTTGGTAATTGAGTCATCCCCTAGTTGGCAGCTCACCGACCCTATAAGACAAAGCAATGTTCATCTTTTGGGTGCCAGATTTTTGTTCAATTTCTATGTATGCTTTCTTCTTTATGGTTTTATACGTGAGCTTGGCCTATTATTTATTTATTTATTTGTGATTTTTTAAAATTTAGTAGTAGTAGTAGTAACTTTGGGTATAAGTGTTACATCAAATTGTTTACACAGGTTGGCCAGAAAATTTTAAAATAAAAATATTGATCAAAGTTGAAAAAATTCATATAAAGTGATAAAAGACAAAAATAAAAATAAAAATTTCAGCTTTGGTAGATATTTTCATACTTTTCCTATTACTATTGTGATGTAAAAATTTGACCCATGTCTAGTAAATATTAAGAGAAAACGATCAAATTAAAAAATTTGTGCCAACAAATTCGAAAAAATTAGGCCAAACTCACCCAAATCTTCGTTGACGGATTCTACTAAATGTACAATAGTTTTGGAATAGTTTTTGTCTGAATTTCAAGTTCGGCAAGCAATCTACTTGCTCGTTTGTGGATAAATGTTCTCAAAATTCAATGCATTGAGTTTTTTTTTTTGATAATTATTGATGAATATATAATCAGATGTTTGGATTAGTTTGTGCATACTTTGATTAATAACTGAGTCTTAAAATTAATGAATAGCAACCTCCAATTACCCTAAGAGATTTTTTTGATGATGGAAATTTGCAAGCTCGATGGCAAGTTCTTATACTGATTGCCATATGCTCCCATTCGATCAATCTCTTGGGATATTCTAATAACTGATTGGGTTGTTGTACTAAACCTAAATCTACCATTTTCAAACACCAAGTCACGAGTTTTAACTTCAAGAGATGGATTGGTAGTTTTTTCTTTTGAAGTTAAACTCTATTTAGATAGTTTCAAGCACATCCTCGATAATTTTTAGTAGTATGCGTGGACCATTACAATTTAATAAATAACGGAGAATTAGTCAAAGACAAATATCCAAATAACATGAAAAAAAAGAGATAAAAACAGCTATATAAAACATAAACAATGAGATGAGACGTTCCGTCAGAGTCATATGAATTTTAAATGGGGCTCAATCAAACAAAATTAATGCAATATTAACATGGAGAGAGTATTGTTACAAACAGTTTTGGATAACTTACAACAAAGATCATTATGTAAATTTAATGGCAATTAACATGATCATTGTCTAGGGAATAACATCACATACAACCAACCAACTATAAAGAAAGTGGAAAATAATTGAAATAGAAGGTAGCCAGATGTATATCTATATATGAGTTTGCCCCAATTTTTACCCTTTAATCTTTATGCATGAGTCACGGTCATAATGTTTTTACTTTTCCGATTCCTCACATCCAAAAGAACTAATAATTCAAAATTTGAGGTGAAACGATCAAATGCAAAAAATAAAATAAAATAAAAAATAATAAATAAGGGAGAAAAAAAAAACTAAGTTGTTTTTTAAGCCAAACGGGAGGATTTGGGAGCGTCCTGCTCAATTTTATTTTGCTACTTTTCATATTGTGTCGAGTAGTAATTTATGATAACCTAAGTGCTGATATGAAAACAGAAAAATCCCACAAATGCTTGACTTCCTAATAAGGCGTAACGACTCTAACAGGTTCACCTAAAATGTTGGTTCATTCAGATTCTACAATATTTATTTATTAGAATTATTAATTTTAATTCTATGTTTGGAGGAAAAATGGGGAAGTTTTTAGTAAGAACTTCAATGGACCAAAATTTTTGGATTCGGGTTAATTAAGGAGTAAATTTCTCAATTATTTCTTACAAAGACAAAATTACCCTGTCTAGTGGCTATATAAGGCCTTCTTGATTGGCAGGTCAAAGTGGGCCTGGTGTCTTTATTGCCTTACCGTCTTTGTTAGCCACTAAATAAAGTTTATTAGTATCAGAGATTTTTTTTTAATTAATTATTTCATAAACAATGTAGCTTGGATAGACAGATGGATTACACCTCTCTACAATTAGAAATTCTAACTGCACCATACAGTTTTGGCCTGATGGGAAACCAACTTGATAATCTCATCGTTTATTTTGTACTGTAAATTTTTGTTTGGACTAATCATTCTTACACGTATAAGATGATGGATTGTGTTTGACGAATGATCAAAATATAATTTTTCCGTCCATATTTTATGGTACCGGCCATTTTTTCACGGTAAAAATGATTAATTATGTAAGTATCAAAGTTCAATCAACTTAAATTATTTTTACGAGATGTGCCCACAAAGAAAGTTGAAATTAGAAGCTAAATTCGTAAACAAAATGAAAATGGAAATGCTATACAACTGTAATGTTTGTTAACTTTCCTCTCCTCTTTCTAACTCCAAAGATCCCATGCATTTCTGGTCTACCATAACACACAAAACAAACCCCACTTTTCTCTCCTTTTCATTTTATTATAAGTATTTTCCTTTGTAATTTTCCATCAGCAATCATAGTTGAGAGAGAGAGAGAGAGAGAGAGAGAGAGAGTGAGAGAACTGAAAGGAAAGTGGGATGTTTCTCATTTTCCTATCGAGAAAGACTAATAACAACACAGAGAGGAGAAAACCCATCAAGCAGAATTTATCAGATTAGGTCATACTCGCAAGAGGGTCTCCTCTCCTTCCCACCCGTATTTGCTTTGACTGTCTCTCTTTTTATGTTGCTGTCAGGTACTTAAGCTACTAATCGTTGCTCATCATTTTTTAATCATTGAGTCTTGTACTGGGTTTTCTTGGTTTCAAATTTTACTCCTTTTTAAGGGGTCTCGCTTTTTATGGGGGGAAATTTTCTTGTCTGACTAATCTACAGCTGCCCTATTTAATTTAAGGTACTTTTTCACACTTGATGGTCCATGTAAAGGAATTTTTTGGGTTTTTATTTCTCTGATAGATCGTTGAATCTCCTTATGAATTAGATCTGATTAGCTCTAGGATTTTGCGTTTGTTTTTACCCGAAAATTACGAATTTTACTGACAGTAGAGTTTATCTCATTTGATGGGTTATTACTTGTTACTCGAGATCTTCTTCAAATTTCCAGATTTAGTTGATTATTTCCAGTTATACGTCCTTGCTGAACTTTGATTTCATGATTATACCGGTCTAACGATTGTGGGATTGATTACATCTCCTTTTAATGAGTTTCATCCGTGCATCTGGTCTGGGGCCCTTTTAATTGTTTTCATCATTTTCCATTTTGTTGATATTCTTTATCCGTTTTGCAATTGTTTCACTGATTCTGCTGTAGAGTCCCACCCATCACTCCTTCGGTGAGTTGATTTGGGTAAGTGAGATACCTATTGGGGAACCTTTTTCTGCTTTTGTATTAATACTTGATTTTTATGTAATTGCCTTTATCAAAGTTCAAATTTTGGTTGTTGCGATTGAAAACTATATCTGAAATGAATCTACTGACAAATAGTAATTGGATTGTGTACCATGACTTCCCAGCTTCCAAAATAAGGCGAAAAATAAATCTGTTATGGCTAGAATTGTTTCATTTTCAAATCTTGCAAAGCTTTAGAATGATTTATTCAATTTAATCTGCTGTCGATGTTGCTAGTAGAGTGTCTTTATGAAACTCGTTTTAAGTTTTAAACTGTTCTTGGATTGTTGGCTTAATTTGATGCTATAATCTTTGGATGTGATGAAAATCAGGACTTCTTCTATTGACAACCCCATCGTGATTTCATAGCTGGCCTGATTTTGAGCTGATAACTGCGGAGGAGGATTGAAAATACAATGGGTGGGTTTGATGACCATGTTGCTATGATGGGAGATTGGATGCCCCCTAATCCAAGCCCCAGAGCTTTTTTCTCCGCCGCGTGGGGTGATGATATCAGCTCAAAATTAATTTCAGAATCTCCAGCAGAAAACAATACTGACGACAAGGATTGGATGCGAATTGGTGGAGCCGGCGATCTATCCACTAAATTAAATCCGTTTCCTGACCAGAAAATGAACTCACGCGGAGGTCTTTTGGAACGTATGGCAGCCAGAGCTGGGTTTAATGCTCCAAGGTTGAACACAGAAAGCATCAGACCTGCTGATCTGTCACTTAATCCAGATGTTCGGTCTCCTTACCTCACAATACCACCTGGTCTCAGTCCTACAACCCTGCTAGAATCTCCAGTTTTCCTCTCGAATTCACTGGTAAGCTTGAGATTTTTTAGTACTATTTGGTTAGTACATTTTTGTAAGCACATGTCTTTGCGTTTGAGAGCCAATTCGACCTTTTGTGGTATTGAGTAGTGAGATCAGACCATGCATGGATGAATTCTTGTTTTCCTTGATCATAAGGTCATGTTTTATTGGCTGGAGTAATAGTGAGGGGATATATACGCATAAGATGAATAATCCCATCAGACTAACAGTGAGGGGAATAACAATTCAACAAGCTCCAAGGTATTGCTTATCCCGTCTTTTGTAGGACTCGTTGTACAACAGAGATTAATCCCTGTCAATTGTTGCATTTGGATGCTGGATGCCCATGGGAATGGATGGGTCATTTGGACATCGAATTCAGTATGAATTTGGTCAATTGAATGGGTCTGAATTTCACGTCAAGTTGCATGGGCCAACTGGAAATTATTTATACAGAGTTACTAGCAGTGGGAACTGTGGTGCTTCTACTGAAGTCTTATTCCCCATTTCCATTTCACTGCAGGTTCAGCCATCTCCAACAACTGGGAAGATACCTTTTGCCCCTAGTAGTAACAGCAGAAGCTCAACCTTGATCACAGAGTCCTCCGATAAAATTAGAAGTTTCTTTGAAGACATTGGTTCCTCATCCTTTGCATTCAAGCCCATTGCAGAATCCAGCCCCCCTCTATTTTTTGGTGCCACAAGCAATGTGAGTATGCTCCAGAAATTCCATTCTACATTTTACCTGTGAAATAGAATTCTTTAGTCTTGTTATAACTTTCTCTTTCACACAACCAAATGTGCACTCACGCGCACATATCCACATATTGCAGTCACATGCCATGGTTATTGTTGAGTAATCAAGATTTACTACTTAAATTGCCTCCAGTTGGTCTTGTGCGGAGAGAAACCCAGCACTACATCAAATACTGTCTAAAGTATAGCAAATTACCCATTTTCAACTCTTCATGTATGATTGCCTTTTTACAGCAAAACTTTCCCAGTATTGAGGTGTCCGTTCAGCCAGAATACACTCTTCGCTGTCAAAGTGCAGAACCTGCTAAAGTTCAGTCTCAAAGTGCAGAACATTCACCTCCACCTGATGACCAGCAAGATGAGGAAGCAGATCAAAGAGGTGGTGGAGAAACCATGGTTGGCGGTGGAGACTCCATGGCCGGTGGTGGTGCCCCATCAGAGGATGGGTATAATTGGAGAAAATATGGACAAAAACAAGTAAAAGGTAGTGAGTATCCACGAAGTTACTACAAATGCACACATCCAAATTGTCCGGTCAAGAAGAAGGTGGAACGGTCGCATGAGGGCCACATTACGGAAATCATATACAAGGGGGCCCACAATCACCCGAAACCCCCACCTAATCGCAGATCAGTCATTGGATCCTCCAGTCTGTCATCTGAAATGCAACTTGACGCTACTGATCAAGCAGGAACACAGATTGGTGCCGATGGTGATGCAATGTGGACAATCATGCAAAAAGAAACTGCTGGTGGATCCCATGATTGGAGGAATGGGAATCTCGACGTTGGTGCTGAATGCAGTGGACCTAATTCTTTGCAAGGGCAGATTGGTGCTCACTTTGAATCGGGTGATGTGATGGATGGCTGTTCTGCATTTACTAATGAAGAAGACGAAGATGATAGAGGGACACATGGCAGTGAATCATTAGGTTATGATGGGGAAGGAGATGAATCTGATTCAAAGAGAAGGTAGTTACATTTCTTTTTCATGCACGTCAACGTCTTCTATGAAATAATACTTGGTTCGTCTAGGATTTGATTACCAAAAAATAGGAATGTTAGAATGAAGCTCACCACAGTGCATTTATCCCTAAAAGGAAACCATAAGGATACATGACAAGAGTCTAGTCTAGGATGGAAAAGGAAATAGTGAAACTACCTCACACTTTATTGAACTAGATTCCTTGTGATTGTCTTGCTAGAAGATTTTAGCAGGTCGTCCAGTAGTTGGAGCTCCATTAAAGCCGGCCAGCCAGAGCAAAGTCTTGCTCCAATTTGATTTTTTAGTTTCTCCCGGAGGTTCCTTTTACCCCAGGCCGTCCATCCATGCTATAGACTGTCAAGGTGGTTTAGTCAACATATACCCGTTACTGTCTTGTTTGTTTCAGGAAAATCGAAGTGTATGCAACAGAAATGAGTGGGGCCACCAGAGCTATCAGGGAGCCTAGAGTCGTGGTCCAAACAACCAGTGAGGTGGATATCCTTGAAGACGGTTATCGTTGGCGCAAGTACGGGCAGAAAGTAGTGAAAGGAAATCCAAATCCAAGGTTATCTTAATTCTTCATCATTGTCTCTCACAAACTGCTAGAAAATCATGTAACGAGTTGATTGCTGTTTTTGGAAAGAAGGAAAAAACAATTTGTTGGTGTTCTGTTGCAGGAGTTACTATAAGTGCACCAGTGCCGGCTGCACAGTAAGGAAACATGTGGAGAGGGCGTCGCATGACCTCAAGTCGGTGATCACTACTTATGAGGGGAAGCACAACCACGATGTTCCTGCTGCTCGTAACAGCAGTCATGTTAACTCAGGCAATGGGCCAGCCCATCCTGGTGCTTCCGGGCCAGCCCATCTTCACAGGCCCGAGCCATCTCAAGTGCACAACAGCATGCCTAGATTTGATAGGACTCCTGTAATGAGTTCGTTTGGAAGGCAGCAGCAGCAGCAGCTGGGACCTCCCCATGGCTTTGCTTTCGGAATGAACCAACCAGGGCTCGCCAATTTGGCAATGGCCGGACTGGGCCCCAACCAAGGCAAGATGCCCATGTTGCCCGTCCATCCTTATTTAGGTCAGCAACGACTGGTGAATGAAATGGGTTTCATGATGCCAAAAGGAGAACCAAAGGTAGAGCCTCTTTCAGAACCTACCCTGAACCAGCTCCCAAATGGCTCATCGTCAGTTTATAGTCAATTCATGAGTAGGTTACAGATGTAAATTATTTTTGTTTTGTTCGTTTTTTCGTGTTTCTACAAAGGAAAAAAGAAGAAGGAAAGTAACAATATAAAACATTTCTATGTTTAGCGGGTATTTAATTGGTGATGAATTTTGGTTGGGATTCATTATACTAATTTTTTTTGGTTGCAACTGACATTTAGGCTCTATTTTGCCGGTTCATCATAATATGATATATTTCAGTATTACTTGAATCTGTGTGTGTGGATGTTGGTCTCCTGCTTCTGATTTCATTGACTTAGGTATCTCTGGTGTGGTTCATCTTTGTCCATTTTATTGAGATTTTTTGTTCTCTCTTTGATGATTATGTCAATTCAAATCCTGTAATTCCCCTCCCCTTGCTGTTGTTTCTATCCCTCCTCTCGTTTGACGGTAAAAAAAATTACCCATTTTTTTTCATGTTATCACCTAACACACAAAAAAAAAATTGCAATTTATTTCACTCCAAATTTATGTTAGATGTTTTTATACCTCGAGTTATTTTGCGAGAAAACAGTGAGAGTCTAAGCTTCAAGACCAAGAGTTATTCTTCTCCGAGAAACCATGATATGGAATGAAAATTATTTGGTTGGATAGAAAGGCCTGGCCATTCCGATGGAATTCCATTCATATGTTTGGTTCATCAAAAAATTAAAAGGAACGATCGTTTTGGATGGAATTCTCATTCCCTCAAATAAAGAAATAATCATTCTATTAGAAAAAAGCAACAAATCATCATTCAATCCCTCTCTAATTATTGATGCTACGCCAAATTGCTGCTGCCACACAAACTCACACTATTGCCACTCCAACCTTTACTATCTCATCGCCAAAATTGCTATTGCATCTACATAAATTACTAATGCCACTTGAAATTTCACTATTGCCAATCCAAATTTACTATCGCCATAGCAAATTTGGAACACATTTCTAAGCATAAACAAATGCGGGAACGGAGTGGTTATTCCTATATCATTCCATTCCCATTCTATTCCAATCTCCATTCTTTTCCATTACTTCCTCCATTCCATTACAATAAACCAAACACAACCTGAGGATTTTGCAAAGAAAAGATGCGAAACTGCATCTATCCTTGCTCTGACGAATTGTGAATAAACTTAGTAGCAGGCATTTCCTATCATCTCGTGAACATTGCCGATCGAAAGTCGAATTGCTCTTATACATAGTTTATAAAAATCTAAAATCATAATACAAGGGCTTATTAGGTCAGACAAGGCCAACGAATCGGAGTTCTGGAAAGAAGTTCACAAATTTCAGCCTTGAATGTTTATACTTCCTACTACTCCTACTATTTATGAAAGGGAATACCACCTCGAATTTGCCAAGCATGTACACTTGCAGGTTTTTGATTCTTAATATATGTATTTCCTTTTGATCCCAATCGAACACAACTCTGATATTGGAGTGAGATCCAGGTACAAAATGGGGGGTGCTAAATATTGAACAAATTACACATATCAAGAAAAATATTTACTTTGCGACCATCGTGTCAGTAGTTCAACATTGGCTGGACTATAGAAGGAAACCAAACTTGAGTTTAAAAACCACTTCCAATTGTTAGTGACCATTTCCAATCATCTCGAGAGCATTGCTGTCTTTTCTCTGCTGATGGACTGATTTTCGGTGATTTATCTCCTCCCTGCATGCGCATACAGAGATCACAAGAAAATGTTCATCAGCAGCGTTGAAATATTTCTTGCTTGAAGGAAAAAAGAGTCAAATGGGGAACTACAATAGTCAGAGTAACATAATCAAAACATATAATAGTACGTATCTACGAGGGTGAAAGGGGTTCGAATTATAACCTGAGACAAGATAAGATTGAATCATAATAGAGAACGGCAACAATTTTACGTTTTCTCTCTCTTTGGGAACCTCCACCGCGCTTGACCACAGGCAGTTGCTTGATTCCCTTGGCCTCCATTAACTTCTTTCCGATTGCCAACTCAGTATCCGGATAACAAGTTAGAAGCCCACGCTCTCTCCCACGATAGCTTATCCCTCTAGTGCAAATTGAGGAAACAAGGCATGTGTTTACCTGTTAAGAATTATTGTTTAGTAACCTTTACAAAACAAACAAACAAACAAAAACATGGACAAACAAAAAGAATAACCGCCTAAATTGATACAATAAATCACATGAATTCTCATGATATACCTCGTGAAGGGATGAATCACTATCCAAAGCATCATTAGACTTCCTCGAGAGAAATCGTTTGATGTCACCATAAGTTAAAATTCCTTCTAAGAAACCTTCAGCATCAACCACTAGTACACAGTGCTGTTGGTTGTCGTGCATAGACTCTATTGCATCTCTCAAGGTTACACTTGGTGGAACCTTTGCACAGTTCTTGGACATAGCCTGAGAAACCTGATTAAAGAAGGTGCAGAAGTTAGCAACATATAAAAATACAAGTCGGGAATAGCTTCTCGGACTGGACCATGTCGTTAGGGTAGTAGGACTTGGGAGGCACCACAGGCCCAATTTGAAAGTCTCGTCTGTCCATTTTGATGCCCCAAGTTTGCAGATCATAACTAACAAACAAAGGGATGACAAGCATGATTTTGATTATAGACCATCCATTTTCCCGAGATATGGGAAAAGAATGATGCGGCTACAATTGTCGGATCAACCTGATTTGTTTCACATGCCTACAAAGTGAATGGACCCAATGAACAAAATGGCCCATTGTGGGGCTTCATTGGGCCCCACAGAGCGGTGGTATGGACTGGAGAGGAGCCCTGTCCCCTGGAACCAGTTCTCTTAAAGCATCCAAGCAATGTGGGACAACTACCCTTAACAAATTCCAATCAGAACGAAAACAAAATAGAAATTAGCACAAACCTTTAGATCTTCCAGGATAATATCTTCATCGATTGCTTCAAGGTTCTCGACATTTCCTATAACAGAGAGTTCTAACTCATTCCCATTAGACACCCGTCTCCAAATACCCGCATTTTTGTCTTTAGTCGGTGAGAGAGCAGAATAGCCTCGGGTCATGTTCCTTGCATCGGAGGCCTCAGTCTCCTTGGACTGGTTCGTTATAGAGGGTACCCATATCGCTAATCCAACAGCCCCCTGTTTGCAAACATATGGAGTTGGAGCATTATCAAGTACTGAAATTGACTTCAGAGACCGTTTAATAAAAAAAGAAAAAAAGAAATCGACTTCAGAGACCAAGTTGGAAAGATGTCATATATTTGCACACCTGACAAGCACGATACAGTCTGCTGAATCTTCAGAAGAACAATTTCTTAATTTCACAGCTTAGATTACTATTCTTAGAATACCATTTCTTAGCAACACACCTTTTTCGTCTTATTTCCATTTCTTTCAGTTTTTTCTCATCTCTCTCTCTTTTAACTTTTCTTCTCCTCACATTTTGTCTACAGTTTCACAACTGCTTCTAAAAACATGAATTTACGCCTTCCACCAATGCTATCGACTCAATTTAAGCATGACAAAGTTCAGGGAAATAATCACACAGTGCAGGAAAATGGAACGCGGCTAATGCATCAACTAAAATAAAGTTTGAACTGCAGCCACAATCTAGAGAAACTGGTTAAATTAGAACACAGTAATATGTGTGAAGAACCAAACAATTCCTGGTCGATATGTGAATATCCAAATGACAGCCTGAACACATGGAGCTAAACATGACACACGTTGCCCTGTTTTTTTAATATTTGATGATTAAACTTTTAGCACACGTAGACTTGATCTAACTTCCTCGCTAAATATAGCCCAGTCAAATTCATAAACACATCACTAACAGCACCTCACTCCTTATAAAGCCAGATTATGAAGGAATTACCATAAGAGGAAGCAAGATCATGTAATCTTTTGTAAGCTCAAACAGCAATAGAACTGATGTCAAAGGCACTGAACAAACTGAAGCTAATGTCGCAGCCATTCCAACCTGAAGTAAAATTAGCAAGTAAAACATGGATGACTAATAATCGATCTTGACCATCTGGTAAATAAAACCACTATTAGTACTAGCTATTTGGAGCCTTAAGTAGAAAGCGCTGTCCACTTACCAGTGCATATGCTTGTGGCTGGGCAACAGCAGCATTTCCAGGAATAGCTGAATTGATTAGTTCAGCCGCTGAACCACCAAATACAGCACCCACAGCAGCACCAATCATTAAACTTGGTGCATAAAGCCCACCCACAAGCCCAGACCCCTTGCAAAGAGCCGTGGCAACAACTTTAGCAGCTGCTAATTGAACTAGTAGCCAGATTCCAGGCGCAGAAGCACTCTTTCCAGTATGAAGGATTTCATCGACATTAGTGAATCCCCAGTAGAGTACTCCCGGATATTTGAGAGCTATTATCCCTGCTCCTAAACCCCCCAAAGCAGGGCACGCAACAGCAGGAATGCCAAATCTTTCCTTCATAAACTCAAACGCCCAAGTGAACCAAGTTACTAGGCGTGTGAATATTACACTTACAACCCCACATAACATACCCAATATCAGGTATAGAGGTAGTTCTGCACAGAAAAAACAGCATACAGTCAGGAGTTTAGAACACCATAAACACAGATATTTAAGTTCCTCCAGGAATTATGCAGCGCATAAGGGTTTTGGAAAGGATAAGATATTATGCCATCATAGTTACGACTTACGATCTCTTCTTTAAGAAGAGCAAAGGATGCTATGTTGAACAAAATTTGTAAAGGAATTATTGGGCATACGAGTTACAAGCTCTCAATACTAGTACACAAATTCCAAGAAGTACACGAGTAATCAAACACATTTAGGTGTTCACAAGAATGTTTTCTTGTTAAGAAATTGAACAAGAATCGGATAAAATACCAGCAGCAGATTTCAAATCGTACGTGGGCACTGTGAAAGCCTGTTTCTCTCCGAGTACAACATTGGACACAGTAGATGAAATAACAGATGCTAATATTATCATGGCAGTGGTAAATGGAGGAGAATTTTCTGCACGCAGAGGCCTTAAAACAGTTTCAATGGCGAAGAAACAACCAGCCACTGCTGCATTGAAACCTGAGTGAAAGAAAAAACAAAGTATAACATATCCCTCACCATAAAAGTAGAAAAGCAGAATAAAGCTAAACACCCCATGCCACAACATGCTAGAATTAAGAAATCATCAGGACAAAGATATGGGCAGGGCAAGCAGATTAGTGATAAGTACTCATCAAGACAAAGGGCAAGCAGATCTGTGATAAGTACATAATGAATTACCTGGAAATACTAAAACTAGTAACAAATTATAACATCAGATCGTTAGAGAATCGCATATTTAATCGTTAGTGTACATTTCTAATGCTATAGGGTGTTCAATTTTAAAATGAACTGCGCATGAGAGCTGAGTCGGCAAGTAGAATCAAGTGCACCAAGAATGCTGAAAAAGATTTATTTGCCAAGCACAGATTTCTTACATTGCAGGACTGGGAGGCTGCTTCCCAGGATAATGTCATGAACAATAAAGCAATAGACAATCTGTTCAATAATGTTCTGGTTTTCTCCCACAAATCATTAAATGGCTGAACAACCCAGTAGCCTCCATATCCCCAAAATGCTCAACTCTAAAAAGGGTGGCCGCAAATTCACTGCCTGCTTCAGTTTTTTTCCCCATTTTCCTTTTCTGTAAATCACATCCCATAAACATCAGGAAGATCAAACTAGGAGAGGATGTGATTTGTTTCTTTCTTTATTTATTTCACTTTCACCATTCTTCTCCTTGTTTTTTGTTCTTAAGATTTTAACCTCCTTAACCATTATGTTAGCTGAATCCGTTACCAGAGTGAACCAAGGAGGTAGTAACTAGTAAGGGCCATTTACACCAGACCACATAAAGTGCACCTTGTAGAGGAAAAGAAGTACCAGAGCCATATAGTGCGGAAATATTCAAGAAAAGACTCTGGCCTTCAGAAGGAAGCTTAAGGAAATAAGTTATATTGTCGAATAAATTACACTATGAGGACAAAGTGCACAGCGAGGAGGTTGTTACACCACGCTTATCTACTACTCTCTTTTAACTATATGAACAAGTTTCCTACTTTTTTCATTCCACAAATGCCCCAACCAATTCTTCTATTCTCCACCCCATCCCACGCTCTATCCATGCCCCTTGGTAACCGACTCAACACTTGAACTCCAACAACGACCAATTCATTTTTGAATCTCAGTTTCTATATAGCCGCAATGTTTCCTAAACAGAACAAGTGCGTGTCATTTCGGGTCCAAGAACAATTGCTTTGCTGCCCTTTCAAACTGGTGCTTGTCCAACTAGTGTGTATTTTACCGAAGAGCAAGGTTTTTAAATCCGGATTTATACGTATCGCAAGATATGTTAACCATAATTAATATACAATTATTAAGTATTTATTCCTAATAACACCAACAAACTAAGTTTTTAAATTGCAAAATTTCAAGTCTCTCAACTAGGATTTATGAGATTGAGGTTTCCTACTATCTTAGTCAAGGACAAAAAAGAAATCCCTAATAATATTCTCCGAAGCACGATCAAAGTATGTTTTTCCCCCCTATTGAAACCCTACATTGAGGTTGGATATCTTTCAAAAGGTTTGAATGTCACTCAAATGACTTAGATTAATGTGTTTGAGGTTCCACTTCTTACAATAATGTTTGAATTTCGTTCATTAAGTAATCACAGGATACACCATCCTATCGTAGGATTTCTATACAAAACGGATACAGGATGGGATACATATCGTATGAATTGTAGGATACGAATCCTATATCGTAGGATTTTAACAACAATGCCGAAGAGGTTTAACCATTCCTAGCGCACCTTTTTTGAGCCATTTTTCGTACCCCTTGAACAGGTCTCTGGTTGCCTATTTATGTGGATTGAATCCAGCCATATCATGCATCAAAAAATTTCCAAGTGCACACACCACTTCCGCATATAAAGTCGTGAGAGTTCTACAAAAATTTTGTTTGTTGGGCATGCATTCGAAGTGCAGCTTTTGTGTGCGAAAAGATTGTTGTATCCTGGGAAGCAGCTGTCCAAAATTGTGATCACCACACGCAGCAGGGGCGAAATCTTCTTTAAGGACACAGTGATACATCGCTCACCAAGGTCTACTTCTGTTTCGGAGTCGGCATTCTGTGAGTCAGAATTTACCGCTCACGAATTCTGTTTTATACAGTTTAGTTTTGATTCCCTTTTGTCGGTCTTGTAGCATTTTGAATGTATTGTCCTTTGTTTGTCTTCTACCAAATTGGTTTTCCGAATTTGTAGAACCTAGAATTTGTTGTGATTTGTTACCTATACTTTTCCATTTCATCTTCTGCCAAGATTGTTCTTAATCTGTTTTACACAAAAAGGTTATTATACATGCACAATGTCCAAAACTACACAGCCAATGGGTACATCTTAAATTGAAACAAATCATGAAACTGTGAAGTGGAGCCTTTGGCACCCTCTCTGCTCTAAATAACTTGTCACCACCGGCTATGCGAAGGAACATGACATACTAACCACCAAAATCTTCAGCTTCATCAAACCTATTTAGAACAACAATTAAACTTTTGCCTTCGTAAAAAGTTTTACTTTTTCGTTTACAGAAAATGTTTCTCATGATTCAAGCATAAAAGTCTTCAAGTTGGTCAAAGACTTTACATTGTTTTTAAGAGCTACTCAACAAAACACATTTATATCAATATGTTGTGAAGCAGACCAAAATGAAAACAAGAAAGCAGAATTGATGAGAGTATCAAAGAAAAAAAAAGGTGAGATGGAGAAGGCTTCTGAGCAAAATTGCACAAATTGAAACAGGAGTTACGCAACGCATTAATGCCTAAGATACAAATCTATGTAATTGAGTTTGAGACAAAGAATGTGTCCCACGTGAATGTGCTAATCTTACCAGAGCCACAAACAAAAATGAGAGTAATAGATAATAGGATGAACCCAAACCCTTCAAAGGGAATTCATTCCAAGACTATCGAAGCAAAAGGAAAGGTGTCTCAGATGCAAAGATCATCAAAAAGTATAAAAATACTTATGGAATACCTACATGGGTCCACACATTAAGGTACAATGCTTACTCTTATGGTAAAAATCTTCAATTCATTTGTAGTAAAAAGTATATATATATATATATATATATATATATATATATATATATATATATATATATATATATATATATATATATATATATATTACCGGTGATCCAGTCCGGGATCCCGGATTTCCCGGACTGGAGCTTTTTTCGGTGTTTTGATGCTTTTAAACATTGTTTTTGGGAAATCCGAGCCGTCCAATGTGTTCAAAAGGTGTTTTCCGAGGTCCCCGCGAGAAATCTTCAAAAAAAAATACCGGGAAGGGCTTGATCCAAGTAGTTTTTCGCAAAAACTGTAAATATAAAGTTTTTGCGAAAATTGCTTGGATCAAGCCCTTCCCGGTATTTTTTTTTTGAAGATTTCTCGCGGGGGCCTTGGAAAACACCTTTTGAACACATTGGACGGCTCGGATCGTCAAAAAAATATCGGGAACATGGAGTCCCGGATCCGGGACTCCCGGACTAGAACACTACTCATATATATATATATATATATATATATATTATATTCTTGCTTCATGTAGGGAAGCAGTGTTGAAGTGCCAGCAATTAAAAAACGCATCACGAAGACCCGCTCAATAAAAATTCTTCCGACGGCCACATGATTATTTCACACATTTTCTTTATTCTTAACTTGTTTGTGCTCTTACATTCATAATTTTGTGTACAACGTATAAAAATAAAGATGATTTCATTCTCAAGGCAACACATGTCGGCTATACACATGTAACTGATTTTTCTGTTGAAAACCGTAGTTTGTATATGCTACAGCTAGTTCTTTTTGCAATAAGTGCTTTTGCAATTGCATAGTGGATTCTCTTCTCGCCAAAGTAAATAATAGCTTTTAGATCCTTTCCAACAAAACAATGGTACCAGTTGAACTACAGTGTGGTTGAAAAACTAGAAGGCAAACAACTAGCCGCATAACTGGGATCCTGAATCAATGCATGACTGAGTGAAATTATGGTCTGTCACCAAAAAACGAGTTATGGATTCATCGAGGGATGTACTCCAAAATTGAACAAGTCTTATTTGTGTCTCCTCATCAAGATTCAAATCAACTGGCAGTGAATATGATTGATTAGTACTATCCGTATTTTGTATCAAGTGGTTGCGAGTATGGTGCTTATTCTTCTGCGCAATAAAATTCCAAAGTGATTGGCACTGGACCTGTTAGAACAGTGGTTCTATCAGGGTTTTTTTAACAAGAGAAAATCCACCTGGAAAGACCAAAAGATGATGAAATTTAGCAACTGTTTGGTGTATTGGTATTGCTTTTGCAAGTAGGGCGAAACAAAACGTACCATGTGGAAGGCACGTGGCAAGACCGCTAGTCTGTTCAAGTGTGTGTCTAGACATCTAGTTATGGAGAAAGAATGGACATCTTGTATCTAAGAGAAATTTATTATCCACGAGACGTGCACACGGGCACACCACACTCAGCATCTAGCGATGACAATACATAAAAAAGGAAAAAGGAAATAGAAACCAATATTCATCAATAAATGCCATCCAGAGGTAACCGCAAGAAAGGGGGCAAAAATTTAAAAATGCTTAGAAAGACACAATTCATTACCTGCAGCTATCCCAGCAGCTGCACCAGCTGCAAGAAGAGCTATTCTCCTTTCCCTGTTGTTTTCCATCATCAGGGAGCATCCATTTGCACATGACTTTCCAATATCTACACTAGGGCCCTCAGGGCCCAATGAACAACCAGTACCTAAGGTAACAGCAGCCTGGATGGCTTTCATGGTGGGGAAAACTGCCGCAAGCAAATCGAAGCCTTGTCCTTGAGAAGCAGTGGACTGCATTATTTGGTCTATTATTTCAAGCAAACCATGCATCATTCCAACTACAACTCCTCCAGCAACAGGTATTAAAAGTATCCGATGCCAAGTATCACCTAGCCTCTGTATACGGAGCCAAGCAGCACCTTCATTTGGAGTACCAGCCCAAGCCCATTCATGTATTACATGCACCTACCGTACATATATTGATATCTTGGTGTGAGGCATCAGCACATGTTAAAAAAAAGCAATTGATGTAGCACTCATGCTAAAGCTTGCAAGGCCAAGAAGTAGTCAAACAATGGTTCATACTTCAGGAACATGAAAGTCAAGTAACTAAGCAATCAACCACACACACAGGGGATTAAAAACTTACTTGGGTTCATAAATTTTGTAACCTAAAGCTAAGAAATCTGACAAGAAAAGCTCAGAGTATGCTAACTTCAATTGGGAGATACCATCCACTCGCAAGTAGCAAGCTCAGATATATTAAATTATGACTGATTTAAGCATCCCCACAGCTTGAGCAAAGGAGGAGCAATTTTATCACATCTTTCCCAAATTTGTAGACAATGGTGGTGCAAACCCTAATGTTTGTGGAATTTTCACATAAATTTTCTCAGAATACGAATCCACCACCACACCCATGTTTAGGTTGCCTAGTATTAAGACTTTGCAAGGATTTATGAGGCTCATGCCACAAACCCCATACAAATGCAATATACTAACAACTACATTTACCAATCAGCGAAATTGTTGACCAAATACAAATGCAATATGGGAATACCAAAAACACCAAAAAGTAATCATTAACCTGACGAGTAAAATAATTTGAACAAAAATTACATAATTCGGGTAACAAATTCTAATACAACACATCTTTCTTGCATACGAGACAATAAGGGTGCGAATCTTAATAGTTTAGGAATTATCTTATGTATGGTTTAGCATTAGATGGAGGGGCGCACCGAGATTTTGGGGGTCTGGTACCCTCATTGCCCCCCTTTGATCCATCGCTACAACCTTGTTGTAGGTCACCTAGAAAGACTGCTTTGATCTGTGAAAAGCTCATGTCAACCCCATACAAATGCAATCTCTGAGATTGCATTAAGCTAATTAGCGAAATTGTTGACCCTATACAAATGCATTATTCGACTACCAAAAAGTTATATCAATATTGAACAGCAGGATACTTTGACAACGTATTACCCAGTTCATGTAACCAAAATTCCAATTTTGTCACAACTTTCTTGAATACGACACAATAAGGGTGTGAAATGCTATTGTTCTGGAATCATCTTATAAAATTTAGCATTATATGGAGGGGGATTCCAAGTTTTTGACATTGTAGTCCCCTCAACGCGCCCCTTTGCTCCATCACTACACCCTTTTTTATAGGCCACTAGTAAAACTTTTCTTTGATTTGTGAAGCTCATGTCGACCCTATACAAATGCAAAGTACTGACAATTGCATTTAGCTAATTAGCGAAATTGTTGACCATATAACAAATGCAATATTCATATACCAAAAGGCAATCGACCAAATGAAGAGCAGGATATCTTGCCAACAAATTTACCCAATTAGTGTAGCCAAATTCGAATTACAGGTCATTCAACTTCAAATACAGCAAAATAGAATTGACAGTAACGACCAATGACTTACTCCACGGTTGAAGGCGGCGACACAGAGACCAGTGGCGAGACCAAGAAGGCAGCCGATAAGCAGCAATGCCCATTCCGGCGGTGCACTATCGCCAAGTATGTCATCACTCCCGATACCACCCCCACTTCCGCTGGCGGCGTGATTTACAGCGGGGGAAAGATCCCTATCCGAACGCTTGGCGCTGAGGCGGCGTCCCGTAAACCCTCGATCTAATCGCTTAAGAAGATCGGAAATGCCTTTTTTATTACTACTACTCCTGTGAGATGATCCTTGACTTTCTAAATCCCCCTCTGAACCCGACGAATTCGACCGCAACAGTATGTCGCGATCGCTGTATTCACCTCCCGACATTTCTATACATATATGCCTGTGTACATGTATGAATATACAACAAGTCTGTTTCGAAGACTGAGGAGATCGTAAATCGATTAACAGAAAGCTATGAAATCAATGCCCTAATCATAGAGAGAGAGTTGAATTTGATTCGATCGAGCCGAAATAGACACTTTACAGCATAAGATGTGAAAATGTTTGCGTGCGTATGCGATGCGTAGATCCGAAGGTTGACGGAGTTCTTCTTTTCGTTTCCACTTTGATGAAGTTCTACGATATTTTCTCGGCAACCAAACACGTACTGGAAATTTACAATTTGATGCCAGCGTTGCAAGGTCTATATGGGCATTTTGTCCAATGATTTTAGCAATTCATTTGTCTGAAAGTTCTAAACAATAGTAAAAATTATGATAAGAAAATTAAAAAGTTAAACAAAAATAATTTAAAATAGACGGGCTTTTTAAATGATTTTTGTCTTTATTTAAAAAATAATAATTTTGTTAATAATTTTTACTTTTTAAATTCTTCTTATTAATACGGATCAGTAATTCATAAAAATCAACACAAAACTAATAGATGCAATCTTTTTAAATAAACACAAAAAAAATTAATCTAACTCAGGTATTTAGTCAAAACACCAAACACCGTCAAAACACTGATTTACATTTGACTATGTAAGGGTGTTTATTAATCACTTTTCACTCACGGTTGGTTGATAATTTTACACTTCATACAATATTTGATAAGCTTTATATTTGTCACCTTGTAAAAAAGTTTATTGTGAAAACCCTAGTCCTATTGTCCTAGCATGGCTAACCTGACTGAGATGGAGATTAATTGAGGCATGAGTACCATGGTTTATGTAGCTCCCAAAACGACGTTGTTTGGGGTCTAGTCAGTGGGCCATCTAAAATTTCATATCTTGATCATTGCACGTGATCTTGTAGGGCCTACTTAAAAGTCCACAAAAAAAAATGATTTGAATCGTTCAATAGTTTTAACATAATTATTAGTGTGGTATTGGAAAAAATCAGCCTCATTGGATGAGTAATTAATCTAATTCAACCAAATTTTCATCATAATTTAAGACCATATGATATGGAATAATCTAGAAAAAAAATTATACAATTGTGCACTCGATATCCCCTTGATTTGAATTGTATATATAATAGCGCATATTAAGAAGAGCATTCACTACAAAATAAATTAACTTGATCGAAGGTATCAAAACGCAAAATTATAAACTATTTTGATATTTATATGGCCAATGAAACACACATGCTTTTTTGTGCATATGCTATTCTTCAATTGAACTTATTTACCTTTTTGGTCCCAATATATGGGCAAGTGGCTGATTTGGTCTCAAATGTATAAAATTGTCCAATTTAATCCCCAATGTTTAAATTGTGGGACAATTAAATACCAGTCTTAACTTCATCCACTTCCTGCATCAAAATGGAGGACGTCTTGGGGGTATTTTACCCCTCACCCCATTACCTACCCCCTAAAATCACTCCCTACTTATCCTTAAACCGTAAAATCACCCCCAGGTGATTTTCAGCGTGTTTATTTTCTAAAAAGATGTTAAAAATTATGATTTGTAGAGTAAACAAAGAAAATACAACAATTTATGTGGCTATGATTGCATAAACAATATAAATCCCACCATTTTTAGAAGACTTGACAGTTGACACTGAAAATCTTTGGGCCTGCCCTACCTGCAGATCATAGAGAGAGATGAGAGAGTAGCTAAAATTAAGGTAGATATTGGTTTGAAAGGTTGAGTTTAGTGAACAAAATCAATTCGAATAATATAAATCTGATATCCAACCGGTAAAATTATTACAGATGACAGATTTTAGCTGGGAAAATTGGGATTGAATCAGAACAAACAAATAAACAAAACATACTTACTTATAGAATACAGATCAACAAAACTATTTTAAAGAAAAACCAATAAATAGGCAAAAGAAAGAAAGAAGGAAAGCAGAGAGATGAGCTCAATAATACCAAGAAATAAAACAACAAAAAATTGTTATAGGGTCCATTATAGCTTTTTATAATACCTCTAGTCCACCTAATGTTTTCATAACACCTATAATCCACCAAATCACTTTTTTTTTTTTTTATTCTATTAGATCCATTCTTTATTTTTCACAGGACAAAAATGCCCCTGTGAGACAAGTCGTTCTTTGAATCTCTTTTACGACTGAAACACTCATACAAAGAGGGAGAGGGAGATCGAGTGACAGGTTTCGACTGTTCTTCTTTGTCGTGACTGATCGATTGGCTGAATTGGTCGACATTAAAGATTCATCAATTTCTCAATTTGTTGGGCGAGAAGATGTTACGAGGTTGGCGATTTGGACGGAATATTAAAACTCCTCAAAATTTCTTCAATTCCTCTTCTCTGGTAATCTCATGGACCTCTGATTGATTGATGTTCTTTTGTCCATCCCTGTGGATCTTTTCACTGGTTTTCCTGCTTAAGTCATGAACTACATAATTCGATTTCGGTTTTGAATAAATCTGGGCATTCTTCGTGTTCGCGAAGGGAGAGTAAAAAATCTAGTCCTACTTATGCGAGTAAAAGTATATTACACTGCAAGTTTTGCATAGTATAATGACTGATATGCGATATTATGTGGGCTCTTGGAGGAATATCAAAAAATCAGCCATCAATCAGCATCGACATGCTTGGTTTGGAGTATCTCTTTTGAGATCTTATACTTTCGTGTTAATCTACTCGGCTTTTCTGGAAAAAGAGATGATGCAAGTGTGTTGTTTGATGAAATGCCTAATAGAAAAGCAATGTGGTGGACGACAATGTTGTTTTTGTCTAATCCCCATCAAGCTCAATTCCACATTGCTTAAACAACATTGCTTTTCTACCCTAATGACACATGTTAAACATTACCGTCACCTGTGATTAGCTATGAATATAAATACAAACAAGTTCGGATTTTAAAAAAAAATGATAAGAACCACTGTTGTAGACACCCCAATTTAGGCCTACGAAAAATCCGTAGCATTCCCAATGATGAAAATGAACTTTCAAACACGTTTTAGAGCTTAGAAAGGATGATTGAAATTTATCCAAAACACTTCCAAACCAAAAACCAAACGAAGCCGTTGAATCCATTCATACACCTGAAGCACATCTACATGTGCCTAAAGCACCTTCCTTCAGGCGCTTGAACCTTTCTCATGCACTTGAAGCATGCCCTTTAGGTGCCTGAACCTTGCCCATGCACCTGAAGCTCCTCCCTTCAGGCGCCTGAACCCATTTCATGTGCCTGAAGCCTTCCATTTAGGCGCCTAAAGCCTTCCCTTTAGGCGCCTAAAGGGCCGCTTCAGGCGCCTAAAGCACTTTTCCAGAATTTTTTAATTTTTTGAGTGGGAAAATTTGAATGTAATGATTATGATACGATTTTGGCTGATTTTGCAAGGGAGGAGCGTCTATACCTAAACCAACCCCTAAAATGACCCTTAAGGCATCTAAACCAAAATTTGGAGCTCTAAATAAACTCCCACACTCCTCCTTTGGAGGGGTTCCACCATTTTTTTGAAAAAATACACAAACCAGCCACTTCTCTCACATAAAAACCACAAAAATAAGTCCAAAATCACCCCAAGCCATTACATTCCACCAAAAATCCCCATTTCACTTGAGTTTGGCCACTCCCCTTTCAAGAAATCTCCTAAAACTAGTTTATAATTTGATCACAACCTCCATCATCCACCCAAAAATCTATTCTCATAGTTCATTCATCCATTTCAAGCTAAAAAAAAGGTAGTGGTTCTACCAAATCAGTGTGATAAAGTTTTTACTGAGGGAAGTCAGTAGGTCCATGTTGGTTCTAGATACCAATAATGGGCTTATCATGACTTGAACATATCAAAAGAGCATTTTTGCTCGACACTTAAAGCAACAGCTTCAGGCACCTAAAGCAGCAGGTTCAGGCCCTTGTTCACTATTATCTATTTCCATCTTAAAATGCATTGTCTTGGTTTATTTTTATGATGATGATGGTTTAAATCCCAGGAACAATCTGTTTGCCTTTTATTTTCCATTCCAAGAGGTGAAAACCAAACTTTTTAAGGGGGAAAATGACCTTCAATGTAGTTAAAATCAAGTATTTATCACAAAATCCTTATTGGAGGTCATTTTCTTTGCATGCAAGGGTGAAAAGTCTCTGTTTTGTTATTTTAATGGATGAAAAACATGCTTTTATGATATATAAATGGTGTTTTATGGTACAAATGAGTTGTTAGATGAAGCTTTCCAGTTTTTCTGCCTCTCAACAGAGTTTAAACATCATTATTTTACTTGTTCTAGTAGCAAAACAGAGGTGAAAGTGGATTTGAGTAAGCACCTGAAGCAGTAGCTTCAGACACCTGAAGTAGCTGCTTTAGGCGCCTGAAGCCCCTTTAAGGCGCCTAATCCTCTCTTTCAAGCGCCTGAAGCACTCTTTCAGGTGCTTAAAGAAAATAGAAGGATTAGATTTGATTATACCATAAGAGTCTCTAAAAGCTTTTGTTCCATTGTATATACAATTTGTAGTTGTTCTTTCTATCATTCATGTCATTTCATCATCATGTTCTATCATCTACACGATCACAAGCATCCACTTTCGTATGATTAATTATGATAATCTTTACATTATTCTCTTGTTCATGTAATTTGAGTTCAAGAAACAAGTGTCTCTTAAAAATCCTTTAAGTACTTAGTAGAGATCGGTTTTCGTAACCGCGAGAGGGGGGTGCCTTAAAAACCTCCCCCCTCCCCCCCCTTTCTTGTAACTTAGCTCCTGAACCTGAGAAATTTTGGTAACGATGTGCCAGTAAAAAAAAATTTCCAAAGAAAGGGCAAAAGAGTCAATTTTTTGAAAAATCGGTTTCTCAGGTGCGGTCCTTAAATCCAGGTGGCGACTCTAAAATCAAAATCATATTTTTCAAACCATTTTCGAAACTCAGTGAATTTTTGCGGGGTGTCCACAACTATGCTTCGTGCATCTATCCGCAGTGAGCTTTGTGGCAAGCATGCATTGAGACAAAAATAGGTGTTAGAAACATATCCGATCTTTTTACGTTTTGCATTCTCAATTTGTCTTATTTTTGCATCTTGCCGATCCTATGTTTGTTGAATAATGCATGGTACATAGAATTTTCTTTCCCAAAGTAAATGGATCCGATGATTTTGTAATACCATGGTACACCCTATACCATGGATTTGATGATTTTGGATGACATTTGGCAAGTGGACATGGACCACATTGAAGGCTCTCATTTTGAAAGTTATTCGTCGAACTTTATGAATATGTGGAATCAAAAAGAGGAAAGCAATATGAATTTGGCAATAGCCTATGCGCTTATTTGGAAGTGTTGAAATGATCTGGCCTTCGAGAACAAACACACATATCGCAGCTTCACGTACCAAGGAGTTCATCGCAGCTGCTAAAATTGGAACACGTGTCTTGAAACACTGGACAAAAACCATCGAAACCATTTTTTTCAACTTATTTATGTTCCGATGAGGCACTTAATGATATTCGATTGAGTTGATTTTTAGTACACTTATAGTAGTCAACGAGTTCTATGTGGTGGACATCTCAGATCATCTAAACGGTGCCAGCGCGGTGCAGAAATGGGCTCGCACAACATGCTGCGTAACACTCTCCTAGCCTTTTATTAATGATAGAGCTATTGGCCTTTAATTTCAAAGAAGAGCTGTAAAAAGCCTTTTAAGGCTCCAATATATATATAATTCGATGTCCATCAGTGTATATTATAGCATTTGTGTTGCATTTTGTTTTTTTTTTACCTTGGTTGCAATTTGCTATTAATTCAATAAAAATTGGACTTCATTGAAAAAATCGTCGGCGCAAATAACTGTATCTTTTGAACTCACAAGATGTGGTTTTTTTTGTACTATATCTTTGTTTTAAAGCTTACTTGGGATCAGTTGTGGTTATCTGAACTCACAAGACGTGGTTATCTAGAGATTCTGGACTATATATCTCTTTTTTCTTAAAGCCTACTTGAGGTCAGATGTGGTTATCCGAACTCATAAGAGGTGGTTATCTAACTCAGAAGATGTGGTTATTTGGACTGTATCTTTTTTTAAAAGCCTACTTGGGATTTGATGCGATTATCTGGACTCACAAGATGTGGTTATCTGGCAATTATGGAGTATATCTTCTTCTTTTTTAAAGCCTAATTGGGATCAGATATGGTTATTTGGACTTACAATATGTGGTTATCTGGTGATTTTGGATTATATCTTCTTTTCTTTAAAGCCTACTTGGGATCAAATGTGGTTATCTGAACTTGCAAGAGGTGGTTAACTGACTCAAAAGATGTGGTTATTTGGACTGTAATTATTTTTTTAAAGCCTACTTGGGATTTGATGTGGTTATCTAGACTCACAAGATGTGGTTATCTTGCAATTATGGAGTATATCTTCTTCTTTTTAAAGCCTAATTGGGATCGGATATGGTTATTTGGACTCACAAGATATGGTTATCTAGTGATTTTGGACTATATCTTCTTTTTTTTAAGCCTACTTGGGATTTAATGTGGTTATCTGAACTCGCAAGAGGTGGTTATCTGAATCTATGGTTATTTGGACTGTAATTTTTTTTTAAAGCCTACTTGGGATTTGATGTGGTTATCTGGACTCACAAGATGTGGTTATATGGTCATTTTGGACTATATCTTTTATTTTTTAAAGCCTAATTAGGATCCGATGTGATTATCTGGACTCACAAGATGTGGTTATCTGGTGATTTTGGACTATATCTTCTTTTTTTTAAAGCCTACTTGGGATCAAATGTGGTTATCTAGACTCAAAAGAGGTGGTTATTTGGACTCAGAAGATGTGGTTATCTGTACTATGTCTTTGTTTTAAAGCCTACTTGGGATTGGATATAGTTATCTGGACTCACAAGAAGTGGTTATCTAGACTATATCTTTTTTTAAAAAAAAAGCCTAATAGGGATCAAAACCTCATCTACTCAAACATCACATTTGCATGCAATGCTCAACCCATTTTTGCTTGCCAGAGACAAGCAATTGTCACACAAGACGCCACAATCAAGAATGTGAATTCTTTATGCCTCAACATTTTGCATCTCCCGAAAATATGGAAAATATTCTTAGCAAACATATACTCCTATTAGTACTCCTTTACTAGTCTACTACTATTTTTTTTCAACGGAGCATAAATGTGTAGTTGTGTGTGTGTGCTAGTGTGCCCAAAAAACTGTCCTCCATTGTAGTAAAATACTCTTGCTTGGGGGTGTCAATAGTCCAGTTTGGTGCGGATTGGTATGAATCCAAGGACCGAACCAAAAGTCTACGGTCCAATGTAAAGTAATTCGTGTCCAAACCAAAAGTCTACGTCCCGGTTCCGATTCAATCAAAAAAATCACGGTTCAGTTCATGGTTTATCCACGGATTATTACATTCCACAAAATAAAAAAAACATATTTCACATTCAAATTCTCATTGTAACTTTTTGAACCCATTCATCATCAGTTGCTTTTATGTTTTAATAAACAACACCAAGTCACAACAACAGTTCTTTAAACGATTCAAAGAGATTCACATTCAAGAGAGTATCAGTACTAGCAGTAGCAAAGATGCAAAAACTACATAATATAAAGCGAGTAAACAAAAGTCTTCACCACAACCAGTTCAGTCCCGATACAATAAGTAGCCAATATACATGCAAAATAAAATTACAATTGTTAATTACAGTTTGCACCTACATCCACCTATTTATGGTATAAAATTAAGAATAATATGTTTAATTATAATTATTATCCCAATATTATATATATATATATATATATAAATTTATTGATTAAATTCTCACAGTCCGGTTCGGTTTATCCACAGTTCTTTTATGAAAATCCATGGACCGAATCGCGAAGCACGGTTTTTTAATTTTTCAAGTCATGTCCGGACCATTAATCTATGGACCTAATCCAAAGCCTTCGGTCCGGTTCGGATTTGCGGTTCGCGGATTTTTTTTGACAACCCTACTTTTACCACCCTTTGTAGATAACCATATCTAAAATCACAAGAGGTGGTTATTTTGACTCTCACAAGATGTGGTTTTTTGCACCACAAAATGTGTGCGATACTTTTTTTAAAGCCTATTTGGGATTAGATGTGGTTATCTTAACTCACAAGAGGTGGTTATCTAGACTCATAAGATGTGGTTATCTGCATTTTTTGTTGTTTTAACTCTTTTTATCTGGGAGTCGTGAGTGTTTGTTATCTGCCTAAAAGAATCCCTAATAACTAGCAACTCTTTTTTATTTTTATGCCATTACCTTGAAGTAGGAAACAAAATACTTGGGAAGCCAAACTCCCACCAAACACGGCTCTCTAAATGACTTTTTTTTTTTCATTATTTCTCCTCACAATATTTGTTGACCAAAGGTGACTCAACACTTCCTATGGACACATGCCACGCTAACCAGACTTATCTCATTGCCATGCACAAACCCGTTAACACTTGTGTACCTCTCAGGCTTCCATAAGCTCAAACCAATATCATAATACTACTTTCTATAATTACATAAAAGGTAAATCATAAGAAATACTATTATATAGAGATTTTTCAAAATTTTATTGAGATTTTTTCAATTAGTACTCCATAAGCAAATACTCCTCTATTTTTAAGACTGTGACTATTTTCTCCAATTATGCCCTGCCACGTCAGTCAACACCTCGCAAAGCTGTTAGAGAGAGAGAGAGAGAGAGAGGGGGAATGTCTTTCCATAGAAGTCAAAACAATCACGACTCAGTCTATTGCTCATATGCGAAATTAAGCAAGCAAAAGCTACATCCCACCTCTCTTCTCCATTGACTGAACACAGTCCTTGAATCGTCAATTCCGAGGAAAAAAAAATTAGACAGTCGTCTGGCGGTGACTGGTTCACCATTTAACCTTTTAAAGGAAGCCATTTTTGTTTCCTCATGAAGCCTGTACTGCTTCTTATCTGGATTTGTCATAAAAGTAGACCTGAAAACTTCTACCTAAGAAGTGAAATGTTTAACTATTTACCGCCCAGTAGATCTTACCATCATCAAAGATGATGCAATATTTATACCAGTCAGCTTTGTTTTTCTTTAAGTTCCCAGAATTGGATGGTGAATCCGTGGATGCTTAGAATATCCCATTCTGATGGAGGTATAGTAACAACCTATTTGGAATAAATTAGTCCACCACCGCCGTCAAAAACCACGGCGAGATCGCAAACAACCTCCCGCCACCAGAACACATCGTCCCGCTCGTCCGATCAATCAGGGCCACAAAACTCAAGCTCTATGACGGAAATCCACATGTCTTCAAGGCATTCGCCAGCACCTCCGTCGAGTTCATCATCGGCCTAGGCAACAAGTATCTAAATCTTGACAAAAACATCACCATCACAACAGCTCACTTGCTCACCGTGTTGGAAACGTAGTATCCACCGTTACCCAGAGCTTTCTGACAAGATCTAAAGGTTTTCATCACTCCAATCTTGCATTTCCATGTTGGAATAGCCCCATTTTTTACATCCATAACTCTATCAGTTGATTTATCAAACATTTGATGTGCACTGGTACCCTTCGTTCATGTTAGGATATGCTGGAATCTTTGGTAGAAGGACCGGCGTCAAGGGTGTGTGGACTTGTTGCTCCGTTCACAAACAAATGCAGAGGGAGAAAGAGAATGAGAGAAAGAAAGACGTTGTTTAGGTGCAACCATGCAAGAATGGCGTTGAGAATTTGTTATGCCTCTTTTACAACGTGGGTAAACTAGAAATTGTGTTATGCCAGTGGACTAGAAATGTTAAGAATTGTTATGTTGGACCCGAGACATTAGAAATGTGCTATAGTGGACCCTATACCAAATGGCTCATAAAACAATTAATTGAACACAAAAATACCAAACGAATAAGTGAGGAGGATTTCATTGAAGAAAGGAGCTCGCTCGGTCAATCAGAGAAACGTGATACAAAGTGGTAAACCAGAGATGCCATAAACCCACGAAGCATGTCGATCAACAGTATGAACTCCATCGCAAAGCCATCGCAACAAAGGTTTGTTCCCCATTTAAGAGGGCCTACCCTAGGGGGGCTGTCCCTAGGGCTGATTTGATAACCTTTGGGGAGGGGGGTGTCCTCCCAATGTTCAAGTGATCTGTTGTTCTTAGGTAGCAGTTACTAGCTCTTTGTGCTGCTCAGATATAAGTAATGGTTAAATTCTGGCAGCTCTGTTAAGTCCATTCTGGAAAGTTGGCATTCAATATTTCACAGTGTTTTTGTGGGAGATGCACATGAAGGTTTCTCCCCCTCAAGCTCTGATGTGAGCGGCTTCACCATGTTGCTAAAAGCTGGCATGCTGGGGTTTCAAAATTTAGTCCGCAAGATATTTGTGCAAGAGGTCCAGACTAATGGTGGATTCAATTTGCTTGTGTTGATTCATAATATGGACTTGTTCCTACTTCCTTTTGATGAGTTTCAGTTTCTGGTTCATCTATTAGATGGATTAGAAACTCATTAGGATTTTCCCAGTTGTCACCTTTTGTAATTCTTAGTTAGATCACTCTTATAGCCATTTGGTCATTTTCTTTGTTGTTGTTGTCTAGCATGCTTTCTTTTCTTTTCTTTTTTAGTTATTTATTTCTTTTGTTTTGTCCTCCTGTGGTATGCCCCTTATAAGATGTATATTCATGGAGCACATTTTATTTTCAAGCTGAATTATCCCAAAAAAGAAAGAACATATGGTAGCCCAGGCGACAGACAGTAATAAAGAAGAGGCAAACTAGGGAGGTAGAGGGAGGGAACTTGAAGTGGAGGTTTTATTTAACACAAACTAGAAATGGTTGGAGAGGAGGTGTTGCTTCCCTTGCTAGCGGCAATGGTGGCTTGAGTTTTTACAGGAAAAAAGACTTCAGGAGGAAGTAGGTTAGAAAGAGGAAAATATAAAGGTTTTCCCCATTTTTGGGTGGTTTTCATTTAGAAAAACATTATGGGTAGATGGGGATAATGGTGGGAGATGGAGTAATTACGAAAATAGGGTAAAATACCCAAAGTGCCCTCGATTTTGACGAAGGAGGTGAACGGAGTTAGGGTTGGGGATTAAATTGATCCATTTATTAAACATTAAGGATTTACACATTGGGACCAAATTGGCTACTCGCCCCTACATTTGGGACTAAAAAAGTAAATAAGCCCTTCAATTGCCATCATTATTTTTACTCAACCAAAGGAAAAGACACTTATAACCTCCATCCTTTTAACATATATATATATCTCATACTACAGTGCCTCTTTTTTTTTCCCCCTTTTGTTGCTCTACAATGCCTTTGCAGCCTTTCTTCTCTACAATGTCAACCCCAAAAGTCCAAAAATAGAACATAATTTTTTTCCCTAAGTCAAAACAAGAGAAAGAAGACAAGGAGAAAACAAGAACAAGAGCAAGAAAGAAACACAGACTAAAGCAAAACATGATTAGCAGATTCCATCTCCACTAGTTCACTAACCAAAGGAGGAAGTTTATCAGATTCCAAGGAGCTAGAGAAATCATTGTTAAGCGCCTAAGCAGCCATTTCATGAGCAACCATTCAATGCTAGGAAATAGAAATAATGAGTCTCTAGCAATTGAAAGAGTCCTCTATCGCGTCCCGAGTAAGTACATGCAATTCCTGCATTCCCTCTCCCTGAGGGGAACAAAGTTATTTTCACGATAGTTATGGAGAAACAATGTGGTGATTGAGCTTCACTTCTACTAGACTCGATAAAAGTTTGAGCATCCCACAACGCCAAATTTCACTATTAGCGGCATTTTGATAAATGCCGGAAAAGCCACCACAAATGTCGGAAAAAGGGCATTACCGGCATTTTTTACATATGCCGTCTATACCCATGTCGTTAATACTAACAAATGCCAGGAAAAATTGTCACAAATGCCGGAAAAAGGGGCCACTATTTGCGGCATTTCACAAATGCCTGGAAAAGTTGATTATTTTATTAGGAAAAAAATGCCACATGGCACCCACGTGACAAAATTGCTCGTCCTAGGAATTGAACCCGTGACCTTCACCCCCTCGCGCACGCACACTACCAACTGTGCTAGCACACATTTGGTTCTTAAAGGCCATACAAAAATATTTATAGTATAAAATAAAGAATTTTCAGAAATTTAACTATTATCGGCACTTTTTTTTCAGGCATTTCAACAAATGCCGGGAATGGCCCATTTTCTTGTAGTCCCCTTCCATAATAACACTATCCCACGACTCATTATCAACTCAAATTTGACATAAGCAGTGCACCCTTCCAGACTGACTTCGACCATTGAAGTTGAACATAGTAACTTGAAAGAACTTTGAATGGAACTTCAATTTTGTTGCATTTTATGTTTTGTAGATTTGGGTGTGACATAGTGCGTGTGTTGTTTGGAGATGAAAATTTTAGGGTTAAGGAAGGAGACGCATACCACTTTTGAAAAACGCTATGCATTACATGGTGAAAATGTCATGCATGCCTTCTTTACATAAATGTTATGTCATTTTATGATATTATTGTATTATGGCATTTTATGCTTTTGTTACGTCATCTTTTTTCTTCTTTTTTTACGCCTACTTATGATTAATATTATGCCTTCTTACAAAAAGAAGTCAAGAGAAATATGGTATCCGACACAAGTGGTGGGATACTTTAGCATTCCTCTATTTATATACATTATATAGCTGAAAAGTGTGTTAGAAGAAAGCGCTTTCGTTCGAGATGGTCAAATGTGATTAATCATAACAAATGTCAAAAAAATGACAATTTCCCACTTTGAATGAGAAAGTATTAAGATGGAAGAAGAGAGGCAATGATCAAAATTGGGGTCTAGTTTAGTAAATGAATTTGGGTGCCAAGTGGGTATGGGTCACGTAGTGTCGTGCGCACATTTCGATCATCCAAAAGTGTTTTGGTAGGCTTAGATTTTAAAAAGAGAAGTGAAGAGTCGGGAGAAATTTGACTGTTCAACATTTTTTTAAACGACCAAGATATTAGCTCGGCACCACGTTTATTACAAGGGTTTGGCACGCAATTTTTTCTCCTAGTTTAGTCAAGAAAAGACACAATTTTTCTAGCTTAAACTAGTGTAGTGGTTCGTGGACGGGTTTCACTATTCCACAGTAAGGCAGTGAATTGATCGAAGATTATATAAAGAATTACTCTAAGGTCTATTATAGTGAACCCTATAGCAATTCTCCCAAAATTATAATGCGTGATGGATTGTGGTTGCTACTAGACGGTTAATTTTGTTGGGAACAGATTTAACAAATTTCTGGAAATGCACAAATTGCAAATAAACCAAACAACCATACAAATTGTTAGAACGATTAAAAATGTACTGGACCAATTTCAAGGTTTCGGAAATTGGCAATCAAGGTTAGTACTCCATATTTGATAAGATGTCCTTAAAACAAATTCATCCTCCACATTGGTGCTTACAGGAGACCCGAACAATTGCTTTTTATGATACAACAATTATGGACTAACAGAAAAAGCACTCAAATTCACACGACCAGCGAACACAAACTTATATATGTTGTACTTTCTCAGACCAATGCAATGTCATCATTAAATAAACTTTCATCAGACACCAAAAAATAAACTCTCATTATATAATATAACTCCCTGTACAAAACATAAGTTTTTTTTTTTACTAACTCCTATATCTCTACCAACATACAAAACGTATAGGCCTTGTTTGATTCGCGGACTAAAACGGGTGGGATTAATAGTACCGAGATTAGTAGTCCTGGGACTAATTTAGTCCTGAATCTCACTCCATCTCTTGTTTGATTCGTGTAAAATTAAGATCGGGATATCCCATATTTTGACAATTCCATGTTTGGCTCCCTTGAACTAAGTCTCAGGATTATCTCTCTCTCAAACCAAAAAATCAGAAAACGAAATAAAATTACAGTAGTCAGGTCAACTTTCCATGTGCTAGATGGATATTTCCTCCGTCCTAATTTTATAATCACTTATTATATCTTAATTGGATAAAAAAACAATTATATCTTTCAATTGATAATCATTTTATGTGCAATATGAATCTTGTTTGATATATCTTGATTTAATCTAATAAATAAAGTGTTCAAAATCATCTAAAACATTATAAATTATAAGATATACAAAAATGATACATACACTCCTCCAGAGCCATTCCCAGCCATACCTTCTCTCACATGGGGTGTGGGCTCCAAATGTCAGCCCCACACCTCATGTTAGAGAGTGTGGCTGAGAGTGACTCTAGGGAGTGTATGTATTAGGATTCTAAGATATAACACTTTGAAAAGTGACACGAACTTCCAAAAGAAACTATAAAATTGGAACGGAGGGAATATTTTTTCTAATTCTAAAAAATTATTCATCTCTCTCTCTTCTTCTGTGATGCCGCCGCCCACCTCCCTCTCTGCAACCCATATGATCTCTCCGAAGTCCGAAGAAATTCCCCATGAAGGAAGATCGACACCTGAGACCATGTCTCTCTCTGATTTTGTGAGATTTGAGACATCGGCTTAACTCCGGTAACGGCAAAATAACCATATCTGGTTTGAAAAATCAGAAAACGAAACACAGAAATCGGGAGAGAAAGGAGAACGACGAAGTATTTGGTTTGATCTTGGGGGAATCGATTTTCGCTGTCCAGCTTTGGTCGAACAGAGAGAGATACATAGAACTCAACGAAGCGGTGGGGTAGTAAAGAAGAAAACGAGCACCTTGTTTGGTTAGGTTCCTCAGAACCGGTTCTGAGAACCCCTCCAGAAAATGGTTCTCAAAAGTCAAAAACCTGGGGTACACTCCATTTAGTACCGAAAATGCATCACACCCCTTCGGAGACCCACTTTTGGGTCCCACACGAGTGATCCGAACCGTTCATTGTTCTTAAAATATTTTTTCGAGGGGGCCCACAAAAAATCAGGTCAATCGGACGGTTAGAAGTGCTTGAACCAAATTCTCACCGTTTCAAATAAAGTTAAACGGTGAGAATTTGGTTCAAGTACTTCTAACCGTCCGATTGAGCTGATTTTTTGTGGGCCCCCTCGGAAAAATATTTTAAGAACAATGAACGGTTCGGATCACCTTCCTGGTAATCCAAAAAGCCGGGTCCCCGGCGGGTGGGGGTGCATTTTTCGATCTTAAATGGGGTTGTACCCCAACAGTGCTTGAACCAAAAGTGTTGTCCTGTCATTTTCAACAGTGTTACTGTTTGAGCTTTAAAAAAAAAAAAGAAAAGAAAAAGGGGTAGAGGCCGGTTTTTGGAAACCAAACAAGGGGTGGTTTCCAAAACCGAACAAGGCCGAGAAGACGTCTCTGGGCAAACATTTGCATGGCATTATTGTAATATTTGCTACACTCAGACGCACATTTCTTTATCTGGGATTGACAATCCCACACCCCCGGTAGGCCGGTAATGGTATTATATAAGACCATATATATAGGTATTATTTTTATGCCAGATTAGTAATCCCAAACCATTTTGTGGGAACTAAACAAGAGACAACTTGAGATTAAGTGAAAATGGTCCTATCCCATCTTCCTAATCTCCAAATCAAACAAGGCCATAAAACATGAGCATGGAAGAGTTAATTTGGTTAAACATGAGCAGTAAAGTGTTAATTTAGTCATTGTAACGTTTTAGGTGAGTGAGCAGTGTCGGTCTATTTGTTAAGTTACTGTTCCAATTCTACTATGTCAAGTCCGTTCGTTGAGCCTGATGCAGTCAAGGTCGGCCCCGGTATTCGGCTTGCCCAAGCTCGATCACAAGCTTAGCTGCCCACTTAATATTAAATTATTAAAAAAAAGAGGTGGCTAAAATTTGCTGATTTTGTTACCTTAGCGTGGAAAGGATTGTGGGAGGTCCAGAAAATTAGTATGGTTCATCGGGACATTCTTTATTACCCAAAAATAAAATAAAAAAACATGCACGATCTCCGAAAGAGTAAAAATGATCAAAATGATTGAGGTAGATATCACAAAATGATCAGCCAATATTAATGAAAATTATTATTTTTGTTTTATTATAGACTGAAGGTGGATATATATCACAAAATGAAAAACCAATATTAATGAGTACAAAGACAATGTTCAAAATGTAGCAATGTTACCTTGAAAGTTATCAAGCTTGATGTTCTAGAAAGCTAGCTTTTCTATTCAGAAGTAAAATGGGGTGAGAGAGGTTCGAATTCATGCCCTGAGATTACATCAAGACAAGTTCAGGCGCACGGGAGCCAACCGTGCTTCAATCCCTTCAAATAGTTTACGGCAAACAAAGATGCGATTTTTTTTTGTTACCCAAGCCGGGGGCTTACGAGACTTACCTACCCTAGGCCGGCCCTAGATGCAGTGCATGCTTTCCCTTTCACTTGCTATTTTACCCAAAAACATGGTTTAAGGAGTCGCATGAAAATACTCTTACCACGCTTGTGATGAATACCGTTGAACACAGAAGTCTAGAATATACCCAGACGGAGAGAGACACTTGGATGAGAAGGTGCTTGAGCCTTGTTAGCCACATCACATATACCGAACTGAAACCAAAAAAATAAACTTGGACGAGAGGCATACTGTTATTTGGTTTTATATATAGATTCAGCTACTGTATAATAAGTTTTCAACCATATATTTAAAAAAAAAGAAGAAAGTGAAACGCCACATGCCATATCCAAAAAAAATTATTGAATGCTTTCGGGGCATGGCGTATATGTGCAAGTCAATCAATCACTAAATTTTACTAAATTTGGTATTCATGGAATCAAGATATAGTAGATGTGGTTATGGGAGAGGGGTTAGGCTATCTTCTTCCCAAATTTTACTATTTGAGTCTTAATTTCATTTTTTTATATTCTTTTTAGATTAAATTTAAATTTTTCATTCGTCTCCAACTCTCCATGAATAAGATTAAAAATTACTAGAGTATAAATTATAGGAGTATGAACTTTTTCCTGATTTCGGTCAATAATTTTATAATTTTCTAATTTCTCTCTTATGCCAACAAATGATTAATCTAAAAAATTATGATGAAAAATTAAATAAATAATTAAGAAAATAAATAAATACTAATTCCGTAGCAGGAAAAGTGCCAGAACAGTTTTTTAAGCCACAGTAGTGTGTGACCGTGATAGAAAGTGGATGCACAGTTGTGAAAGTGCCTTTTAGAAATATTTTACTAAAAATATATGGGGCATGTTCGGTTGAGAGCTTTGCTCCGGTTTTATTTTGTTTCTATTTTACTGACATCATTATTTTTTTTATTTTTCTCTCTATCCCTCTCTACTTATTACACATGCTTACATCATTAAAATTAAACTAAATTCCCCCAAATCCCCCAAACGAACACAGCCACACTAATTTTAAAAACTAGTAGCGAGAGCAAGATCCAAGGGTGGACAAACATGGGCGGAAGGATTAGACTGTACACGGGAGGACCGAAAAATTCCTCTGAATCCAGCTATGCAAAATGGGCAATATCTCCATCTCCATGTGGCCCGACCAGTAGCTTCCACGTTCCACCCAATTACAGTAAAATATTTTCCATTTCTTTAATTCCTTAAAATAATTCATGCCTTTCGGCAAATACTAATTCATGGCTATAAATCTCCAAATTCAATCCGAGTTTAGGGTTTCCGTGTCCTATGATTTCATCCTCGTCCACTTCCACAATTGAGCTTCATTTATGGCGCATAAGGTACGTTATATTATCAATTCGTTTGGATTTACGCCTAATTTGTCATCGATTGATTACTTTCTCCTACTTGCAATTGTTCTTCCCTCGCTATACAGTACGAATCTTATCCAAATATTAAATTTTTATGATTGAAGAATCCAATTTCTGATTCAATTTTGGCATCTGAATTATCCCGATAGAGTAATTGATTTCATCAGATTCTTGCTAGATTTCTCCCTCACGAGCTGTAATGATGGTTAGTTGTTCTTGATCTTGATCTGACGTTGAAGGTTCTCAATATCATCGTACTGTAATAAGTAAACCTCAATTTAATGATGGATTTGGAAAATGAACGTTCGGCGCTTGAATCTGTCGAAAACAAAGAAGTAATAACTCCTCAACGATCGGCTAATGTTGATGGAACTAAGATTGCAAGTAATGGGTCTTGTGGTGGTGAATTTAATGGTACTGATGATAACTCGGTTGACGATTCGAAAGCCAAGGATGTTAGAGTTGCGGAGTCGCTGAATTCCCCTCGATCAACCAGTAATTCACCTCGGTCAACCGGTTATTCTCTTTCTGTTGGGTCATCTCCACAGGCCACAAAAAAGGGGTACGGACTGAAGAAATGGAGACGGATTAGGAGGGAATTTAGTAAGGATGGGAGTAGTAGCGTAGATACTAGTAAGATACTGAAGAGGGGTCTCTCAACTTCCATGGTAAATTTGAGTAAGCCTCAGGGTGTGTCTGTTGAGACAAGGCAAAAGAGCGACGGTTCCTCATCGTCAACAAATGCAGTCATGAAAAGTTTGAGCGTTGCTGCAGATGGTACTGTTGTACATGGCTCAAATTTAGATTCAAGGTTGGTAGGGCCAAGTTTTGCTGCTGGGACAGATTCCGATAACAGTGAGGATCGGAGTAGCAGATCTTCCACCGCAGCCAGTGTGCCAAAGAATAGGATGAGGACTTTGAGTGGGAAGAACATGGTTCCTTCAGTGCAACGAAGCCAGCCGGGAAAAAGTCGAATTGATACCGGTAAGAAGCATAGAGGAGAAAGGGTAAAAGTCAAGAAGGAAAACTCTCAATCCAGCATGGAATCTGACTCGCGGAGCTCCAACGTTGTCTTTAGGCAGGGCACCACTTCTGTGACTAGTAACGGGAGACACAGTGGAAAGTCCATGAATTATGATGCAACAAACAGTGATGAAGCTCAGGATGGTGAACAGCACTTTGGCGAGGAGCAAACATGTTACAACAAAGAAAATGATGGAGAATTTGAAACTCTCTCTCAAGAAGATTTAGCTGCTGATTTGTCTTGGGAGGTGAGAGAAGACAAAGTTGAGAACCATGGATCGTCAACAGATCCAGATTCTCTAGTCGAGTCTATCCACACGCTGCAGTCTGCGCAGGAACAACTTGAAAAAGGTTGGTATACTTCCTTTTTTTGTCAGTTTTGATATAGATTCTGTGTGTTTTTGTCTTGTTTGCACACTTTGCTTTAGCATCTCTTCTCTTTGGCATTGTTACGCTCTAAGATTGAGAATAAGGAAGCTGAAGAAATGGAAGCATGGAGAATTTTCGTTCTTTCCATAATTCCTCGACAATCATACCATAATCATTGTCATCTTAAACTCTGCATTGTCTTATTTGTTTTGCAAGGAACATAGTGTTCACAGAATTACTGTCGCCCAAATGTTGCATTTTCTTATTTGTTTTGCAAGGAATATAGTGTTCACAAAATTACTGTAGCCCAAATGATGATATGCTAAGGTGGATGAGGAAGATAGGGTATGAATGAGTGAATTTGGGAGAAGTGTAGGTGACATTGGCAGAAGATAAAGTAGAGGTAGCACCTACTGAGGGTAATATCAGAAAATTTTATTAAATATCGCAGAGTCAGGGACGATGAAAACGATGATTATGAAGAGTTGCATGTTCCCGAGAAAGATAGAGAAATCGCTAAATGCAGGGAAGGGAGGGCTTCAATTTTGATTTGGCTAGAAAGAGTTTCCTTGGATCAAGGACAGACTCTTGGTCATAAAAGGGACTTGAATGCATCCAACATGAATTGAAATAACATATTAGAACCAGGAGAAGGTACGGATGCATCATTTGCAACCTGATGGTTCTCTGGTGTGTACATTGAGGCCAATGGTAGGTTGCCTGCCGAGTGCAACCTGATGGCTCTCTGATGTCCACATTGAAGCCACTGGTAGGCGACTGAGTTTAGATTGAAATCACATAAGCTTTTGCGCCCAGTATGATCTTTGTGGTTTTTACTGTAGGAAGCCAAGAATCTGTGGATGTCAACTCCTGAAATATAGGTAAATGTTCTTGAAATCCTGCCATCAGTGCTTGCAATGATAGCTTCTTTGATGAACCCTGTTCACTGCCGTAATGTGATCTGTTATGACTTAATCATGCGTGCCAGTCGGATCTCGATTCGCTATTTTGCTTACAACTTGTCAGAAATGCGGTGTGGTTCAGTATTCGGTGGGAAAATGTCATAAGATGTATTGGTATGCTGGGTCTATTTGTATGCCAGATTTTTGCACAAATATTCTGTTATTACTGTTATTCTTTATTTTTTGAGTATTTAAATGATGTTGCTATTTTAAGGGGCCTTCGAAGGAGTAAGGGCATTTTCTTGCTATGCCAGCCTGCTGCTTCGTACTAAACTGGATGATTGTAGTTGTCTTTTGCCATTAGAAATTCCACTAATGGAGGTGTGTATTATTGCAGAAATTCAGAAATTAAGGGAGATAGGGACAGAACCTGCGTCAAATTTTGAGGATTCAACAGTGGAGACTACTTTACCTTCAGAATTTGCCTCTGGGTTCTCAGAAACCGAGGTTGTAAGCTTAAAACAGAACATGAATCTCTTGGAAAACAAGCTTGAAGAGGCAAACACTGAGCTCAGAGTGAAGGAAGCCAAGGTTATCGAACTCGAATCCGTACTAAAGAGTAATGATTCACCGAACCATATTGAGATGGAGGCTGAACTTGAGGGCCTCTTCAAGCAAAAGATCGAAGCTGAGGTTGAGTACCTGGCAATATCAAGAACAATCGAAAAGTTGAGAGCTGATGCAGTGGATCACTTTGCACTCTTCAAAGAACAAAAGACACTAGCTTCAGAGCAATCTCAGGTGTTGGACGAACTTGGAGATGTGGAAAGCAAGGCTGCAAAGCTAAAGACACAAGCTAAAAAATTGGAGACTAAATATGAAGAAGTGGTGTTGACTGAGGAGGTTTTGAGGCTACAGAATAGGGTATGCCAAGTTACTTCTTGCCTTTTCATGCAGTTGATACTTCTAGTTTTAGTATTCGTGTTTTTCCTCTTGCAGTTATCACCCCATTACGAAGGGGTTGTACCCACCTAAATTTTGAGAACAGTTTAGTATTCAGTCAGTCTTTTTGTATTTTTCCATCTCGAAGGAAAATGTTTAAAAGTGACTTATAATTTATTTGTAGAAGGTGAGTGATAGATTAGACGTATCTTGTTGCTCTTAATCCATTGTTTTGTGAATTTTGTGTTGTGTTTTCTCTTAATCCATTGTTTTTCTTTTTCCATTTACTTTTTTGGCTGTCTTTGAAGATGTCACCTTTTAGCCTTTCTCTGAAATACGACTACTACCACTTTTTTTTATGATGTTTGAAATAGTGTTTCAGGCTGTGTGAGTGTAAGGTAGATCAGACTACCTACTAGCTGTCGATACATAGTAGCATCCTCCTAGTGTTTTCCTTCCTCTGACCTGGCCTCCATCGGAATAGAAATTGGCTGGAATTCGAGCATCCCGCGTCTCTTTAGTAGATCTGACGCATACTGCTGGCAGAGGAATAGACCTTCCTTGCATCTTTCAACCTTTAGGCCAAGAAAGTGCTTCAGTTCTCCAAGTTCTTTCTTTTGAAACCGCACAGACAGGCTCTCTACTGAATTCTGTCAGGGGAAATGTAACTGCTTAGGCTTTGTTTGGATCCACGATTATGTAAGGATTTGTTGAGGGAAAAGAAAAGGTTAAGGATGTAGGAAAAGATTTTTGGAGTTCTAAGATATGGAAATTTTATTTCATAATAATTAATTTTTAGAAAGTATTTATTCATGCCACTTGTTTTGGCAACTTTTTAGTTAGGAATAGTATTATTACGAGATCTTATTTGAGCCGCTTGTTTAGCACAATTTAGGTTTCCTATTTTTTTTAGTTTTCTAGAGTTATTTTATTTCCTTATTTTGGTTTGCTTGTCTCTACTCCAAGTTATTTCCTTGGTAGCCAAACATTACCTTATTAGCTAGGCCTCTAACTAGTATATCCAACGATTCGGTAAGAACCAGGCTCGGCAAAGGGGACGGCGGAACCCGCCAATAGTAACTGTTTAAGGGTACTTGTCCCCGTACCCATTGTTCTGGCGGTAGGATGGATTTTTCATCTTGATATTCGTCGCTAACGGTGCTGAGTTGATAGACGCTAAGGGCATAATCTGCCCGGCGAGATTGAGTGGGTTTGATCCTCATTGGCTTTCGTCACTTTTGATAAGTGACTTGTCTGTGTGCCTTCATATGTCCAAAGGCAAGGGTTGAGCCTAATGGACCATTGTGAACCTGGCCGCTACAAAAAGGAAACAAATTATGACTTCCTTTTTTCTTTCTGATTTCTACAAAGGAAAAAGTCAAATGGACTGTCGAATTCGAATGTTATGTTCCTCAATTCACCCTAACTTTCCTTTCATTGTCCTTTTTCTTCCATATCCCCTGTTGTTATTGTAGTTTTAAGGTACCTCCATAATTTCTATTTCCATTTCTTTAAATCATAATCACAAGAAAAGTTATTCTTTCCACTTTTTCTTTGCATAGCCAAACATAGCAAAGTAACTGCTCTTCACAAATACTTACCAACTCCACTATAGGTACCAACCATATATGTACTGATGGGGTACAGACAGTTTGTAGGGTCCACTTAGGGATCCCGCACAAGTGATCCAAATCATTTAAAAATTTTAAAATATTTTTTTTTCAGTGATGTGAGAAATCGGCTCCAGGATATCTACAACCAATTGATCTAATGTACCTATCTTCATTCAGATTAGAGCGTGTAACGGTGCCACAAGCCATCTGTACCCAATCGGTACATATTTGATCAGTTTCCTTAGGATTTTTAAATACTTACCTTTCCACACGTTTCAAACACAGCCTAACCAAGTTTCGAAAGCACCGTCAATAAGATTAAAAGTTTCGTAAAGTAATTTGAATATAAAGGTTGCCCAATGTGAAATTTTTTTGTGAATTGAACGTGTCTATGTTGAACATTTAAATGAGACTTCTGTTGCATGCAAATTATCCTACCGAATTTTCATAAGCACCCCCTCCTTCCCGAACCTTCCCAGATCTAGTTTTCTCCGCCGGGGGAGGAGGCCCTCCTCCTCCGCCTCTCTCCCCCTCACATGCTCGTTTTTTGCTTCCCCTAATCCCCCCCTCCCCTCCTCCATCCTTCCCCCTCCGGTCTCCATGTCCCCGGTCTGTGGTGATTCAGGCGAAGATGAGCTCCGGTGGGTAATTTACTCCAGCCGCTGGTTCGTGGGTGGATTCGGGCCGTCTCTTCCTTGATCTACTTTTAGGTTCCGGTTGATGTGGCCATGGTGGAGTTAATAAAGAGGCAGGTGTTTGAGGGGTTTTTGGTTGTTCCCGGTTGGTTCCCCAAGCCGGATGTTGTGTCCCGGTTTGGTTTCTCGAGATCCGGTGGGTGGGTTGGTGGGTAATAATGTGTTTTTAAGTTTTTGTTTTGTTGTTGGCCGGAGTTGTTCTCCATTGCCGGCGTTGTAGATTGTCTATTGTGCGCTAGCCGGCCACGGCCGTGTTGGATGGGGATCGTAATGTCCAGAAATGGCAACATCCTTGGATTGGCTCGTGGTTTTCCTTGCTTGGTTGGCATAACGTTGTTCCGTTGTCGGTTTGGGTTTGTGCGTTATTGGCACATCGTCTGTCCAAATTGTTCTTGATTTGGCTGATGTGCAATCTGTTTCTTATATCCTGATCCTGTGTTTAATGGAATATCTACAATTTCCTTCGTCAAAAAAAAAAATAAAAATCATAAGGCAAATCCTAGGAAAAGATTTTCCTTCAGGAATTAGATCATAATCCCTGTAATTTCGGCCTTTAGATTATTATTGCCCCAACATTAAAATCCTTCTCTCTGCCTATATATTTCATTTGGAGAACACAAGTAAAATTCTCACCATTTGACATATTATATCTGATTTTGGGATATGAAAGATTGAATATCTTGTGGGAAGAAAAGAAAAAATTATAGAGTAAATGGACAAAAAAAAAAACATTATTTTTTTTCAAAATAAAGGAAAATAGTGTGTTATTTGGGTGATATTCATGTTTGATTACCAGACAGGGGTGGGACTAGGGGATGGTATTAAGGGGTGGACCCACATGTCACCCTTTTTTTTTATCATCAACCTAATTTAGGAGTGGATAATAGGACAAGAGTGGATTATTTGTCCATTACCCAGGCGGGGATTAATTAACACCAGAAGGAGGGGTGATGTTGGCTAGTCTCTCTTTCTCGGATTATATCCATCTTCATTTATCGGTAAAGCATAATCGTCATCCTCTTTATCTCATTTTAACCAAACACATAGTACAACTAAACGGAGGATTCATACATTCTCATTTGTTATCGTTAATCCATCTTATCCAATCATTCTTAAAAATAATCCATCCATCAAACGTGCCACGAAAATGAACATGCAAGGACTGGTATAGTTGAAGTGCCAATGGCAGTATTTAGGAAGTTGGTAGTAAAGCAAATGGCGTAAGAAAGGTTGTAATGAAAAGCAAAATGATTTCCTAAGTAAAAAAGTGGTTGCTTTCATTTGGTCACGAGAATGCATCAGGAAAACAGTTGAGCTTTCCCTCCTCACATCAGCCGTAACGATTGCAGTAGTACGTTTTTTTTTTAGCCCCAAAAGTTACTCTGGTTGGTTACTCCACACACAATTGACTAGGGTTAAATTCTTTGAGTCAAACTGCAAAAGAGTATTTTTTTTTTTTTTTTTGTGAATTCCTTAGTCTAGGCACTAATTGCTTGACTTTAACCGAACCGAGAAGAAAATTAGTTGAGATGTGCGTAAGCTGATCTAGACCCTCTAACCGTCCATGGAAACACACTGGTATGTGTTTTTGTGTTTCGTTTCACTCCCCCTCCACCTGCTCACTAACATAAGGTCCAAAACTACTCTCTCTCTCTCTCTCCCCAACTTAATTTTCTGTAACTCAAGCCTCAAAATATAGGTTTAGGCCTTCCTTTTAGTGCAACTTATTAATGACAAAAAATTGATAGTTGTTTGTTAGCAAAGCCATAACACTTTTCAGCTTATGTCAGCCTTGTAATCAAACCACTTAACCTGTGTATGTTACTTCAGGGCATCAATTGAAAAATAGGTTAACAGAAAATAGAGTATTTTAATTGCGTAACGTACAACGAAAATCACTAGGAATAAGGGAAAGACCCAAATTGGAATAGGGTATTACGACATCAAAACATCAAAATATGAATTTTAGCAAATCTTATTGAACACATGGCACTTAAAAAGAAGAGTGAAATGGCAAAAGTGATTTACGTGTTCCATTTCAATTAGATTTTATTTTGGTTATTGAGTGTCTCGATAAACATATACACCTCGATTAGTCCCGGAGTTTTGAAGCTAAGAATCAGGTTAAGCTCCAATGGTCCTAGAGTTTTTTTGTTGACGGTGAGAGTCAAACTTGCGAGTTTCGGAGATTAAGCATCTTACTTCTTGTTAAAGCTGGCCTTAACTTTTTCGGGGAACCTAAAACGAAGATCAAAATGAGCCTTTTTTGTTGAACTATTATAAGGAGTATTAAAGTCAGAGGACCCCCTAAAATTCAAAAATTTTGAGGGATCAAAGGCGTCTGCACCTCAAGTTTTAACTCAAAACCGACTTTACTTATTCTCATGTTATTGATCAACCTAAGTCATTCTAACTGATTGAAGACATAAGGTCTGGTGCACCAACAAATTGACACAAAACCCTACAATCTATATATGGGGTAAACAAAGTATAAGCACCTCTCATAAGTCATCTATGGCATAAGAGCATCATTATCAGGCTCAACAAAAATTTGGTCAAATTTAACCTCAAAAACACTTTTTATAAATTAACAAGTCACTTTTTTAAAAAACTCACAAAATCATACTCTCTATTCAGGAAGTCAAGAGAGAGAATTGCTTTAACCCGTAAACAGTGCCTCAAAAAATTTACCGAGTTACTGTAGAAAAGTTATAACTTTTGCAGGTTTACAAAAAAATTGTTGAGTCTGATTTTGGGAGTTTTTCCCCCTTTCCCTCAACAACTTAGCGATCAGGGGAATTTGCCTCCCCTGACGAGGATGCTCTAAGTCAAGAGGTAAAGACTCAACAAACAAAACCCTAAGAATTAGCAAAGTGGTCTTATTTTAGAATTTAGATGTTTGCTCTTACCTAAGGTCTCAAGTTTCTAATCCCATTACTCTTGAGGCCACTAAAAATTAGTTATGTCTAGTTGTTATCTCCAGGACTAAGAAATTAGTCAAATTGCATACAAGCTGACCTAGAGATTATAAAAAAATAAGTCAACAAACAATTGTGCTCAATTCACTGCTCATGGAATTTCTTGTTTAGGTGGACCTATGGTTTTTCCCAATTCCTGGTCTATCATAAAGACTTGGAAGATTTCATTAATTATATTATCTAGACCTATAGGCTATATATCCTTGTCTATGCACCAGCTGGACCTTTTCCAAAGACCCCACATGCAGTTTCTTTGGTGGAATATGCATCAACTACCAACTTCCTGATCTCTTTACAAGTACTTTCCTGTTTTTAACCCTTTCATATTTTGAGTGAAGTATTAACAGAAACATAGAAATTAATTAACACAGAAATTAGTTGATAAGAAAAAGAGATGATACTTGCAAGGAAAGTGTCAAGGGCGAGGCTTATGCCAATAGAGGGGTTTCTTGACTTTGGCCCATCCTTTTTTTTACCTTCCCTGGCCAGCTGACTGGACCCTTCGCTATTCATTAGTTCTGTTTATTGGTGTTACATCTCTCAATAAATTTATCAAAACCAACCAAAAAATATATACTACTACAGTATGACTTATGGAGTGAATGTTAGTTGCAGCTTAAATTTTCATAAATTTAGCTTTTTAGAAAACAGAAGTCATAAACAACAGAATGAAACGTCAAGAGTGTAATATTTTTCCAACATAATTTTAGTTTTCTTTTTTTTCTTTTTTTTTTTTTTTTTTTTTTGGGGGTCCCATAAGCAGAAACAAAAATTATGACAATCAAACGAGCGAAAAATCTATAAAAACTAAAAACTAAAAAATGACCTAATAAGATGCAACAAACATCCCGTAAAATTACAAGAGAGCAATGCTCTAGCCCCAAGGGTTTATTCGGTTGGCTGGTAGATTTGCTCTAGGCGTGGATGACATGTTTTTAACCGGACCGAGAATGGGATTAGTTAAAGTGTATGTGAGCTAACCCAGACACCTTTGACTAAGCCCACATTCATCAATATCAGAAGCATGCAGCAGAAAGAGCCAAAAACCTTGCAACTCACATGACAAGAAAATTGAAGAAAAACAATTCTGCGAAAGGCTTTGGTTAAAAAGAACCATATTGCATATGCAGCTTCTTTACATCATCAAATCCTACCAAAGAAACAAACAAAACCCCTTTGGGAACTTCCCTTCGTAGCAAGTCTGCTGGGTCCATCATGCTTTCCATGAACAAAACTATAATCACAAAAAGACAATACTACCCTAATACAAGGAAAACAAGAACAAAGATGGTTCCTCTATGGCCTATGCAATTGTGTATTCACTACTCTTCACTGGATCATCTGTCCTTCTGACTTCGATCGCATAATTGGTGACTCGATAGTCATATATTTCGAGATTCTCACCACATCGTTACGACTGAAAACTGGGTTGAAAATGGGAATGAAAACATTCTCTGGACTCACCAATTGCTTGCAAGAAGTAAAAAAGAACTTGAATGAATTATGAACATGCCCAAAAATTTGAGGTACTGACCTCTCAGTGAACTAAAGTTGCAAGTCCTAGAAAGCTGCCAAAGACTGCAAAAATTCAGTTGAATCCAAACTAAGCTACTGAGAATTGTACGAGGAAGAAGCATAACCATAACCAGCTGCATGATGTTCAGACTCAACCTCCTCCTCCATGGCAGGGACTTCATTGAGATCAAACCCTAGAATTTTCCGACCCGTATGACTCGCCTCACCTGGTGATCCGGCCTGACTCGACGGGGCCTCAAGTGGGCCAGACGTACCAGTCCAGTGACACCTCTTGTGGCCCCCAAGAGCCTGACCAGTAGGGAAAGTCTTGTTACATATCTTGCATTGGTGTGTAGTACTCTCGGCCACCACCTTTGAGCCACCATCGCCTTCACCATTCTCCTTCAGTTCATCGACTCCGGTGGCGGGAGGATGATTGGGAATGTGGATATCACTATTCTCATGATGTTCAACGTAGTGAATGCTCCTGATTTTGTTGTGACTTGACCTGTGGCCTCCCAATGCCTGGTGAGTTGTGAAACACTTATCACAAGTGCTGCATTTGTAGACTGGGTTTGGCTTATCAACACCAGGAGTACCGCCCAAATCCATCAATTTCACCTTCTTCCTCTTCTTCTTAATCTTCATGATCTGACCATCGCTTTTGTAATTCACAATCAGATTTCCACTGGGTATACTGTAATCAGATTTCTGGCTCTCTGTTTCATCATCTTTCACAAATTCCTTGCAATCTTGAATTTCACCCACCGCAATAGCCTTTCCTTTGCCTCTTTCCAGATTCTTAGATGGAGTAACAGCAATAGGGGACCCACTTAATTCATCAATCTTCAGTTTCTTAACAGGGTACTCAAAACCCACATTGTATTCACCCAATGAATCCTCAATTCCTCTCTTCTTCGATTGAAAAACCGAATTCTCCTCGAGAATTCCGCTTAAATTTCCGTTTCTGCCCTCAGGATCATCAACTCTGTTTTCATGAGTTAGACTTGCACTGGAATCGAAAGAATCACTCTGAGCTAGCGTCATGAGATATTCCACGGCCTCTTGTAACCGCTCCTCCTCTGCGGGCGGATCATCGGTGGTGGTGAGGGTGGGGGTTAGGGCTTTGCGGCCGCGCTTGGCGGTTGAAGACCAACCTCTCAAACACTCAGTCAAGTCAATCTGCTCGGAAATAGAGGACGCCGGGGAGATTTTATTGGCCACCGGCGGCTGTTTCTGATCCGGCGGTTGGATACCCCTCCAGTCTCTCTCAGGATGACACCTCATGTGGCCGAACAGAGACTTCATTGATGGGAACGTCTTACCGCAGAGGGAACAGATTGCTCTGTTCCCGGCATGGGCAATATCGTCATTGTTGTTCTTCTTGTTGACAGAGAGGATCTGTTGTTGCTCTTTGTTGGCTTGGATGTGAACTCTCATGTGACCACCCAATGCTTTGCCTGAGCTAAACCCTTTGTGGCACACGTTACATACCCGCGGCTCGTCGTTCTTCAGTGGCCCAATCTCTTCCCCAATTCCCAAATCACCTTCTTGTTCTTGTTCTTGTTCTTGTTGTTTGATTTTGTGAATCTTGAGCTTTACCCTGAGTTTCTGATTGCTTTTCTTGATTGGCGGGATGTGGGTTTTTTCTTGATCGTCATCAGCCATTGTAGAAGAAAGTAAGAACCTCAGCTGGAGGAGGAAGAAGAAGATTATGTGGGTTTCGGTGAGTAGTAGTAAGCTAAAAAGACTGATGAGAGAGAGAAAAGAAATAACAATCGGATATCCAAGATTGAGGCGGTTGCTTAGCTTAAAAGGAACCAAATAGAAAAGGAAACTTGGGGGAAAATCAGAAAGAGAATTTTATGACGGCGAACGAATTCACAAAACCCAGCTCGGAAAATCAGCTACTCGAAAAACCCATGTAACCAATCACTGTATTTGTGTGTGTAAAATAATCCCAGATCGTCAAATCAAGAAAATTAAGAGAGGGGAATTATGAGGAGGAGAAGAAGAAGAAGAAGAAGTGGGAAAGGAAGCTCAAGGGGTGAAGAGGAGGAGAGGTCTTGCTTTTCTTAACTGCTACTATGTGGAATGGAATGGAATGGAAATTGACTGTCACGTTCTTCGACCCTATGCCTCTTATTCCGGTTTTTCAGAGCGACTCTCTCCTCTCTCTCTCAACTCCAAAAATAAGCTACGACTTCACACTTTTGAATTGAATACAATGGCCTCAAAAAAGGAAGGTTAGGCTGGTGATGGTAAGGAATGACTTTGATAAAGATTTTCTCATTGTGGGATTTTCTCTTATCTTTTTTCTAAAATACTCCTAATTAAGGGTTCGAGTTTGGACTTTGGAGGAACTTTATAGGATCTTTTTAGTACTCTTTTTTTTTTTCCTTTAAATTCTTACGAGATTGGAGTATGATTTTTACATTATATCTTGCGTCTCGTTAAAAGAAATCAAAAAATTATGTAAACACAGATAAAAAATGATATAAAACGACCAATAGGGCGCAAAAAGACCGTCCCTGAATTTTTGGGGGGCAATTTTGGCTCATTTTACATATATTTTTTTCAACTTCGGTCTATGTATGTCTTTATACTTCTCTGATTCTTCTCAACGAGATTAAAAGTATGATGTAAAAGTTATACCCCAATCTCGTTAGGAAAAAATAAAAAAACAACCAAAATGTATGTGCTAAAAAAGCTCCTAAATTTTTTCTCCAAACTCACCCTAATTTGTGTTGATAACCAGAATTTAGTGTGAGTTTTTACTTGAAAACTAGGGTAAGGAGGGGTGGCCGACCTTTTCGGATAGTTCTCATCTCCAACCCGAAAATATGTGTGTGTAATTATGCATTAAATTACCATATGCCTTCCTAAAATAAAAGATATGTACCCCCATTTTTCAAAGGTTTTAATTAATCGACGATTTTTTTTTTCATAAAACTACAATTATTACCAAGGAAACCCATTACGATGTGAAGTCTTGAAATTCAAAATTAGTGCTCATCTTATCTCTATCTTGGAGGTATTAACTATTTTCCTATTCTCTGTTATTTTGTTTTGGGTCCATTAAACAAGCGTGAGTCGTCATTATACACGGGTCAAGTGACGTAAATTGTTAATTAATTGTCGGTATTTGCTTTGAGATTCGGTCGTGGTAAACCATTATGGTGGTGGATTTGTGTTTTGGGTCTACCGCATTAATTTTTAGTCCATTTTGTTAAGGCCTGAGTCGTCATTATACATATGGTAAGTGACTTCGATTATTAATCGATTTTCACGATTTCTCTGAAATTCGTTTATTAGAAACCATTGTACTTGCTTTAGTTATGGCGTTGTGCGTTAATTATATTTGATAACACCGCAATTAATTGCCTCTTAATACCGAAGTTACTACACTTCCTTCCATGTGGTTTTGAACTTCGTTTTGCTCAACTCATTTCCATTTTTACCCTTAATCCGCGACGTGAACAAGAAGGAAATAAGAGAATGAGAGTGAAAGTATTGTTAAGCAATAGGGTCAAATACATAAGTAATGTTCGGAAATATAGTTATTTTGGTGGGGGTTTCTTTTGGATTTTTTAAAAATATCAACGGGGTCAAAATTAGAGAATATTAGGTTTTGATTTCAGTGTGGAAAGGGAAATCTCTTGCCACTGAATCACAAGTACTAACTTCTTAATTTCATCATCTTACTGTACTCTCAGCAAATAAGTGATGGCATTGCATGATTCAATACTTCAACAGGGGTCCAGTTCACATTTCGCTTGAAAACTTAACCGGTCCACGTTTTAGACTAGAGTAGACTGTCATGATTAAGACCGTCAATTTGATGTAATCAATGGTTTGGTTGTGCTTGAAAACTCGTACGAGAAAGACTAGTTCTCTTCCCCGTAAAAATTTATAAGCAAAGCCAAATCATTGATTATACAAATGAATGGTCCAAATGTGGACTGTCTCCTCCAGTTCAAAATATGGACCAGAGAATATCCAGTTCCATTGGAATTCTGTTGGTTTGCTACTCCCATATTTTTTCGAAACGTAATATAGCTATAAAACTATGAGTAGTGCTAGGTACATACCCACAAACCTAACCTCCAATCTTGAGAGATTATTTTGTGCTATTAGAGCAATGCTTCTCATTCTCACACAATCGGGTGGATTCCGCACATTAGAGTTGTGGGACACTCACACTTATGTGAGAGGAGAAGTATGGTTGCTGGAGCACATAATAATTTTCGTTCAACCACACCCCTTTTGTTTGTATGCATGTGGGACCTACGCATAGGCCCACACAGTGCAGGTCCTACATGCTTGTGGGAAGGGAGTCATTAGAAGTGTGATTGGCAGGAGTGTACACCATCTATTACGTAGCATGGCTTGAGATTTTTGCAATTTGATATTCTAATTCTAAATGATAGTGTTAGAAACCCAAGGGATTGGTCTAGTGATTTAGTTTTGGGACTTAGAAGTTTATTCTCTCATAAGGTCTTACTTTAAATGGTGTCACGCTAATGAACGATAGGATTGGTTCTCCAGGGTTATTCGAGATGCGCACTAATTGACCCAGACACTTACTTTTTAATACTAATAAATAAATAAAAAGATGATAGTGCCAGAGGCAACATTTGAAGAAAAATAAAAGGAGATGTGGGGACAAAAGCACATCCCTGAGAGTCTATTTGATTAAAGTAAAAATGATAAAAACTGCAAACGAAAAAAAAGAAGACACTTTTTAGTGTATGACTAATATGAAAATAGTAGCCAACGATAATTTTTTTGTACAACTCGATTTTATTTTCGTGTGAAAGTTATCACCTTATTGCGACACTTATTATGCCCATACTATTTCCTCTGCTATCGTGATCCATATTGTATGTTAAAAGTAAATTAGCAATCATAAGTAGTATTTTCTCACAAGAAACGTGCAAGATCTTTCAATATAATCAAACGGGTAGAAGAAAAAAAAAGTAAAAAAATCTCTATTCATTTTTTTTTTTTCACTTTCCAGTATACTTTTTCTTTCTAATCAAACAGACTCAACCGCGTTATTAACATTTAACACCACACATAATGAATCAAGCTGCAAGGATATTTCTTTTCACACCTCTAAAAAAAAGGGAAAATATAATTGGAGGCTTAATTCAAGTGGACCAATTTATTGTCCTTTTTGCTTTGAAAAATACAGTAGCATTTCGATTCATCAAATTCAATCTTTATATTCCTCGTGCGCATCCTTAAATACATTTGCGATACCCATGTTTTGATAAGCTCATTAATGTACAAGAACAGAAGGATTTATTTTGTGCAGTTTTTTCAAAGACATGCACCCACGTTATTGCTTCTTTCTTTTTCTTTCGTTCCTTTCCCCTGAGTTTCAATTGAAGAAGTTAGCGCTAATGTTGAGATTTGTTCCTTTCTTTGTTGAAAATCCCTATTTGATGTATATACTTTCACACTCACTGAGAGAGAGAGAGAGAGAGAGAGAGAGAGAGAGAGAGAGAGAGAGAGAGAGAGAGAGAGATTAAATTTGGTCTGGCCTTTGGAAGTTGTAAAGTTGAACATAATATGCTACTCTGTGCCCCCATTTAAGGGATATTAAAGGTGCCTAATATCCCATCTATAGCAAACAAAATAGACCTGACTTGGTCAATTTTATCCATTTTCTGTTTTTGTGAAAAAACCACACATTTTTGTTTGGGTTCAAGAGACGAGTGTTTTATAAAATAGAGTGTAATGAAAACAAGGGGCCACTAGAAAGATCGGTAACAAAAAAACATCGTTACAGAGGTCTAGCCGGAGGAAAGTTGTTGAAGGTTGTGAGCAAAGGCAATTGCAGACAGCGAAAGGTGGTGGACATGGGATGAAATAACCACTTTTTCTGTTTTCAAAAAAAAAAATTAATTTCAAAAGTTACTACAACTTTTCGTTTTGTGGAAAAAAAAAAAGTTTTATTTCCTGATTTCGTCGTTCTGTAACAAAAAACAAAAATAAAAGCAGAAGATGAAAACGTTCGCAACACTTTTGTAACCTTATTTGTGGAGATCTGAATGTGGTCTGGAACAGATAAGCTTTTGAACCCAAAAGAACTCACTGATGAAACTTCTGTTTTCAAACAGTTAGGTCAAATGTAAAAATACAGGTGTACTAACTCTAGGTAGAAAAAATGCATCGCCACAAAATCCCATTTAACAGATGGGAAATTCTCACTATATTTTACATGAATTTCCCTGGTAGAAGTCGCATGAAGGGACTAATTTGTGTTTGAAACTCCAAAGTAACATAATAAGAAATACTAAGACGGACTGCAACAACATAACACAGTACATTCAACGAAGAAGAGAAAAAGGTTGATGTCCATGGAAATGTTTTGGCCAAAATTAAACTAAGAAGGCCGGAAATTATTGAGCATTTGAATTGTTTGAAGATCTGTACTCCAACATTTCACTCCTGTATCTCTCCTTGTCTCTCATCCCTTGGTCCTGATAAACCTGCAATGCAGCACCAGAAATCACAAAAGATGCTGATAAAATCTGAGAATTACTGTGCTGCTAGTGAGTTGTTAAGCATCAACTTCCCCAACATTTGTGAGGAAACGCTAGTAAGGAATGAAATAATCGACACGTAAAACCAAAGAGATACAGTTTTCAAGTTAAGAAGCAACTACTATTTGGTAATAAACAACCAACCCAACCCTCTAAGCATGTGAGTTTGGATGAGAGGGGAAACAGTTGTTAATCAATGTGACAAAACTAGACGCAAAACCTGACAAAACTAGACACAACCTGAAAAACAAAAGTTGAAAATTGTATGGAATAGCTGTAGAATTAAGTAGGAACAAAATAGATCAAACAAGGCGATATAAAACCCAAACAAGTGCCAACCTTTCTTGGATTTGGTAAAGAAAAAGAACATATATTTCCTTTGGGGACATCCGATACAATTGGAATGATGCACAGAAGATTAGCATGGCCCCTCCACAAGGATGACACACACAAATCGAGAAATGGTCCAATTTTTTTCTTTTTCAGCTGCTCTTTTTCAAAGATTATTTGGCAGCAGGTATGCTTCCTCAGTGGCATTTCTAAGGCCTCTCAGACTTGGGAAAATGAAGTACAATAGCTCATAGGGAAGTTCAGAGGCTAAAGCTTACCTAGCATTATAAGGAAGCTAGCTTGGGCAGCCATGGTAAATTATATACTGTATTTGGCAAGAGAGAAATTGTCGAGTTTTCCAAGGCATCCAAAGATCCTGACTTTGTCCTCCAGAAAATCGAGTTTGATGTTAGGACTAAGGCCTCTCAATTCCTAGATGCTAAACCTTTCCCTCTAATTTCTGCATTATCTAGTTCTTGGCAGATGAGTCTTGTTTCTTCTGTATCTAGCAAATCGTAATTTCTTGTTTATTGTATGTTGATGGGTTGCTTCCTATTTGTTTTGTTAGGCTTGATAGTATACTGGAAGGTATGCCCGCCTTGGTTTTTCTGTATTTGTTTGAGCGTTCAATAAAATTTTGGATAAAAAAAATGTTTCTAAAAACTATATCCTCTAAGAACCAAAAGGGGGATTAAAAAGGGAAATTTTGCATACACAACTGAAACATGTTTCTGTTCCAGATGTATAAGAAAATGCAGAAAGCCTGAACAAGATGTTTTGTACATTCAAGGTTTTGATGAGGGAAAATTACACAATGCCAAAAAACATATAACCCTACCTAACCTAAAGAAATGACAATTTGGAAAAAGGGTCGAGGGCAGTTTCTAATGCTTGCAAGAGTTAGTTCTCTTATGATCGCCACTGTGAATCATTGTACCAGAACAGACTCAGAACAGCCTAGATCCGTCTGTTTTTTTCTCAAAACCTACTCTTCCATAACCAGAATACATGCAGTTAATTTTCTTTACTCTTTTAACTCCTTTCTAGCCAAAACAATCCTGAATTCTAGGAACACTAGTTGGAGGAGAGATCCCCTACTAGTCCTACATCACCCTCTCTCATAGCACGGGGTCCGCCATGTGAAAGAGGGCTGTAAACACAACCATAAAGACTGTGGATTTACCAATCTCTTATCTACTAAGAATTGTACCATATTCAGTAGGCAAATGACTCAGCATATCTCAATCACAAAATTTGGGGCAGTAGAATGTAATGAAGATGTGTGAATATGGTACCTGTTTTTCAGCATCCGTGAGTCTGTTCCATAAATCTCCAATTTTCTTGGTTATCTCCTTTTCTTGCCCATGGTACAAAGGTTTGAGCCTGTTGTAATGCTCGGCAAAGAAGAAGTTGTAACCACTCCTATTTGATTTGGGCTTAGAGGGATCCCTAAATGCCAGCTGGTAACTCTTGGGGTTCCTGTGAGGAGGCTCAGCTGAAGTATTAGAATTCTGAGACGCATGTGGTGGCAAAGGAGAATGATAAAGGACACCTTTCAGCTTATCAGAACCCAAATTGACAGTAATCAGATAACCATTGTCAAATTTTGCATCGATGGTTCCGGTGACTGAACTGCCGGTCTCCAAGACAAAATTCACTGTATATGACACACAGACAAGAAAATATTTGTCACAATTATCCATGATAAGCTTATCAAAGCATTGCTATACCAGATGATACAGGCCGAATAGGAGAAATGGGAATGCTGAAGCAGAACAAAAGATGGTAAGATTATAAATATTTACATTGTAGTTGATTAAAAAAGAACACAAATAGAATATTAGACAATATAACCAAATCACAATAATTGATGATAAAGATACTCTACTAGCTTGTACGACAGGGAACAAAACAGAGGCAGTAACAACAGTAGATTCGGCAATCTTACGTGATTTTAAATTGAAGTCAATGTTACGGGTTTTCAGAGAACAGGGTGATACCACATAGTCAAATAGTAATAGATGAACTGAAGTGTTGGTTACACCAATTCTGACCTGACAATTGATTCATAGTGGCACCCTCCTCAAATAAATGTGAGCCTGCTGATCCATTATCAGGAGTCCTGCTTGCAGGATCTGTGGGGGAGAATAAACAGAAACATACATAGTCTGCAAGAAGCTTAAAACCACAAATAATATGTTTGGTGTAAATCAGGCATACCATCCAGGGGAATAGAAGGGATTTCTTTCCGGAAGAAATAAACCTGCTCAAAATGATAGAGCAGCGATAGATAGTACTTCCGAATGACAAATGATGCACTCGTTATTGTTGATGGGAAATTGAAGGCTGCAATCACTTCCTTCCATTTACGATCTTGGATAACCTGCAATAAGTTAAGAAAGAAAAACACTGGTCATAATAAATACTCAAAAAAGGGTGAAAAGGCACACATAGGGAAACTAAATGTACGTATGGTCTTTGGTTGACATGGCAGCATATTTACATTCCTTAAAGGAAGCTCCCAGGGTAACTACTCCTAAGCACATATTGGTTGTGGATGGAATAGAAATTGAATTTACTGACTTGGATAAAGGGGCTTGTATGGCATATAATTTATAAAGCATTAGAAAGAGTTCCTATATCTTTGAGTATATGATATTTAAAGGTAGGACAGTTGAGTTGAAGTTTTAGCTTTGTCATTAATATTGTCCCTAGAGACATCTGGGCCTATTCTCATTATGTGTCTAAAATCATGGAGAATCCTCAAGTTCAAATAAACAAATGTGTTTCCACGAGGAGGCGTGACATTTACAAGTTTTGAAAAGGCTATTTAGGCAAATATGAACTACCTTACCAAAAGATTTTCAATATTTTCGAATAATATTAAGGCACGTGTCTCACCACCAAATTTAGCCAACTCCAACATTTTAGGAACAAGACCTGACCTAATTGCTAAAGTTCCAAAATTTCATCATGTACCGAAGAGTCCAATGCTAGAGCATCTCCAACATCAGTAGATAAGCTCATCTGAAATATCCGAACTACGGAACAAGTTAACATAGAATCTCATAGAACTTTTAGTGAATCGAGATATGTTCTTCCCTCTAACAGAAAAGGGAACAAACACGATCTTCAGTGGTGACTGAATCACGGGCTGATATCAAACATGTAGTCAGAACTAACCACACCACACTAAGGATTCTTGGAGTTGGAGCTATATTACCAGAGTGATGATTATTCATACCTTTTCAATACCACCTCGAGATGTGACTTCTAGAAACAGTTGGTGCAGATCTAGAGCCCTCCCTCCAATAGTAGGAACCCTGAGACAACATAAACACGAGGAACACAAATCATGGCCTTCACTGAATCACTCTTTTCTTATAAATATGTGATTCACCCCTTCTCACATGCATTTGCAAGCTTGTGATGGAATGAAGATTGAAGACTATTTTTGGTGGGAGAAGTGGTCTAATCCAAGGTTTTGAATCTCGTTCTGTTTAGTCCGGTACGTACTGGATTGGCGTAAAAAAGGTACCACACAACTCAAATTCCGTCTGTCTCAATATCGGGCCGTTCCAGACAATTCCTGTTATTAAGGTCAATATCGACCAAGATGGCGGAAAGCTTCATTTTGTCCGAAATTTTGCTGAATGGCGATTTTGTAAATATGTTCAAATACCAACCACCTTTTATACTTTTCCCTCTTTCATCATCTAACCATTAACCCTATTCACCTGGTCCACCTCCATCACTTCTCTCTCACTCCAAAGGACTTCAAATTTGGATCAATGTTCTCCTCAAATTTGGATCAATAGCTGGATCGATATTCTCTTTGAAACTTCCACAGGACTTCGAAGTTTTATTTTCTCCTCATCCTTGTTTTTATTAACTATTCCCATCTGCATCAATAGATGGCGTAAACTGGTTGGTGTAGAGTTTTCGACAATGATTTGTTTCCCTGTATGGTTAAGTTACCGGATTCTATCACCAAATGACATCGGAGTAGTACATTTCGCAGTGAATATCCTGCCTCTCGCATGTAACAATGATTTTTTTAGTTTGGTTATCATTTTTTTGATTTGATTTGATTTGATATGGATTGCCTTGTATAACAGGGAAGAAAACAAATTAGGTATTGGGTATGGACAACTTCGGTGTGTCTTGTTATCATGTTATGCACTTTGAACATTTGTTTGTTAGTTTGAAGTCTATTTTATGACATTTGTTGTCTAATGATAGTTTATTTTATGATGAATTGGATGATATGGGAACATTTGTTTGATAGCTCGTGGATTTCAGTTGCTGGATTCTGCACTGATTCTTGCATAGTTTTGGCCTTGATCCGTGTTAGTTGGCTCCATCTACAATTGTATTTGTTGGAACCTCGAATCAAGCTACATCAGCATGGCGGAGAGGACATAGGTTAGAGTGTTGACAAGAGCTGAAAAGAACATGCTAAGGCATATGCATAAGGTAAATTGTTTCACTTTTATGGATGATTAATTGCTTCACTTTTATGCATGGTTAATCGCTCCACTTTTATGCCCCTTCCCTGGATTATAAGGCAAAAAAAAGTCCAAGAGGTTAACCCGCTTTCATTCAATCGCTAAAAAAGGAATTCTTTATTAGCAAATTGGAAAGTCCAAGTTTCCTTAATATCCCAGCCTCTGGTATGATAGGGACAACTGTTGATGACATGAGCTATACTCCTCTGGAAATCTCTCCCAGAACTTTTATGCTTATTGCCAATGGTGAATTAGGAATACTAAGGCTACGCAGGTGGTCCCATCTCGTGTGGCGATCAGAATTAGAAAACATCACATTTTAATTGGAAGGAATCGATAGAGTAGGGTGGTGGTCATACACTGGCTATTTATTGTTCACCTCTATAAGGGACTAGGAATATATTTTCCATCATAACCTAATCGAGATAGTTCTCTAACCTGAGTCTTGACACCTGCACAGTCAGGAAAATGCCCTTCTCGCAATATTTTATATCGTTCCTATGGAGCAGATATTTCTTGCTGTAGGAAAAATAATAGATACAGTTTTTCTCCAATTCTCACATGTTAGTGGATCATCTTTAACTGGTTGTGAGTCTTGTGACTTGTGCAAAACAACAGCTTTTAGAAGATCCACAAATCATAGTATCACGAAGGTAAGCATACGCCGTACAGCATCTGAGATGCATTGTGATGAATGCATATCAAAAAGCTTCATGTTTAAAAATCCATTGCAACTCATTGCCCAGGTAATCCAGGACTCTAGGTAAGTGTCTGGATGACTTCGCCATTGCTCTTGAGTTGTTTCCATTACAGTAAAATGTAGCAGTGCGACAATAATCTCATCACCTGCTAATCCCAAAACACCATCTAGCTTGGTGGAAGAACCATTCGTTACTATCCTAGTGTATTGTGAGCTTCTCTACTAAGCTAGAGAAAATTCTCCCCCTCCCCCCTCCCAAACACACACCCCCATCAGACATCAGTCCCTCTAGAAATGCAAACCACATCAACATATTCGGTTGAGCTCCACTCCTGTTGTCATCTTCTGTGGCTTATATGTACCATGCAATGATCTTATAAATGTAAAATAATAAAGCATATAACATAATCCATTTTGTTGTGATCCAATAATGGGTTTATTGTAAGGAGGCAACTGTAGCAAGTCATAGAGATGATTATACTCACTGGAAAATCTTACAACTAACTTGTAGAAAGGCCACTTTAAAACTCGATACTTATATTTTGAAGATATTAGCAAGAAGACATTCTCCAGTGACAGCATTATTACTTACCCATAAAAAAGCATTATCAGTAGAAAATTATTTCACGTTTCTACTTTTTGTAAAGACACAAAATTGGTAAGAAAAACGTTGGTATCAAGGCAATAGATATCACCGAAACACCGGCGACATACAAAATTTAGGAAGTTTCTTTTAAGGGTAAGGGATCATAACTACCACATCAGCTCAAAGCATCTGACTTTATCAAGGGTCATTATGAAATGAGAAAGACAAAACAATTTGTGTCGAATGCGCAATTGTACTCGTACACTCAAACATGTTTTTTATACATTGTTCAAAGATTAGATCTTTTTTATCAATCAATCCATCAGCCATTTCATTGTTTGGCAGCAAGATATACTCTCTCTTGATTCTCAAAAAAAAAAGAAAAACAAGATATACTCCCTCATGGTAGCTACAAAACCTTATCTATGCATTCGCAAACATGTTCATAGATATGCATCGCGAACAAAAACAATTAATACTAGATAAGTGTGTGAGCAACAATCCACATTGGAACATTAAGAATAATCTATATCAACCTAAAACCAAACCCAAATCACACCCCAAAAATGATCAAACAAGACCCAGAAAGAAAATTAAAAGAGCAAATAAAAAAAACCCACAACTTACTTCAACCTGGTACCGTAAGATTCGTGAAAACCCTTGAGCTTTTCAGAGAAAAGCTGTGGGTTTTGAGCGATTTCTTCATACTCAGCTTCAGCAGGAGGATAAGATTTCTTGTAGTCGTGATTAGAGTGGGTTTGCCCGTCTGTTCCCCCGCCCTGTGATGGATAAACTGTTGTCGGGTCTTTGAACGAAAGGGTTGACATTTTTACTCAGAGGTAAATCAACAGATTATAGTATATAGTATGATATATTTGTCGATCTATTTATGTAAATAGTAGCAGATTACAGTATAAGGGATGAACCTTGTTTCGCTCGAAAGGGGAATAGAAAATTACGAGAATCTAAAGTCTAGATTTTTGGCATCACTTGCTAATGACGATGGAGTTTACAGTAAGGATTTGTGTTTTAGGCCAGATGGGTAGTGTTTTAAATTTCACGGGTGCCGTCATAATTACCGTTCCAAGTGAAGTTGAGGATGATGGATTGGACGGTCGGGATTCCCTAAACCTTGTGTAAATTTGGGGTTGCTATAGCTAAATAAAAAAAGTGGTTTTTGTTCCTTATTCAATTTTTTTTCCCATTTGTTAGTTTTACGTAGATTTAATGGACTTTTTGATTCGTCTCGATGAGAGAAATTTATAAGTTACTATAAAATTATTAAAAAACTTTATGAGGTGTTTGGGAACTTACTTTTTTACTTTCCATTTTCAATTTTTTTTATTTATCTTTTTGGCCTTTTGAATTATGGGCAAAATGTATTTTGAATTTGGGGCAGAATGTATTTTGAATTTGATAGAGTGTTTGAATGAAAATATGCATAATGAATTTTGCAATAGTAGTAGTAATTGGGAGATATATGTAAAATACATTTTGTAGTTCTTTTTGTTAATCAAAATGAGAAAAATGAATCATCTTCTCTCATCTTTACTGTCGTTCTCCCTCTTTCCGGTGCGGGTCGACTCTGGGCACCCGTCGCCACCTTCTCTGCATTGAGAGCATTGAGATTTGTTAAATATCTTTGGCCACAAGTCTGGGCTAATGGCGGACCTGGGTTTCACAGCGGCTATCTTTTGTAGACGGAGGGGTGATGGATGAGCTTAAGGAGCGGCGGCCAGTGGCGTGATGGAAGTTTGGAGGGTTATTTGTTTAGTTTGTTTATTTTTATTTTCTTTGTTTTCCCCTGCAAGGGATTTGCTCTGGTATGAGAGCCTTCGATCTATGGAGCTCTCTGTACTGTCTTCCATCTATACTTAGTGCTTACCATCCAAAATCACATGGATAACCCATTTAATCCGTTGTGGGTTTGTACTAACGGTGGGCTCTGATTTGGCGGTCGTAGCCCTTTAGGGCTTTTTTGAGTTAAAGGATATCTGGTTTTAAAAAAAAAAAGAGTGAAAAGGGAGAAGTCAAAAAGCTTCTCCTACCCTCATTTTGACTTCTCTTCTCCTTTCTTCAAAATTGAGAAGTCATTATGCAAAAAGAACTTCTATTTTGTGGCAACCAAACAACTTGAATGTGAAAAAGAGAATTGGAAAAGTTGAAAAATAATCTGCCAAACATCCCCTTAGTTTTTCGTAAATAACGACAAAAATAATTCAATAAGCCACAAAAATTTGGATTATTTTTGTCTTTAGTGAACTTTTTTAAAAATTTGATCATGATCTTATATTTTTTAGATTTCTTTTGTCGATACGAACCAATAAACCCAAAAAAAATTTACAAAAAAACGACGTAGGCTAGCAAATGCAAATTTTTTTTTAATAAAGACAATAAATAAATAAATAAACTAAAAATGATTTTTTTTTTAGTCAAAGCAAACCTTGGTATCAATCGATATGCAACATGTAAACAACAGTGAACATGGGCTACCTTCTTCTGATATGGGTTACTTTGAAAAAACTCTCTAGCTTTGGCTTCTTCAATGGGTGGTACTGACAGACTAGTATGCTTTTGGTGGTTGTGAGCTCTTCTTTCCAACCATGCACGATGGCTTAATCAAAATTAAAAACTAAAAGTTGCAACCAAAAGGTGATATGGCAACTTTTAATAGCTAAATATAGAAGTCCATAGTAGCATAATCAAAATTTGACAATCAAAAACTTGTCACGTTACATTTTTAAACTACCCAAAAAAAAAACTAAAAAATGTGTATATAGAAATAGTTTATAGTGAACGTAAAAAAACAATTTTTGAAAAAAAGAAAAAGAAAAGGGAGAGCACTTAAAGCTATTTTTTAAAATAATCTTTTGGACTTTTTTTTTTGTAAAACAAAGTTTTACGAGAGCAGATTTTGAAATCAAATATATTTATCATTTGAAAAACTCATCATTGCTGTGAAATCCACTAAAGGTGAGTTTTTCAAATGGTAAAATCAATGGTTGATTCTATAAAATAAAGAAGATTTTAGTCATTTCACAAAATGTTGATTTTATCATTTAGAAAACTCACCAAATCACCAGTTAATTTTATCAAATAAATAAGTTTTTTTTGTCATTTTAGCAAATATTGATTTTATCATTTGGAAAACTCACTCTTAGGTTATTGGCAAAAGATTTCTATTTTTTGTAATCTACTAGCCAAAATTTGATTAGTGACTAAGAGATTGTTAAGTTTGATTATTCAGATTTACTAACTTCAACAACATTTTAGTTTTGGTTAGATTATCCACAATGGCCTTTGTTCAAAAAATGCTCACATTGCATAGAAAAAAATTGGGACCAGTGTGACATTTAATCAACAAACTATGATAGATAAAAAGGTTATTGAATTAGTTCTCTCTCTCTTATAAAGTGTGATACCCTAGGTTTAGGGGTACATGGCGTTTAGTCCCACATTGGTTATTTATATGAGTGATCTTGGGCATATAACAAACCATGTAAGAGACTACTAATACTTTGGGCTTAAGCATTTTGGGTCATGTGGTGTGACTTTATGGATCAAATTCAAGGTACTAAGGCAGTGGTCTACATAGGGCGTTACAAATGGTATCAAAGCCCCACCTTGGTCCAAGTGGTGGGTAGGACGTGCTCTACCATCATGGACACAAGGGGAGGTTCCTGAGACTATGCCATGAGGACGTTGCAATCCGAAGAGGGGAAGATTGTGATACCTCCGGGTTTGGGGGTAGATGGTGTTTAGTCTCACATTGGTTGTTTACATGAGTGATCTTGGGCATATAACAAACCATGTAAGAGACTATTAGTACATTGGGCTTAAGCATTTTGGGTCATGTGATGTGGCTTGTGAATCAAATTCAATGTACTGGGGCAACGGTCTACATGGGCGTTACATAAAGACCAGGAAAATTGTATAAAATTTTTAGAATTATAATTGGGACTTTGGAAAATTTCTTTAAAAAGTTCATGTGTGGATTAATGTGAGAAATGGAGTGTTTTGGAACTATTAGTAACACATAAATGAAGTGAGGGAAGTGAGGTGTGTCACGCCCTCATTTTTAGTAACCGAAATTTATATAAAATCCACGTAGGATAGATCAAAGTCGTCGTTGAAAAGTCAAGTCAATAGTACAAATTCAAATAAAAATTTCTCATTTCTATCTCTAAAGGGTACCCAAACCCAAATACACAAGTACCAAAAAGATTTAAAGTTATTACATACATTGAATACTGTCCAGTGAATGAGAAAACTAAAGTTACATAATCGTCTCTCAATAATATACTAAAGATGGGAAGATAAAATAACTTCATGATCAAAAAGCTTCATGCTATGCATCCACATTCCAAAGCATCCAACATATGTTCATTGAGCATGTACCTGAAAATGATAGGTTTACACTAAAACTTTGAAGAGAGTAAACGTCTACCAAAACTAAACACAATGAAATGCATATGCGAGATGAGACATGAGGATAAAATCTAAACAAGATAACCAAGAGTTTACAAGAGTCCAACGAATCACATATAAGTTTATAAATCCCTTGTTATCACCCAAGTGTACCCGATGTATTCCCAATATGCGTCATCTCTCATAAGTGTCAAATTCGTCCGTTGTGTCGTGTCAACCATTGTATTTAAATTGGATCTTTAGAAATTCCTCATGATACGTCCATAGGACGGCCCAAGTATCATTCCATGCTATTTTTCAACCTCGTATAATCTTCCCCTTGGCCAAGGCATAATTCCTCGCAACACACCCATAAAGCGGCCCGAGTATCATTCCGGGCTACCTTTCGGCCCCGTATCGAGAGTTTCAAGTTTTCATTTCAATTCACGTTCATTGGTTTAGCACAAGTGTCATCATATCACTCATACCTCGGATTGTCACCCAAGTTCACGCATTTCGTCAAAAAAACTTCAATTCATATATAACAAGTGTATGACCACGTAGGTGTCATGCAAAAATCAAACTGAGTCACCAATTATACTAGGATAGGCTAGGGACGAGTTATTCAACGAGTTTTGAGGTATAGGAGATGATTACGCCAAGTAATAACACGAACAAGCAATCGAAATCGACGAAAACAAGTTTTGGTGAAGTGAAGGGGGGAGTGGATTGATCCACTGTGAGAGTGGATCGATCCAGAACGAGAGTGGATCGATCCAGAACAAGAGTGGATCGATCCACCTTGGTCCGGAGTAAAACAAAAGGTCGTGGATCGATCCGGGTGATGAGTGGATCAATCCAGAACGAGAGTGGATCGATCCTTTACAATCCATGAACTTCATCGATGGTTACGGATCGATCCAACCCCAAAGTGGATCGATCCAAAACCTCAATCTAACAAATTTTGACAAAGAACGAGGGGGATTTCATGGCTTCCAAAACCAACCCAACCAAGGCCAATATCAACTTCAAATATTTCATGATAGCATTGCTTCAACTAAATTACATAGAACATCAACCACAACATACATCAAACTATAACCAACTTAAAACTAGGAAATATATGAATTTTCAAGAAATCATGGAAGATTGATAAAATAATTGGTATCATCTACACACCACACACTTCAAAACACTTAGTAATGGTAGAAATCCCCCTACCTCAAAGTTTAGAAGCTTGAAACCCACCAATGAGCAAAACCCCAACTCATCCTCTAAGCTCCAAGCAAAAATCACGGAGTCTCAAACTCCAAAACACGCGCAAATGACGAATCTATGGTTGGATGGTGAAGGATTTAAGTGTGGAGGGTGAGTTTGGGGTGGGATTTGAAGAGAACTTGAGAGGAGAAGAAGATGGAGAGAGGGCTGGTGATTTTTTAGAGAGGAGAGATGGCTGATTTTTTTGCCCAAAATCAGCCACATACATACATATATACACACCACTAATTACACTAGCACCCCTTGTGTTTCTAGGGTGTTCTAAAGATGCCCCAATGCACATACTCCCATCACATTGACCCCACATCACTCTATTTTCATTTTCTCACATTTACCCAACATTATTTCCGAAAAATTATTTTAAAACGCGAGTCTTTACAAGCTGTAATTAGTGCTTTTGGGCATATAAATTGGAAGAGGATGTGAGAGAAAATCACTTCCCCTCTCCCTTGAAGCAGCCGACCCCTCCCTCCCTCTTCCTTCTCTTAATTTCTTCAAATTTTCTCCCAAAACCATTCATTCATTGACTCACATGTAAACCCCCATACAAATACACTAAAGATCCGTCATTTATGCAATGTCTATTGGCCATTAGAGCTTGGGATTCACGTGGGTAAGCTTGGAATATGCATTTTTTTGGTTTTCAAGCTTTGAGAGGTTAGGGTTTTACATTAAAGACTAGTGGGAGCTCAAAATTGTGAGATAGGGGTTTCTTCTTGTTTTTTTTGGTGTTTATGATTGTTGAATGCACGCGAATCATGGTTTGTATCTCTTTCTTGCATATTAGTTGAAGTTATTGACTTTGATACCTTAGATCTTGAAATTGATTCATATTTTTGTTGAGACTACTGATACCCATTGATGATTCATCATCCTCCATGTATATTTTATCTATTGGTAATGTAAGTTTTGAGTTTGGGTGAAGATAGGAAATTCTGAAGAAAAAAAAAACTGCTTATCACTGTGTTATCTGGAATTTTCGCTCGGGCGAGACCGAGCAGTTTTGGCAGTTTGCTCTCCGAGTGTTGTTTTGTAACCCCGAACCTCTCTTGACTCTCGTTTAGTCCCCATTTGCAACGTTTGCCATAACACGAGTGATTTGAACTTAAAGATTCGTTAAAATGTAACTTAGACTTGACAACATAAATGAGAACGTGGTGAAAAGGAATGATATTCATTTGACACGTGCGGACACATAATAGTTTGACACAATGAGACCCATGACATGGTATGGCGTGACTTGATTCGACGCTTGGTTAAGTTGAATGATATAAAAAATCAAGTGGCACGAAGACAAAAGAAGTTACTAGGATCACTCACCGGTGCGTTGTTAGGAAAGGTTTCACGAGAAACACAAGATACTAAGAATGGATGGCTAGTTTTATAATCCCAAAACTCAACTTAATGAACGAATCAAATATGAAATGTCGTGGACACTCACTGGGTACTTGTAGGACATGTGGACACTTATGAAATATGGGGAAACGTTCATTCAATACTTGTAGAATACATAGGTAGTTATGGCATACAAAGGACACTTGTTGAGTAGTTATTGAATACGTGGACACGTGGGATATACATGAACATTTGGGGAACACTTAGATACTTGAGGGACACGTGGATACTTGTGGGACACGGCGGGGCATTGGTTGAGGTATTTATTAGACACATGAGTACTCGTGAGATGTAAAGATATACGAGGGATACATAGACACATGTAAGATATGTGGATACTTGGAATGCTTTGGACTCACATTGATTACTTGAATGCGTGATAGATGCTTGGTATAAGATACTTGTTGGATACATGATTTTGATTTGTGTAAGTCAATGGACATGTTTGATGAACTTAAAAGAGGATACGTAAATATGTTCGAGTAAAGGAACGATAATGTGGTTTTGGTAACCAATGCGATCATTTGGGGCGTCCCTGGGCGGGGGTGAACGTGGCCCGTGAAATATGGACTATTATTGTTACCAGTGTATCTGGACAAGGGTGAATGTGGCCCATGAAACATGGACTATTATTGTTAATTGTGTATCTAGGCGTGGATGAATGTGGCCTTTGAAACTCGGTTACGGGATCCAAATGTCTTAAAGTTGGTTATAGAAAATTGTGATTAATGGAATAATTAGAAACAAAAGAAGAAGATGGATGTGTTTAGTTAATGTGAACTCACGAGAAAGTAGAGATGCTTTTGTTTGTGGGGTTTGCTAGACTTAAATGATTGAGCATTGAGAAAACATACGGAATTGATTAAGTTGAAATTCTATGACGAGCTATGTTGTGAGGGGAGAAGTTGGTATTGGATAACTTAAAGTTATTATCATATGGTGTGAATAGAGGGGTATGTGAAGAGTCATTGCACTTGTAGTTGATAGAAAGTTATGGTTCTTGAAATTGGTTTGTGAGCTACTTGAAAGCAATAATCATCACCCTCTTTATATCTCGTTTATGCATGCATACATTTGGCATGATAAAACCTCTACTGGGTGAAGTAAATGCTCACCACTTCTGTTTTTCAAGTACTGCTTTGGAGTATGAAACAGGATGCTTGATATGCATGACATAGTGAAAGTTTGGCATGAAGACTTATTTGAAACATTATAAAACTTTATCTTTTTAGAAAAGTCAATTTTTTTTAAACATGTTTTCACATGGGACAAGGGTACCTAATTTAGGAGGTGTTTGGGAACCAACTTTTCAACTTTTCATTTTTGGGTTTTTGACTTTTTGGATTATGACTAAAATGAGTTTTGAATATGGGAGGAGTGTTTGGGAGAAATGTACAGAATGCATTTTGCAAAAGTAGCAGTGTTTGGGAGAAAAATGATGAAAATGAGTTATGAATTAGTTTTTACCAATTTACCCTTATTTGTTAAAACCATGCCAACAATTAACTTGTTAACACAAAATTTACCTGAAATTTTGACACAAATTGGTGAAACATTCATCTGATCAAAATCATTGGTGAAATGAAGATTTATTTATTTATTTATAAAAAAAAAGGATTGGGAGAATTTATGTTAAAGGACCCATTCAAAATAACAATTCTTTTTAAATACTTTTTAATACTCCTATAAAGTTAAATTCATTAACAATTAAAAAAAAAGAAATAGATTTGTTACAATCTATAAAACCACCCATCGGTCCATATTATTAAACCCATACAGGAAAACTTTCACTTTATCAAACACAGTTACCCACGCAGACCTCTCCTCTCTTTCTCTCCCCTGACCCCTCTCTTTCTCTGCCGCCGCTCAAAGCCATCGCCGCTGCACAAAGCCTTGCAAACGACGAAGATGGCAGTATGATGATCTGCCCCACGAGCACGACTGTCATGGCAAGGATCTCCTTTCTTTCTTTCATATTTTTGGTATTTTTGGTTATCTAATTGTAAACCCATTTGTTGAGAATTTTTTAGAGAAATCAATCGCAAGAGTCTCTTCTCTGGTTCTTGTCTGTAGTGTGGAAGAGGATAGGGGTAAACTGGGGTCATAAAAAGTTCACGGGAAATAAAAAATGAGAATCCAAAAATGAGAATGGGAAAAGGAACCCCATACCTGTTTTTCACTTTTTGCCTCTAACGTCAAAAACGAAGAATGAGTTTTGTAGAACTCATTTTCAGAAACTGGCACCCAAAAAACCAAAATTGGAAAACCAAAACCGGAAAATGGAAAAAATAGGTGCCCAAACAGGCTCTCAGACTTGTCGTTCCTTTTTTACAAATATATAACGTTGGGAGGTGATCTTTGGACAAATATATAAAGTTTATTATGATGTTTTATGAAAAAAATGTGTAATTATTTATTATGAAAATTGAGGGGTGACAAGCCCAATCTCTCTTATGTTGTAGTTTATTTATTAGCTTTGATTATTTGATTTCCTATTTAAAGGTTCAAAAAACATAATAAAACAACATAACTTCCAAAGGTCAAGAAATGCTAACCCAAAAAAAATATAAATCATAAAGCTTAAAAGTCTTTCCTTAGCATTACACAAATACCCATTTTTTTTGCAATTACAATACACTCCATTGTCTCAAAATTTTAGTTCACTTTCACTTTTTGATTCTCTTTTCAATGGTCCATATCTTTCGGGTTTGTAAATTTTTTTAAAATTTAATAAAATTAATTGAGATCTATCAAATAATATCTATATTGCATACACAAAGCCTTATATTTTTTTCCCATCAAGTTAGAATAGTGACATGGACTAAAATTTTGGGATGGAAAAAACATTTTGTTTAGCTTATTTTCTTAAAAAACATGAACAAACGGTTAGAAAAATCACTTATTTAGCTTTTCTAGCTTATTTGACTAAAAAAATTATAATATTTTTAAGTTCTAATTTAAAGGATTTTAAATTTTTTAAGTTTCATTTTAAAGTATTTTTAGTTATTTTAGCATTAATGGATGGGAAAAAAAATCCTAAAGTGACTAAGTTATTCTCACCCATATTTTAAGGACAATCCAGACATTTAGTTTATAATAAAAAGCCATTTGATAGTTTATTCAAGCAAACCGGTTAAACTTTTTTTACAACTTATAAAAAGTTACTGCATAACAAATATTTTTACAATTTCTTTAATCAATAATATTAGAAGTTATAAAACAAATAAAAATAAACGTGCAAGCAAACAGGGCCATTTTATCACAATTCTACTTTTCTAGTCCTGTAAAATGCAATTTTGATGGTCCTGTAAAATACGACGGCATACATTAATCAACAACCCAACTTTTTTATTGTTCACATTAATAACCCCCGTAAGCGTGAACCCATCCCTTTCGTTCACATTTTTTAGAACCACTGGATAGAGATAGATATAGATATCTCTCTCTTTCTCTCTCTTCAATTCGATAAACAGCCGGATCTATATTTTCTAGAAAATTTGTTTGGCTTCAAAAGAAATTTATTGTATGATTAATCTCCGATACAATTAATTCCAGATCGAACGAGTTCAATCAGTGTTTCGATCCGCCCATTTCAAGGTCAGAATAAATTTTTTAATCATCCCGTTATTTTTAGGGTTTGTGTGTTTGATCTTTGTGCGACCCTTGCTATGCGAAAGTTGAGCCTTTTTGGCGACTAGATGGCTAGATTCATCTAAAAATATCAATCTTTATTAGTATTGTTCATGCTATGGAAATGAATTTGTTTATAATTTATTTTTATTTTTTTTTAAGGATGTGGGAGTCTCTTTTAGGGCTCTGTATTAACTATGCAATAATCTTGTTATTACTGTGTACAATATCAGGGTTTTGTTTTTTGCTTTTTGCTCACGGTTGGAATTCTGCTTTAACATCTGTATTTCTCCGTTGACATTTGTTTTGGCACGAAGAAAAGCTGATGCCTTTAGAAATTGTAGTGGACTCGTGAGTTATTCAGCTGTGGAACGGAAAACTGTATTGTTTGAGAATGTGTTCGACGAATGAGGTTTTTGTGAAGCGTGGAGAGAAATGTAATTTTAAACTGGAATAAGCATTTGGCAAGTAAGACTGTAAAGAAAAACTTCATACTATACCTGTTGATGGCACAAAAAACTGCCCGTATAGCTGCAAAACCGTGTCACCCGTCCAGGCCTCCCTTGTCCTAGGTAGAAAGCTTGACAGTGTAGAAACAAGTGATATTAAGATTTTTTTGGTAATCCATAGTTTTATTGAAAGCACAAATGGATAGATAGCACAATGAAGGCACACCCTCCATTTCAGAGGAAAAGTCAACAAGAAAAAAGCTACAAGCTAGGATGAAACAGCGGCAGTAGACATAGGGGTAATTGCCCAAGAGTGGCATAGGGCTGTTTGGAGGGCTGACGGTCACGATTATTTAATTTGCTTACGTTAGCTTAGTTGATGTATTGTGTTTGTTCTAATAATTTAGATGTTCGGTGGAAGTTCTTTGGCATTGTTTTCTTAACGCCTGGTTTCTTGCTTGAATATTTGTAGGTTGAGGTTCACTTGTTGTGAAGACCATGTCCCATCAACCTGCGGATGACGCCGAATATATGGCTGATGAATATGAAATGGAGGATGTGGATGACGAAATGGACGAGGAGTTTGGCAGAGAGATGGCTGGCTCAGACTCTGATGTGGATGAATATGACTACTTGGTTTGTTTTATAAACTTGTTTAAGTTAGAATGGTAGCTTGTCTTGACAACTTCAAATTTGGCTCTTATTTGTTTTCTTCTTCTTGGTGGCATTTATTCTATTCCGGAATTAGTGTTTAGATGTATTTTTGCTCAAGCTTTCGATGTGTCAAATACTAATTATTGGGTGCCTATCTACCTAGAATACTAAGATGGCAGATACTTCTGCTGCTCAAGCTAGGAGAGGCAAAGATATCCAAGGAATCCCTTGGGAGAGGCTTAGTATAACAAGGGAGAAGTATAGGCAAACTAGGCTAGAACAGTACAAGAACTACGAGAACATCCCTCAATCTGGAGAGGGTTCGGAGAAAGTAAGCTGTTTAAGTCCCCTTTTTCTTTCGATTGGAAATTCCTCACCTTTGGTTGCAATGACGGTTTAGAATCGTTGATTTTGTTTCTATTGTAAAAAGGAATGCAAAGTTACACACAAAGGGAGCATGTATTATGAGTTCAGACGCAATTCAAGATCTGTCAAGTCAACAATACTTCATTTCCAGGTTAGATGGCAGTGATATTTTCCCAACTTTTCTGTTCATCTTGGATTATTTGCATTTTTTGTATTGAATTGTGATTTAGGCGTCTTCTTATTATACAAGTTCCTAATAGCTACCTTGAACTGATCTTCTACAAGTCGTGTAATTCTTCATCACACTAGACACACAGGGCTTGGTATAATTTAATGTGACACGTGTTGGTAACATTTATGTTGATTCACCTATATTCCAAAGTTTTTGCTGAAAATAGAAGTTGCTTCATACCTATAGGAGTTTGTTAAAATATAGGTGCGGGCAGATGCCATTTGTTGAACTGTATCTATCCCTGAAAAATTGGATGGGGGCAGTAACATTTAGGATTTTCAAGGAGCAACAATTAGTAGTAGGACTTATTGAGCACCATGGGTATGGGATTTGAGGCTCAACTATATTACGGTGATGGAAATATGTCCAATTGAGGGCATTCATATATTAGCATGGTCCACAGTCGGTTAATTTTTTCTGTTCCATATAGAGATAATTCTCTGATATAGAGCATGATTGACAGATTGACGAATTTTTATTTGGCAATGCAGTTGAGGAACTTGGTATGGGCTACGTCGAAGCACGATGTTTACCTTATGTCACATTTTCAAGTCGTGCACTGGTCTTCTTTAACTTGCAACAAGTCTGAGGTTCTCAATGTATCAGGACATGTGGCACCATGTGAGGTGAGTTCTCATGACTCCCTGTGTTTGTGTTTATGTGTGTGTGTGTACATAAATAAATAAAAAAAGAAAGAAGGGAAGCTACCTTAAATTTCTTGAATTGTCTTTTGCAAAGCTAATCAGTGTATTTGTCCAATACAGAAACATCCTGGAAGCCTGTTGGAAGGATTTACACAGACCCAAGTTAGCACGCTTGCTGTAAAAGATAGGTTGTTAGTTGCTGGAGGTTTTCAGGGAGAACTTATTTGCAAGGTAATTTAGTTAGCTTTCTTCATCTGTTCTTTATCTAACGGGAAAAGGATCAGAGAATTACTAACCATTGCTGCGATAGTTGTGTGTCCACTTTGGCTTCAGTATCTTAGTGTACTAGCAATAGCACTGGAAGGGTGCAAAGTAATTGTTTTTTTTTTTCCGACTTGTCATCTAGCGTCTAGGTTTGCAGAGTCTCGTCAGCTTCCTACTTGCAAGACTTGTAATATATACTAAGATAACAGAAACCTTAGTGAGATCGCGGAGGGATTAGGTGTCTAGTCATTTTTATTTTTGGTTTGTTGCATTTGTTTCTCTTTGAATGTGACCATGGGGGCTATGAATTCTTCATGTTTGAGTGCAGCATCTAGATAGGCCGGGAGTTTGCTTCTGCACCCGGACGACTTACGATGATAATGCAATTACGAACGCTGTTGAGATCTACTCGACTCCTAGGTATTTGCTTTTTCCCTTGTACTGGTTGTGGCCTTGTGGTACCATTCAGCAAACACTTCTGAGTTTTTGTTTTGTAATTTCCAGTGGTGCAGCTCATTTCACAGCTTCAAATAATGACTGCGGAGTTAGAGACTTCGATATGGAAAGATTTCAACTTTCTAAACATTTCAGGTTCCCTTGGCCTGTGAATGTAAGCCCTCTCTCTCTCTCTCTCTCTCTCTCTCTCTCTCTCTCTCTCTCTCTCATCCAAAAAAAAAAGATGTGCTTTTGGAACTGTGTTAAGAAAAGTTCCCTGCTTTTTGTACCTATCGGTGCTTTAGCTCCTGATCAAAATGATAAATGATTCTATCACATACAATTTTTATTTCGTTCCTGCGAGTTGTTTTGGAATTTTGAAGTTATACAAAACAAAGAACCATTGCTCCTTTTTTTATATATGCACATTTTGGGGGGTGCACATTTTTGGGGATGCACTTTTTTGGGGGTCGGAGTGCTTACATTGGGTGGGAAATTAGGGGGAAATGAGTGATTGTCCTCAGGCCTTTTCTACACCACAGCAATGAGGATTGGTAACCTGGATCTGCTTACTCAAATGTTACAATTTTTTTGGCAGCATACTTCCCTGAGTCCGGATGGTAAGCTTCTTGTAATTGTCGGAGATAACCCAGATGGTATATTAGTGGATGCTGCGACTGGAAAGGTAATGTACTTCTAGTGCTCCGTCTGGTAGAAACTTAAGAGAGTCAAATTCACAGGAAGTAGTGAAGTCTGAAAAGTTTATCAAGTTTGTATATTGTTTTTTGCAGACAGTCACGCCTTTGGTTGGTCACTTGGATTTCTCATTTGCCTCCGCATGGCATCCTGATGGCCTCACCTTTGCTACTGGGAACCAAGACAAGACCTGTCGAATTTGGGATGCCAGAAACCTATCCAAGTCAGTTGCTGCTTTGAAGGGTAATCTCGGAGCCATCCGGTCAATCCGGTACACATCTGATGGCCGATTCATGGCCATGGCAGAACCTGCAGATTTTGTCCATGTATATGATGCTAAAACTGGGTATGAGAAAGAGCAGGAGATAGATTTCTTCGGTGAGATTTCGGGCATGTCTTTTAGTCCTGATACGGAATCCCTCTTTATTGGAGTGTGGGATCGAACATACGGTAGCCTCCTTGAGTTTGGCCGGCGGCAGAACTATTCATACCTTGATTCGATCATTTGAGCGTATAATTGTGCACTCTACAAATAAGAGTGCCAGTATGGCTCATTTCCTGGTGCTAGTCAGAAACCTGCTGGATGTAGGTTTTGGCGAAAATGGAATGTGTTGTGCGATTGTAGGATAGTAATGTTCCTTTAATAGTCGTGTGTCTGTTTGAGTTATCATAAGAAGTAGGAGGAAAGTGATGTACAGAAAAGGCTAGGAAGCATCAGACATGCAAACAGGTAAAACTAGAACTGGGATTCTCATGGTACCAGAAAGACTCGCGGTTCATTCCACACTGAAATATGTATCTGGGAAAATTAACGGTTTTGTGCGTCTTCCCGTAAGGAACTTGAAATTGTTATCCATGTCTATGAAATCAGAACTCATTTATTCATTGGAATTTTGTTTGGATGCTTATTGATTGAGTTGTTGCCATTTTTATCTCTTTGATGCTCCAACATTGTTTCTCTAATGCTGATCAGCAATAATTATCTAGTAGTGGTATTATTTTGCATTAGCTTGTTGCAATTCGTCCTGTATCTTATAATCCTTTCGAACGTACCATTTATCCCTTTTCCAAGTTGTTTGTTAGTTTTTGGAAGGTCTGGTTCTTGACTGACAGAGGAGGTGAGGAGGGACTTTTCAACATTAGTTGTAACGCCTCTTTCACATGGGGTGGGACCTACATATGTATAGGACCCATCTCCTCTGAATGGGTGTTACAAATAATTGTTATTATCCAAAGGTGACAAATGTGAGATGATTGTCAGATTGTGATTTACCCGAGCTCTGAATTCGGTGATGGTGGCACTCTTCTTGTGATGTCATATGCCATGTAGTGAGTTTGAGCCTAGGTATTCACTCTCTCACTAGTCAGATTGTGATTGGGGCTCCGTTTATTTTAGGCGGAAGACATTTTATGGAAAACCTTTTTCCAAGAAAATGCTTTCTTGAAAATGATTTGTTTTCTGGTGTTTGTTTGTGCATAACTATGTTTTCCTGAAAATAGTTTCGTTTGTTTGGTTCACACGGAAAATCACTCATAATAAATCAGAATTTTTGTATGATAAATCCACACAAAAATAGTTTTCTTCTACTGTGAGCATTTGCTCCCAACTGGAGGCAAATTTGGGCAGTAACTTGAAGTCTCATATAAAAGAATTGAAAATTGAATCTAAATCAAAAGCCATAAATGAGCAAAAGGAAACCATACATATCTTCCCACCATAATCTCTCTCCTCTTCTCTTCTCTTCTCTTCCAAAAGAGGTAAATGAGGCATAATTAAATTTGAAGAACAAGGGTAAAAAGGGAAAGTTTGACCCTTATTTTCGTGTGGATTTTTTAAAAGCGACAATTATTTTGTAACATCCAAAAAAAATAAAGGTAGACCACTAACTAAATTAGGAATGGAGGAGAGGTATAGATGTGAAACAAAGGGCTCCTTTGGCAAAAAAGAAAAAAATGTTTTTTTGGTTTTTCCGTTGTATTTATTAAAAGAAAATTGCATTTGTTAGTTTTGCGTCTAATTTTCGTGGTTTATGGATGACGAATCCAAAGAGTATAAAATTACGGTCGAAACTGATTTTTTTTAATAAAGCCAAAATTAAACCAATAAACTAGTTTATTTTCGACTTTATTCAAAAAAATGTTACTTTTGTCCATAATTTTATCCACAAAAAACTTGACGCAAAACTAATAAATGCAAATTTTTTTTTGAATAAAGACAACAAAAAAAAACAGTTGAGAACTTTTTTGCCAAAGGAGCCAAAAACGTTTTGAGATTTAGCAGATAAAGTGGGAAAAAAAAAATCGAAAGACAAGGAAAGGGGATTTGAACCCGACGTGAATCGAACACGCAACCTTCTGATCTGGAGTCAGACGCGCTACCATTGCGCCACGGATCCTTGTTTATACAAGGTCAGTAATAAAAGTATTTATTCCATTAAATTTTCTGAGATAATAGTATAATATAGCCCCCCAAACTCTCTGATCCTGACAGGACCAATAACATGAGGCCAACTCAACTCCCCAAAATCTCTTCCCCATCTCATTTCCATCCTCACAAAATCCTCCCTCATAAAAACACCTTTTTATCTTCATCCTCATCTCTCTATCCCTTCAAAAAAATAGAATTCACATCTAGAACTCTCCACACAAACAAAAGAGAGACCCCATGGCCTCCTCCACCTTATTCTCAACAACACCCACAATCCATGGCCTCAAACCCACCACCTACTCATCCTCCCCTTTCCTCTCCAAATCCAAATCCGCCATCAAATTCACCGCCAGAAAACGACCCAGTTTCGCCGTCAAAGCAGAACTCAACCCTTCTCTGGTCATCAGCTTGAGCACCGGCCTGTCTCTGTTTCTCGGCCGATTCGTTTTCTTCAACTTCCAGAGAGAGAACGTCGCCAAACAGGGCTTACCCGAGCAAAACGGGGTGACCCATTTCGAAGCAGGGGACACTCGTGCCAAGGAGTACGTCAGCCTCCTCAAATCCAACGATCCGGTAGGGTTCAACATCGTTGATGTCTTGGCTTGGGGCTCTATTGGTCATATCGTTGCTTATTACATCCTTGCTACCTCCAGCAATGGCTACGATCCCAAGTTCTTTGGTTGAAGAAAATTTGAGTCCTGTTGTGAATTGGGATGTATAGGTGGATCTCTGTTTTTCTTGTAATTGCAACTTTAATCGTGTCCTAGTACTATTGATATGAAATCTTATTTCCGTATGGTTTTTTTTTCCTTAGCGCAGCATGTCCACTCCTTACCCAAATTATTTTACTTAAATTTGAATAAAAATTTGGATAAAAACTTGGAATTCGTGGGGTGCTGTGCATTTTCCGGCCGTCCGATCATGTTTTATATAACCCAGGTTTGTTTTGATTTTTTACCGGTAAAAATAAATCTAAATTAAATTAAAATTGCTGAACACATCTAAACCGTCAAAAATATGATCGGATGGCCAAGAGGTTCACAACACCCCCAAGTCCAAAATTTTTTGATTTGGTATGGCTTTCAACTCTTACTCAAATTGTACGTAGAATTTAAACCACAACATTGAGGTCTTCCACTAACATAAAATAGTTTTTGAACACATCATTTTCTCACAATGTATCACATAAAAAATTGTAAAATAAAATAAAATAATTTATACTAAAAACATCCTTAGCGGAACACTCCTTGAATGACAAAAGGGTAAATGGCAGTGCAACAAAAGAGCTTTGAATATTTTGTTTAAAAAAATTGTTCACATATATTTTGTTTAAAAAAATTGTTCACATCAGATTTGATAAAATATTTGAGTAAAACTCAAATTTGGTATAGGCTTGGGTAATAAGTGGAGGAGAGGTTTGAGATGATTTTTATTCAAATTTGAGTTTGAGTCTAAATTTGAGTAAAGAGTGAAGATGCACTAATATGAACGTACTTCATTTCTTTTTAATAATCGGATGTCCTAATTAGCTAACGTCCATTTTCGACTATTCTCGCAACGGGATAAATTTTAAATAGTCCTAAAAAAACACTTCCTGTCGGTGGTAATGGATATTAGACCAATAATTTACTCGGATAGAAACTTACATCTTCCATATTTTAATGCGTACGGGGAATGAACGCACTTTAGGTCTTTTAAATAAATGAGCGTCTGGATTAATTAATGCACTTTTCGACTAATCTTTATGATATAATTTTAAGTGGTTCTGAAAGTACTCCTATTATCAAGGATTGATATACGAGGTTGGTATTCAATGAGCACTCTCTCATTTTCCCTTTTAAAAAATAAAATAAAATAATAATAAACGAGTTTCTGAACCAATCTATGAGCGCATCAATTGATCTCAGGACTTTAAAATTAATGACGGAACAAACCTCTAATAACCACTGTTTGGAACTATAGGCCTTGGTGGGTCTTTTTCTCGTTTTACTTATTCCAAATAGGAAAAATAAAAACAAATGATGATTCTCATTGCACGCAAAATAATTTAGTCCAGATGATTCGTATAATGACCACAAGATCTTGCTGATAAAGATAGTCTCATCAATAATTAACTTTGATGCTTAAATAAAAGGTCAAAAATCGTTATAATATTATTCTCTCTCTATCCCGTGGTTCTCATAAATGTTAACGAAAGGGACGGGATTACAATCTCAAAATAAAAGTCGTTAAAAAAAACAATACGAAAATTTTCACAAATATATATTTTTTCGGTTGGCATTTTCTGATCAGTTGGATGTTTTATTGTAGACTTTAGCATGAAAAAGATAATATCAGAAGGATAACGTGACCGACATTTTATGGATGAGACGATATTTTTTGGGTTCATAATTCAAATAAAGAATTCAAAATTTCTATCCAAGGATAGGGTTTGCTTCTAATCTGGACTTTTAATTTCCAAACCTCATGATCCAAACATTTTTTTGACGATCCGATCCGTCCAATGTGTTCAGAAAGTGTTTTCAAGGGTGAGCGCGGGAAATTTTCAAAAAAAAAAAACCGGAAGTTGATCCAGGCGTTTCTTCAAAAAAATATATTTTTCATAAAAACCGCCTGGACAGTTCTTCCCCTTTTTTTTTTGAAGATTACTAGTGGGAACTCTTGAAAATACCTTCTGAACACATTGGACGGATCGGATTTTCCAAAAATAATTTGCAACACAAAAAAAAACCTTGTTTTTCTTATTTCCGGGAGATGACTAGAAAATCCACCTCCAAGGATATTATGGATTTTTATTTATGAAAATTAGAGAGCATATTCTTAAAAAATCAGTAAAATAATTTATTTTACAACAAATCAGAATATATTTTAGAGGATCCACAACTCAAAATTTAGTTTGCTAAATAGCTACTCCCTCCTTCCCATATTGTTGGGCCTCTTCTTTTTTGAACGTCTCAAAGAATTATCTAGAATTTTTATTTTATTAAGTTTTTATATTTAATATGGATCTTGTTTGATAGATCTCAATTGTTTTATTAAACAAATTTGTTAGAATGACAAAAAACATCATAGATTATGAGATATAAATAATTTTTTGAGACATTCAAAAAGGAAAAAATCTCCAACGATATGGGATGGAGGGAGTACTTAGCAAAAGAGGGTTTATTCTCATACATATAAGAAAGAAAATGTGAACATATATAAAAATAAATGGATATGTTCGTAAGTTGTCAATTTATTTTTGTAGTCTTTTTTATCATAATCTATTTAGTCGGCTATCAATTTAATTTGCCATTCCTTACTATGAGTTTGCTGAGAAAGATAGACTGATTTCATCTGCGGGGCTTGGGACCGGGACCCCATTACACAAGGGGTGAATGTTTTAACCAAAAATACTTTTGTAAGGGTGGGCCTATATATAATTCATAGGAAAAATTATTTTTTTTCTATGTAATACTGTATGTTTTTTTTTTTCTTTTTCAGAGGCTGACGGCCAAGAAATTTCCCTCTACCCATCCCATTTTGTGATTAAAGTTAGATTACAAAAGACACGGACGGCTAACACATGTTCAAATAGAAAAAAATTATACAGAAAATCTACGCCTAAAATGAAATATAGTACAAGATACGATCACTATATAATATGATCATGATACGATTACATTAAGATACATTTACACCTACAAAAAAAATTACTTCATATTTTCTAGAATCAAATTGCCCAAATTACCCAAGTGATGAGAAACTATTCAAAATCTCACCATGGACCGTTTTTCACCTGCCATTTAGAATTAAATGTTAAAATTGATTGTTGCATAAAAGTGCCAAAAGCTAAGCTAAGTTGCTGCTTTTAGCAAATGATAACTTGGGGTGCTAAAAGTTCTGACTTTTTCATTTTTAGAACCAAATGATAAAATGATAATTTGCTTTTAACAAATGAGAACTCGAGGTGCTAAAAGTTTGGCTTTTAACAAATGAAAAACTCAATAGTTTAGAGCTCGGGAAATATGTGTAGATCTCACACAAATAAGTAGTGCAAAGACCTGAGCACGATGTTGCGGTGCTAGGGCACTAAATAATCTATCTTATTAAGGTTGAGAAGCAGCACATTACTAGAAAATGCTAAGGGTGAGTTCTCCAACGGATTTTATCAATTTGATAAAATCAAGCCCTTGATTTTATCGATTGGTGAGGAGAGCTGATAAAATCTGTAAATTTTTGCATTCAAAAATTTCTAAAATCTACAGATTTTATCAACTTTATTAACCAATGGATAAAATCAAAGGCTTAATTTTATCAATTTTTTTTTTGATAAAAATCATTTGGAGAACTCATCCTAAGCACCATGAAAAGTTATCCAAAATGTGAGAATGAGTGGCACGGCAGAATTGAGGCCCAGTTTTTCAAAAGATTGTAGTACCTAAGTGCTAAAATTGTAATATTTTAAATTAAAAAATGAAGTGGTGGTGTACTCTAATTTGGTGCAAAAAAATTAAAAAATAATACACGAAACAACTTTATTTTTTAATTTAAAATATCACAATTTTAACTCTTAAATACTAAATTTTTTTGAAAAATTGGGCCTTCTCAAAGTCTGGGGATTGTTTTTCAGTGCAAGTAGCGAGTAGCGCTGCCGGCTATAAATTACCGGACCACCAATTCATCCCCCCTAGGCCCCACGGACTTCTGTGGGCAGAATCACGAGCATCAAATCATCCCCCTGGACCCCACGCACTTCAATGGCTCCGATCAAATGACGCGTCACTCTCCCGCGTCTTCTACCTTTTCCTAACTAACGACTCCACAGATATTACTCCAGGGCGGCCTCAAACTTATCGCCCCCCCAAAACCAATTAATGCCTCACTCCTCTTCACCCGAACAACACTCTCCCACCTCCTCATGTAACATCATGTCCACCTTCCTCCGTAGAGCCTGGGACTCCGTCTCCGGCCGCTTCGCTTCTTCCACCTCCGCCGCCTCTTCCTCACCCAATCGCCACCACCACCATCAGCAGCAGGAGTTGACGTACGCTCAATCCTCCACTGGCGCATTTGATCAGATACCTTACGACATATTTATCCAGATTCTAAAGCTGTTAGGGCCCAAGGAAGTTGCTAAGCTGAGCGCCGTTTGCAAGTCGTGGAAACTCATCGTGTCTGATAATCGGCTGTGGATTCACTTCCTCCAGAATCAGAAGGAGTCCTGGGACTCGATTTTCTTCGCTGAAACGCAGTTGCGATCGGGTCATCCTCTTCAGTAATCGCTCTCTATATCTCTCTTTACCTGTTTGTATTACTTGGAATGTGGATATATTGACTTCTCAATTCCTGGTTTGACTTGTCCCCTTTGGCCTAAATTAATTCTTGTTGAATACAGCGGGTATAATTAGCGTCTAGTGATTTTTTTTTTAGGATTCAATCGGAAAAGCATAACTCCACGATGCTACGAAAGTGGAAAACTGTTATTTTTTTCCGATTTGTTTTGCTCTTTAGTGAATTTTTTGGGCTTCTGATCGTACTTTTTTTTTTTTTACTTTTTAGATCCTATTTGTGTACAGGAATGATTGATGCACACAATTTAACTCGAATTGATGAAGATTAAGTGAAAAGACTGAAAATTAGCCCAAAGTGTTCCTCCCCTGCACTTCTTCTTAAGGAGAATGATTATTTAGATTCTGATGTTTAGCTGGTAATATGATTCTGAAATGGTTTTACGAGAAACAAGTGGGAAAAGAGAGATGTTGACTGTGGCGCCAATCCGCTTTAACAATTTGACTGTTGAACGTGATATCGAATTGCCTTTTCATATTTGGTCAATAAGGATCTGTTTTCCGACTGACTTGAAGTAATTTGGCTTTGTAATTTGAGGAGAGTTGACCACGATATTGAATTGCCTTTCATATTTGGTCAATAAGTTTCTGTTTTCTGACTGACATGAAGAAATTTGGCTTTTCTTATTGAGGAGAGAGAGCTCAAATTTGCATTTTTCGATTTTGGAGTTGCAGCTTGATCATGTGAGTTCAAATGACTACTCGATTGGAGTGATTTGAAGTTCAGGATTGTATTTAATAGTTATCTAAGAATCGAAACAAAATGCATTTCTTTTACCTCTAAGGTCTTATCCACCTTCTACTCTAGTTTCCCAAGTCACCTATGGGTAAATCTCTTATATTTAGGGTGTAATTGAACGTTAAGTTCCTTCATTTGAAATTCACATCTATCGAAATGGAGGCAGAATCACTAATGCTTTTTTTATTACCCATCAATTAATATGAGGTATGAGATTCTTGTTTTATGGTGCAACTAAATACTAATGCAATGGTATCTGAATGCAGAGCTCTTCCTAATCAGATGTCTCCGTTGTCATTCATGGATATATTTGGTCAGCGAGAACGAGTCCCTGGCTCTGTCATCATTGACGGTGTGCAATTCCAGTTTCACCCAGTTTATGCAATTCTTACTTATTTGGAACTTTTTGGATTGAATTTTTGCCTGATACTAAAGCAAGAGATTGATAGTTCCATAGTTCTGTCCATATAAACCAAAATGTAGTGTATATAGTGGCTAGTGTCTTATTGTGATATCAGTTAAGTACATGGGATTTTCAAGAGAGAAATTTTGGTATACAAGAATCTATACATCAAACAATTTGAATAAATTACCTAGTCTGTGAATAATCTTTATGAGATCAGGTTATTCATTAGGGGAGATCTAACGTTAATTACTTTTGATGCTTGCAAATAGGTGGATCAGGGTATTGCAAGTTTGGTTGGAGCAAATATTGTTGTCCATCTGGAAGGTCTGCTACATTTTTGGTGAGCTTCTTGTTATACTGGGCAGTGGGCAGTGCTGAAGCTTTCTTGATAAGGAATTTTCTTTTGAATTGGAAAATTCCTTATTGTTTTTTAATGTATTATACATTTGGTATTGTTCTTGTTCATAGTTTGATGGAATTGGATTTTCTTATCGTCCTTAAAGGTTGTCTGATGTGTAGGAATTGGTAAACATCGAGTCTCCGATGTACTCAAGACTTCGTCACTTCTTCGCAACTATCTACAGCAGGTTTGTTTGGTTTCATTAGGTATAAATTACCTCGTGTTGCGCATTCGCATATGAAATTAATTCTATGAAGGTGTAGAAGAGTTGGTTTTGGGGTGCTTACATTGTTAGGGTGGCACAAAGGGATTACCTCTACTTGAAGCTCTGTAGGATTTCGTAGAGACTTTTCAGTTCTAGAGTCTGGCATGCATTCTTTGTTTTTATCACCTAGGCACCTATAGTTCTATACCTGTTACAGTATTTATATGTTTTTCTAACACTCCACAGGTAAATGTTTTTTCACTTGATGATTATTGCTTCTTCTTCTTCTTCTTCTTCTTCTTCTTCTTCTTCTCTCTCTCTCTCTCTCTCTCTCTCTCTCTCTCTCTCTCTCTCTCTCTGCTTGATGCTCTTTCTTTCTTTAAGAATTTTCCATATCCCCTTCTTTTAGGTTTTACCATATCTTGTTGCAGGTTGCAGGTGAAAACATCTTCGCAACCAATTGTTGTTTCTTCTCTCTCTCTCTCTCTCTCTGCTTGATGCTTCTTTCTTTCTTTAAGAATTTTCCATATCCCCTTCTTTTAGGTTTTACCATATCTTGTTGCAGGTTGCAGGTGAAAACATCTTCGCAACCAATTGTTGTTTCCGTTCCAATTTGCCATTATGACGGTGAGCTACCATCCTATTATCTCAAAATGTGTATGTCATTTTCAGTTATTGGTTGTACAAGTCATAAAATAACTGATAGCACATTATTGTCAGAAATTTTACTTGTCTTAATTGTCATATTCATCTGGGTTAGAACTCCACTTAAACTACATTGAAGGACTTGTATGAATCTCTCAAACATGTTACGAGTACAAATCAACTTTCATCCACTTTGTACTATTCTATCATTCTATGAATACAAAAGAACATATCATGAGTAGTTTTATTTATTATGTGTTTTGAAGTTATTAGGTATGCTGTCAGATTTTTTGGAGAGTAGACTCATGGTAACAGTAAAACAAATTGCTCACTCCTTGACCAATATCATTTTTCCTGGCTTGTTTAAGGAGCATCGGTCTGGTTGGGTTTTTATTGGATGTCAAGTTGCTCCAGATGCAGTTCCTTGCTTGTTTGCTTAAAATAACCTAAACATATGGGAACATGTGATGCTTATCCACTTTACTTTGAAAATGAACCTGCATGATCTTTGTCCTTCTATAACCTCTCATTGAACATTTTGTGAGTTTTTTTGTGATTAGTTTTTATAATCTGGCCAAATAAAAAGGAATGGTAAACGAGTTTTTCCTCGCTCTTCAGTAACATAAATTGGTTTTGACACTTAAGAGCTTTATGACATGAAACGAATAAGTTTGTGACACTAGACTGGATGCTAAGTAGATACTCCATCCGTCCTACAAAGGATGTCCAAAATCACTACCCACGCCATACAAAAATTATCTATATTTTCTAATTTGAAATCTTTTTTATTGTTTAAGAACTTTTTTTTTAATAAAACTAAGTTAGATCAAACAAATAAGACACATATTGCATCTGAAAAACAGTATTTTTTCTGGCCCATTTTGCTTGCTTGTTACGTAAACTCGTGTCATTTTGACCTTACAAAATAAGGTGCTTCCTAGAATATTTTTTTGAACATTTTGAGACCGTACTCATTTGAGATCTTATGAATGGTGCAAAAAAAAAATCAAAATTTTATTTTGCAAAGTAATTTGTTTGTTTTTGGATTTCAAAATGGCACGGTCTCCCGTAGTATGCAAACAAAATGGGACGGTGGGAGTATAAATAGAAAAATATAGATAATTTTAGGAGGGGGATGAATAATGATTTCGGACATCCTTTGTGGGACGGAGGGAGTTAGATAAAACTGGAAAAAACATGAGTCTCATAATACTCCCTTGATACATGCTTGAACAATCATTATGATGATGAATTCAAGGCGCTAGTTGCTGTTGTTACTTACTCACAATGGGACTTCTGTTGATCTGATGTATAATTTTTCCTTCCCTGTATTATTTCCAGATACTGAATCTGCCAAAGCAGCGAGAAGACAGCTGAAACAAACTATCTACTCTGTTCTGTTTGATATGAATGTGCCTGCTATATGTGCTATCAATCAGGTAGACTATTAATATAATTCATTTCCAGAATTTTCCTGGTCATTTGATATGTAAAATTTATAATAACCACAAAACCATTTTGCATTTCCCATCAAGTTTATATTTTTTGGAAGCTGGGATGCAAACTCTGCTCTCATGTGTGTATTCATTCAATATTAGTAACTGTAGGTTTAGTTTGGCAGCTGATTACACTCATAAACTATAGTTCCTGGGATCAATCTCGTGTACTTTCATTAATGAATTTTTTTTTTGTTCGTAACTTGCTGTAAAGTGACTCTCACATGGTTTGGCCTTTCATTGGCAGAGTGGGTTCTTTTGGCCATTGTATTACATTATAATTGACAAAGTGAGGTATGTTGCGAGATGTTAACTGGCTACCTAATAATAGAACAACGTCAGACACCAATTTTGTAGTTATTGTTGTCATGGTAAACGCGTACAAGCCATTGGATGGTCTCATCTTTATATTCTCTGTCATTTTTTATACCAAAGCGGGATTCCGTTGTTTATTTCTGTTCAAAATTATTGATTAATCTGCTTCTTCTTTTTCCCTGGCAAATCTGCTTTGTTGTTGCTATAACTTGCTCCCTAATGCAGTTGTTTGTAATAACTGTAGGCAACTTTAGCTTTGTATGCGGCTAGACGAACTTCAGGAATTGTTGTTAACATTGGTTTCCAGCAGACCTCTGTTGTTCCAAGTAAGTTATAGGATCCCTGCATATCTTCCCAATTGTGGAAATTGAGATTGAGAGAACTTTTTTTATCTTCTGATCTTTCCTTTTGTTGTACTGGACAAGGAGGCCTTGAACTTTATGAAACTGCCCTAAGGCCATTGATTGCTAAAAGTTGCCTAAAATGCTGATATCATCCCTAATGGAGTTGTCCATAGTGCTGGTTAAGAATGCGTTATTTTACAATCATTTTTGAAATCAAGTACTTCTATTTGATTGGCTTTATTTGTTAGTTATAGTACCAGGTGTTCACAGATGTTTGCTTATAGTCTATTACATGCTTGCCATTTGTCATATTTCCCAACTGTTTGTCAAGGTCCTCTGGAATTACAGTTTTGGATTTTGTTTTGCAGTTTTACACGGTAAAGTCATGCGCAAGGTGGGTGTAGAAGTTGTGGGAATGGGGGCATTGAACCTTACTGGATTTCTTAGGGAACTGATGCAGCAGAGAAATATACATTTTGACTCACTGTATACTGTGCGCTCATTGAAAGAGGTGCTGACACTGCCCTTTGCTTTGCAGGCTTTAATATTCATTCACTTTCATCTTGATAATGGGAAATGCTTGGTTGCAAGTCTTATGGTGTAGTCAAAATATAGCGTAAATGTGACATCTAAGTATCCAAATAGAGACTCACCAAGTGATTATTCTTACTCTGGAGCATGTTGTTCAATTTATTCATCTAAGATTAGCCTTTAGCATGCTTATGAAGATTGTTTTCCTTGCATAAATTTTCTTTCGTAAAATGGATGAATTAAAAGAGGTGTGGACACCCATACTACAGTACGATGCAGATGAAAACTGTAAGCCGTGATCGAGGCTGATCGACTATCCTTCCTATTAATCTGCACTTATCCAAGCATTTACCGAATTGGTAAGGTGATGAGCATGAATTCGTGGAAAGGGCAAACGAAGTAATGGAAACTATGAGACAAGTGGCTTGCGTCACATAGTAAAGAATGGGCAATTACTAAATTAGTCAAATAATGAGGGTATAAGACTTCCATAACAAATGTTGGAAAGGTGGATTTATAAATAACTCGGACTCATCCCGCATGTGTGTATGTTCATTGCTGAGTGGCCAAAACCCAGAACAAGAGTTCCATTCGAGCTTCGAGATGGATTGTGGAAGGAATTGGGACATTTTCTTTTTATTCTTAGATTACGGCACAAGAGAAAACGTTTTACCACTTTCCAGAAGTTTGCTGCAAGATCATCATAGGAAATTTTGAATGCAGTTTATTTGGTACCTTAATAATACAAGGGTAACATTGCACTCTCCCAACAGCTAAACTTTTAGAAGGTTGCTAACTCAGTATTACAGCAGTTTAGTGCGCCTGAATCTTACTTCTACTTCATTATTGTTGTAGATGAATGTGCGCCCATTGCTCTAGAAGCTTCTGAATGCACAGAATGTGTCGTATGTCGCATATATAAATTACGATATTCAGTCTTCAACAGTTTAAAATTCTAGAGGACTTGGTTATTGATAGAACATCTGTTTGCGTGGGCAATGGGGGAATGTTACTATATTATTAGCATGAACTATTGCTTCGTGAGTGCTTTTCTGTACTTCTTTATTCTCTCAAGGCACAGAAACTTGCCTATACACTATGGCTTTGGGTCTTCCAATTACTTCAGCCTCAACTATCCAAAGTAGAGCTGCGGAAGTAGGAGTTTCTCTTATCAATTGTTTTTATGAGTTCTGGTCTCAGGTAGTCAGGCATGCGTGTGGACATTATGTCTTGGGGAATTCATTATTGATTTCCAGTAAAATCTAAGCCTAGAGGACCTCTGAACTAGTGCTGCTTAAAATCTGGTGAAAGACAATTGACAACTCAAACGGCTTCCATTAGATCTGGCAGTTACAGCCTGTTCTTGCTTTTAGCCTCATATGCTAATTGGCATTGGGGTGAGCTCTTCTGAATAAGTGGCTTTTCAACAGTTAAGAAATTTCTTAAAGCATGGCAGAGGAACTTCAACAATTTAACATTCAGAGTGCAGTGTTTTTGTTTATTGGCATCATTTTTTCTTCTTTCGTTCATAGTTTTGACTTGACTTGCCATACTTTTCATGCGTAATCACTCTGTCATGTGGCCTAATTTTTGTCTTGGTTGAAAATGCACTTACAGAACCTATGTTATGTTGCTCTTGATTATGAAGCTGAGCTATCCAAAGATACCCAAGCGTCACTTCTAGTGGCGGCAGAAGGTTGGTTTACTCTTTCGAAGGAACGATTTCAAACAGGAGAGATTTTGTTTCAGCCACGCATGGCAGGAGTGTAAGTTCTTGAGTCTCCTTACATCTTGTTGCTTTATAAGATGACAGAAGTTATGAAGCACTCCACTGGAATGTCCCTTGCCCGCTCTATACAGACCACAAACGTAGTTGTGTGCTAATCAGTTGCAAACATGACTCCCAAGGAGAAATATTGGCGTAGTCTTATGTGTCTCAAGGGCTAAAGCTTGCCTTTAGCATGGCATAGGAGTACAACACTGTCATTCTTTGTGTCTAGTACTACCTAATGTTTTATCCTTAACTTCAGAGTGGAATTTTGATCGGGAAATTACTTATCAAAAAAAAAGAAGATCGGGAAATCAATTAATTTACGAAGGAGTTTTCATTTAGTACGTTCTCTGGTTTGAAGTTTATGGGGTTCGTGCAAAACCTATGCACAGGTTTTCAGTTCTCTAAATGAATTTTGTATTTCACATATCAATTGGTTTATGATTCGCTGTTCTTTAATTGATTACTGAAGTGCCAGTAATTGTTTTTTTATTACTGAAGTACCATGAAAATCCTGTTTGATTAAGTCCCCCCAATCCACCTTCTTGCTTAGGTTTGCAAACATTCTGCCATGTTGATGTGATACCTTCTATATAACCCATTACCTGAACTACGAAAGAGAGAATTGCACTCGCATTTCAGGTTGCTATGTGTAAATTATCTCATTCATCATAGAGGTTTTTTTATCCATCATTTTATCTGTGGTAGTTAATGGTTTCTTGTCCTTTCTCGTCCTTATTTTGTTGCCCACCCCGCGCCCCCCTTTTTTTTTTTTTTTTCTGTTTTATTAACCATATACTTTGTGTTACAGGCGTGTAATGGCTTTGCATCAGGCAGTGGCACTTTGCATGGACCATTGTCAAGCTGCAGAATTGATTGGTGATACCGATAACAGTTGGTTCAAGACTGTAGTTTTGACAGGAGGGTCCGCATGTTTACCAGGACTAGCAGGTAAATTCAGTTACTAATGAGAATTAGTGTTGTCTTGATGATAAGGATATGAAATGACTACGAGGAAAGGAAATCTACTGATGCAACATGATAAAAAAAAAAATTCCAGTTAAAGCCAACAAATAAATAATAAATATTAAGAATGAAGAGCATACAAATGACCAAATGTAGACGAATATCTCTGATGTTATCCTCAATTCTTCCTTTCCAGAAAGGTTAGCGAAGGAACTCCATGAACATCTTCCCCAGTCCATGTCCACTGGAATTAGAGTAATTTCACCTCCCTTTGGTGCAGATTCAGCGTGGTTTGGGGCAAAGCTTATCAGTAATGTAAGCTACTGCACTATATCACTGAACTTCTTCGGAAATTTTTGCATATATTCATCCATGGTTGCTCTTTATTTTTTGGTACAGCAAAATATGTGGCAATCTACTGCAATTTTTTTTTGAGCCATCTCCTTCCAATATGTGCTCTGCTTAAGTTAGTATTGCAATTCTGAAGAATTATAACCATATCTCTTGAAACGTAAGTGTAAAGGAGGTTTTACAATCAATTTTTACATAAAAACAGGATCATATATTTAGCCTATTTTCCTTATCTCCGAAAAGGAACATATATTTAGTTGACATGGCCTAGTTTTGTGCAGTACATTTTGCATTCAAAGCTCAGGGCTTGGCTAAATGCAATGAATCAAAATTTTATTCGTACAATCGCCTATGAGACTAGTCTATTTTCCCATTTTTGTTGATACAGTTGAGCACATTTCCTGGTCCCTGGTGTATGACAAAGAAACAGTTCAGATCTAAGGCCAGGCGCAGCCTTATATGGTGAAAGTGTCCAACCCACTTTGCCAAGATACACCAACTCAAGTTCTCAAATATGAGGTGACAAGTAATTATTTTGTTATCTGAGTAGCAAATTTATTTGTTCTCAACTTCAAAGTGTTTCTATCACAATTTGTGTTGATAGTCCTGGTCTTTTGGTGTATATTATAAGTGGCACAAATCGAGCATGTACTCAGGCGGGTGAAATGTAATGTATAGCATTGAATTTTTGTGAAGCACTTTATGCAAGACCCAACATCGTTAATAAGCTCACCGTACTTAGTTTTGCATTGGGATTCTGTTGTTTAACTTGTCACATTTATTTATTCATTTATTCCCTTTACTCATTTCGGATAGACTGGGCTTGTTCTTGAGTTCGGTAACAGGTTAGTCGGGGTTTTTTTTTTTTTTTTTTTTTAAGTTGAAGGTAAAAATCTGTGATAGCCCATCTTGTCCCACGGCAGAAAGATGTGGTTCATGGATGTTTTATATAATGAATTCCGACCAGTTAATGTATAACTCAAGGTTAACCTATGTGTTTATGGTAAGGATTAGCGGTAAACTGGTGCGGGTTGTTACAGGTGGTATCAGAGCACAACTTTGGGCTCGGGATCCTCTGTCCCAGTCTCTCTGTCCCCATCTTCTGTCTCACACCCTCTTATCTTCTTGTCCCACTTTAATCTCAGCCCTTGAATCTCTCTCTCGCGCATAGGCTTTCCACTTCTGGTGGTGGCCCAAACTAACACCAAAACCATTTTGCCCGCGAAAGTATCGTCACCGATCATTCAAACCAGGTTAACACCACACAGATCAAAGTTCCATTTAAATTTTATCCCCAGTTTTGATCTGATTTTTAAATCCCAAGGATTGGGTTTTGCTAATTGTTTTTTTCCAAATAGATGCAAAGTTACAAACCCATCATTCTTTGATTACTACTACGACATTTAGTGTGCGTCTGTTGTTGATTTCAAACCAGCATTCGTTGATTAGAAACCAGGATTGGGTAATTTTTCTGTTCAAACCTCTGGTTTTGTAGACAGAGAATTGAGAAGGTAATTAGGTAAAGGGGAGGAAAATGCAGGAAGCTATAGCCGCACAGGAGTGTCGTTGGAGTGAGAAAAAATTGGGTCAAAACGGGTGGTGCTGGGTAAGGCTTTGTTCACCGACGGTGAAGGCGGTGATGGACTTGGACATGGAGGTATTTTGCTGGGGATGGAAGTGCAAAGTGAGAGAGATTGAAGGGCTGAGATTAAGTTTGGACAAGTGTCAACATAAGAGGGTGTGGGACAGAGGATCCCGAGCCACAACTTTGGTCTACTTCTTGCTTCCACCTCCTCCAACCTCTCCCACATCTTCCGGGAGGCCAACCAAAGTGTTAATCATCTCTCACACATGGGCACTGAACAATTGGAGAATCTTGTTGTTCCTTGGGATTTCCCTCGGTCCATCTGGCAGTTTGTGCTTGAAGATGGGCTGGGTGTGGGTAGTGTAATGTAATTTGATCTTTCGTTGTCGTTGACCCTTAAAAAAAAAAAAAGCACTTGCCATTTGTTCAGTATGGCTTTCAAATTAAGTTGATGCTGCCAGCGCCAAGGGATGGTCCGTCCATTGCACTCCAAGTCCATACCCATGTTCATTCCAACTGAATAGATGGTTCGTGTTACTGGACTAAAAATTCGATTCTGAAATTTGTGTGGCAGTCACTAAAAATGGTACTATTAATAATCCACACGGAATTAATGTAACCGATAAAACAAAACACACTAATCTCAACCATAAACGATGCCGACTAGGGATCAACGGATGTTAGTTTTAGGACTTCACTAAAACATTGTGAGATATTGATAGTTTTTGGGTTCCAAGGGGAGTATGGTTGTAAGGCTAAAACTTAAAAAGGAATGAACTGAAGGACGACACCAGGAGCAGAGCATGGGGCTTCATTTGACTCAACACGGCGAAACAATAACTAATCACGCAGAACAACCAGAGAACTAGTCATTCCGAACTCAAATAATCAGTACAGACGGACACAATCAAGTAAGTAGATAAATAAGCCGTCATTTCCCGTCATTGAGATGTTAAATACTCTCAACAAACACATACAGCTCATCAAATGGCATTTCGTTCTTAAATTCCTCCCTCTTGGTCATCTCTCACTTGAAGTTCCAAAGTAATGGAGTACCAAATAATATTTAAAATGAACTCACCAAAAATCTCCATGGAACAATTAACTGATTAGATACCGTAAATTTTAGTACAAAAATCAAAGAAATGTGAACTCTAGCAGATGCGGCTACAAACAAATAATTGCCAGAACCCGGTTTGGAGGCAATAATCCCGACAAAGCTAAGAAAGCACAAAATATTGCAAACAGTAAATAGTGTACAAGCCTTCAAAAAGTTCACAAAAGTAACAGTTGGAAACCCATTGTGAGTAGTGCTAGCATCGGGGATGAACCAGGTATGGTCTCACTCCCACTGGCGGTGGCTGACGACGATGGTGAGGTTGCATTGCATGCAAGCCCTAGTTTACCTTCCCGGCACTCACTTGCAAAAAGGCCAGGTGGGTATTTCCCATAAATGTTTATGTAGCTAAACATGACCGTGGCGCAATTGTTAGATAAGTCGTTCAAATAATCCACATAAGGGCAGGCAAATTCTTTAAAAGCTGGACAACACAGCTTGGGCAGGTAAAGCGGTCCTTTGCACTGGCTAGTGATGATAGTGTAGTTCAAAAACTCAAAGTTCACTGGGCAAGCTGCAAATGACATGATGGAAAGATTTCAATAGATGAACGAACCCAATTCTAGAGTCTTTAAAGATGCATGCAAGATAAAGTTAAGACTCCACAGTACATGGCTTCCATATGTTAGAAGACGATCATTAGAAGGTTTCTACACAAGAAAAAGAAACTTAACAAGATTTGAACCCATTGATCACCTCGTTCATTTTAGGTAACACATCACTTAAAACCATTGTGCTACAATGATTAAAAGCAAGTTATGGTATACTTGTTAATGTGCGTAAGTTTGGCACAATTGGCAACTTAAAAATAGCTTAAACAAATCAAGTGATGGAACATATCCTGCAACTCAGATATTTACGAGTATGCTGCCAAATGAATTCCATTTCCTTCATCACCTGATCAACAATGGTCACACGTGATTTCAAAGCGTACCAGACTACCAGTTTACTGTCTTGTGAAATCTTAAGAACCAAGATTGCACACTTATAATCAAGGTATTTAGAAATTTCTGCCAAGAGAATAATATGTGGTCATGGCGTCTCACAAACCAAAAAACAACATAAATCCCGGCTTAAGCTACTACATCATTATGATAAACCGATCCAACTTTAAATAAGATTATCTTTATCCACATGCAGGTGAAACCAGAGCCCACTTGTGAAGCACTTAAATATTGTGCATCACAATAACCAAATTGTTCCATGATTATGTGATCAAAATCATGAAATGATGCTGAAATGAATCAGCCATCCTATGTTCCTATTTACATGGACACTTCATGAACAAATTCAGCACCCGACAGCAGAACATATCCTGCGCTATATTTTGTTGTATGATTGCTATAAAATGATTAAATCAGTTATGTTATCACTATTAACTAGGATAGCATTTCTCCCTTAGGTCTCATTCCCAAAAAAATATACCTGCACCAGACCGTGATGCCCAAATATGGATCATAACCTTCCCATAGATGGCGTAATGGCATTAAATAAGAACTCAAAATGTTGGTGCAAGTAAACCAGCAGCCTAAGAGCTGCCATTCTTCATGAAGAAACATTCACTTTTGTCATCTTCTTGTTTTGTTTTCCTTGGATGAATACTAGGAATGTCCACCAATAGCTTGGACCACACCAGAAACAATGAGTCAAGTTTCCAAAAATCAAAAATTCCCTTAATATAACTAACCTGATAAATCATTTATCACCGGCTAAGTCAAGAAAAAGTTCACTCAAACAAATATAGAGGTCTACCTAAATAGGCTTCTGAGGATTGACGGCTCACCTTGAGTTTCCCAAATTGGACTTTTGGGTTTCGATGCCACTATGTAGGACCTATATCATTCAATTATACTCAAATAACGTATTATCTATGAAGTGGCAAAGGAAAATGGAATCCTACCTGTTTAAAGTATTACACCCTAGAGTTTGCAACGTTTTTAACGAGAAAACACACAAGATAAGCGTTACCAATCACTTTGGAGGAGCTCTTAGCTCACGCCCCGCTTTCATTCAGTTGTCGGGATCAAAGGAAATGTACTCTAAAGTGAAGGAAAGGAAAAGAAAATCTTTTTTCATGTTATTGTTATGTTTCAAAGAAATTACCAGGACAACTAAAATTTCTTCCTTTTTGCAAGATCTTTCCAGGGAAGCTTTCGCAATGTAAAAGTGGAAATTGTGGGTCCTACGACTTTCTTGGTAACTGAAAGCTAAGAAAGTTCTCTCTTATGAAGAAAGTTGATTTTGTACAACTGAACGGGCTTAACGTTCCCCAAAAAAGAAAAACCAATTCAACAATCTAGGGCCGCTACTGCACAATTGAATTCCAACTTAATCCAGCTTTACCATATAAATGTAAGCATAAATTTAGCAGAGTGCAGTATATTACAAAAAAGGATAATGAAACTGAGAAATTACATTGCTTGGTCTGAAGGAGGTTCCGACCAAATGAAGCTCGATCCTCAAATACACCATCTGCATCATAATTCCAAGTGAGGACCCGATTATTAGTATAGGCGAATAAATACGAATATAAATAGCAAAACCCAGTTTGGGAAAATAGAGTAAGGCAATAAATAAGGCGATCTAATTTGCAATTACCTGAAATGGAAGTGGAAGCAGACGCAGTAGAAACAGAGAGGCCGGTCAAAAGGAAGAAGCAGAAGAGGAGAAGTAAAAATTGAGTAGAAGACGAATAAAATTGAGACGAGAACAGATTTTTGTGCTCCATTTTCAGCTGTGCCCGGATCTGGGCTCTGAACAGATCTCTCTATTCCTAGGCGCAATTATTCAGCTTCTGATCGATACTATACACACATAAATCTAGAGAGAGATGGAAATCAGTCACTACATAAATCGAGAGAGAGAGAGAGAGAGAGAGATCAGTAGTATTTCAGCTCATATGACGCGGTTGTCCAAGGTTTACGTGTTTTCGCGTTTATTTGCTGTAATCCATTAAAGTTCTCTCTCTCTCTCTCTCTCTCTCTCTCTCTCGTGTTTTCTTTCTGGAAGAGTTGTTTATTGAATAACGTATAGAATTGACAGTGAAATGAATACAACAAACTTTCCGATTTGCTTGCATCATTGGGTTGGACTTACGGCGTCGTTTCATGCGCCTTACGGCGTCGTTTGCGTTATTGTCAAACATTCCCACTGCTTTATAATTTTCCTCTTTATTTTTCGGTTGAACATATCATCCCAATTATATTACAGAAAATTGGTCTACATATATATATATATATATATATATATATATATATATATATAAAATTACGACTAAAATAATAAAATAAAATATGACAAGTTAGGTGTTTTCGCGTTGATTTGCTGTAATTCATAGTGGTAAGCTTGTTTCCATTGCAGTAAGAAAAGCTTAAAAAACAATCACCTTGGATCGGAACTCTCGGTGTGCCACGTTTTTCTTTGTTTTAATAATTTTCCTCTTTATTTGTAATTTTCCTCTTTATTTGCATCGACAAGGTGTCTTGCTTCTTTTTTTCTCCCCGTATGAAAGCCTATTGAGAAAGGAAGAATCGCTCGCTCGAGGAGTTTATGAGTTCAATGCCACCATGAAGTCATCAATGTACAAAATTTATTTTTCAAATTTTTACCAGCAGGTTAAAAACTCATCTATGCAATTGGGACGGGATCTCCACTTCCATTGTGACAGCGTCACGCCAATATATCTCATCCATTATTCAAAATGACACCGCAAATTTTAGTTTCATATTACAAGCAACATAATGAATTATAATGTCAATTTCATTGGCGAGGTTGGTGCCGCTATTTATTTTTTTAAGAAGAATAAGATCTTCATTGATAGTAAAAGAGATTAGAACCGTCCGTGTGCATCTAATAAACTGGAAAGAGACTAATAACACATTCAAATCAAATAAAAGTATACTATAAATCGATCAAACAGTTAGCTGACACGGTATGATACCATTGTTGTTTTGTTTCGATCGTGCCATTACTTAATGGCTCTAAATAAGAGTGAAGCCCTATTTATCGACCTACCATCCACAAGGTCATCATCAAACAAAAGGGGATTTATGCTTGAAGCTTCATAGGGGATGTGAAATACATACAACTTCATTACCAAAACTAGTATATTTCTAAAACCAACTAGTATAAACCTTTGAGAGGGGAGCACAAAACATGTAGTAGTATTAATAAATAACTGGCTTTCGAACTTATTCAATCCCAGAAAAAAAGTTTCATCCTTCCACCAACTAGGGACTTGGAAAAGAAAATTTCCATGCCAATTGAGTCGGGTACGTAATCATGGGTGCGGTACACAAGATCTTGTAGAAGGCCTATCATCAATCAATCAATCAATTAATATTTCCACAGAAGAAATAAATTCCAGACACTAATACAATTAGATTCGCTCTTCATAGACAAAATTGGGAAATGAATTCTGTTAACTAGACAGAAACAAGTAGATACAGCTCACTGAACCTCGAGCTTAGTTTGCCACAACCAAAACCGTCCTAAAATTGGAGTAAAATCTTCAAATTCCAGCTTGAAAATGAGCAGAACCACCAGAATCCAGGCTGAAAAAGAAAACTTACAACCACATTCGCAGAATCCTACACTGACCGCGTTGTAGATTTATTGTGGCAGAAATAGTTGCAAATCATAAACCTTAACTTCCAACTCATTGATTAAGGGCTACAAGGTCCAAATTCTAACACAATCTCTTAGTCACTCAGAATCCTTTACATGTACTCAAACAGAAAGCCAACGGGCTTAAGATACAGTGGGCAGTCATCACTGGAGATGAAATCCATAGTCTATAGCGCGTATCTATCCCAACTTCCCTTGGGTAACAATGCAAGAGCACGCTACCAAGTCAAACTGGAAGAAAAGAAACTTTGCAACTGATTGCTACTATGCTAGTAGTTCCATAAGTTTAAAAGCATATATAGATACCCTCAAAAGTTTTAGGAAAGGAAAGTTATGCTACCCTTGAAACACTATGTAAAGCAAAAAGCATATATATAAAGTTAAATTCCAACATTACCATCACAGGAAATATATATCCATGTCAAATAAAGTACGATAAGTTAAATACTCAACACCCAGGATAGAAGCAATAGAAACGACCAAGTTAATCTGCAGGGTGGTTTGTCCATATGCTTATTTATTTACTACTAGGATAGACGACGAAGGGTGAGGATCTCTTAACCCATAGCATACTTCTGAGTCCAAGATCGAGCAGTCATCTCGTACTTGGCTCTGTCAGTCTTGTACATGTGGGCAATCTCAGGCACTAGAGGATCATCAGGGTTCGGATCCGTAAGCAGTGAACAGATTGATAGCAGCACCTGCAAACCAAGGACATAACATAAAGCAGCGGTGAGAGATTTTATAAACATCAAGTGAGTGTTCTCGCATTTAAAAGTTGCAACAGCACAGAAAAACAAATGATCCCAAATATATCAAGCACTCTTATAGAGTACAAACAAGAAGCACATTACCTTGGAAATTGTCAGAGCAGGGCTCCACTGTTCCTTGAGAATATCAAGGCAAATGCTACCATTGCTGTTAATGTTAGGGTGGTACACTTTCGTTTTGAAAGAAACCTGCCAAACACACAATCATTCATTTTCTCCATTCGATTATCTGACCAGCACATAATCATCCAACTCCAAGGATGCAAATGGCATGAAAGGTATGGTGAACAATGGAATCACAATTATGGTTTTGTTTTGAAAGAAACCTGCCAAACACACAATCATGAATTTTTTTCGCACGACCATCCGACCAGCAGTTAGCATCCAACTCCAAGGTTGCAAATGGCACCTAAGGCCATCTCTATTGGTGGAGTTTAAAATGTGTTGTTATATGACACAAAAGTGTAAAAGTGGGACCCAATTTTTGAAGTTATATGACAAATAGTACAAGTTAACTTAGTATGAGATTTTTTCCTCCCAATAGTGTAGTTAAATGGTACTCCATATTAGTACGAAGAAAGTGTATAAAAAGTACATGCATACACATAAAACTATACATTGTGGGCCACACTTTTTTTCTTTCTTCCCATTAGCTGTTTCTACCTCTCTCCTCACGTCCTGCATGCTTGCACCACCTACACACCACTTTCTCTCTCCCATTTCCTCCCTCTCTATATCTCTCCTCCCTTGGGTTGGTTACTGCCAGAGCTAAAGTTAACTTCTGAGCTAGTCACTGGTAACTTTAACATCACCTTAGCTACACCACTATATACCGAAAACAAAATATTTTGATGCTAACTGTTAGTTTCTTACACTAATATGCCTTTTAACTCCACAACTAGATATGGCCTAAAGGTTGGTGAATAGTGCAATCATGCAATTATAAGCATGCACCGCCAACCATTGGAATATAACCAACCATGTTCCAAAATAAGAAGACGGTTAAGCCTCTCTTTTGTGCTAAGTCTGAAGGAGACGGAGAGTGCAGAGTACTTTGTTCGTCATGCCGTTTTAGATTTTTGCACTTTATGTTTGTATTCCAATTATCTTCATGTTATTAAAGTTCCCAGAATGGATGTTGGGCCAGCTCATAGATTAGCTAGAGCAGAGCTGAAACGTATGCAGTGGTTATTATTAGTGGATGCTATACGAAGTGCAGGTCAAAAACAGATGTGCGTAAACGGAGCGGTGTTTGAGAGAGGGGAAAATACACTTTAACTGTCTTCATTTACGAAATGAATGTGTTATTACCTTTGGCGGCTTGAATGGATAATCTGGAGGGAAGTGGATGGTAACAAGAAACACACCACCAGTAAAAGGGCTGTCTGCAGGGCCCATAATTGTTGCTTGCCAATGGAACATGTCTTCACCAACAGGACCTATACCAATTTAAACCTCTTCCTTAAAACCACAACCAGATTCATCTACTGAGATGGTAAAAGGTCAAAGAGAACAAAATAAAATATAAAAAACAAAAAACAGAACTTTCACCAGAAGGTGAAACCATTTCTCTTGTGCTAAGGGGGTGGTTGAGGGCCTCATTTTCAGCTTTTTGGTTTTTTGGATTATGGCCAAAATGTATTTTGAATCTGATAGAAGTGCTTGAGAAAAATGTGTTGAACGCATTTTGCAACGGGAGAAGTTTTTGAGAGAGATGTGCATAATACATTTTGTGGGTATTTTTGTTAATTAAAATGGGAAAAGTGAAAATGAGAAGTCAAAAAGCTCCTCCCAGCCTACTTTTGGCTTCTCCTCTCTAATGTCAAATTTGAGAATGAGTTTTGGCTTTAAGTGTTTTGGATTTGGACAGCCAAACACCCAATACACAAAAATAAAAATATAAAATACAAAAATAAGTCGGCCAAACAGGCCGTAAGTTTGGTGGTAGCCCAGTAAGAACCCTGAGGGGGGATTACAGGCATCCAAACTAAACTACCTTGGTTCAATCAAATTATTCTACCCAAAAACACACCAAGTTACAACATACCAACTCACAAATTCCAACACAATTAAGTAAATACAAAATCCAACACAATATGTAAACACAAAATTCTGCACTAATGACTGTACCCAAGCTCGACCACATTAATGCAACAAGGTTATGGAAAAGAAAACAGCAACCAACTGAAGCCCCCTTGCATAGGCAGATAAACACCAAAACAGTAACCCATGATCCTACTGTAAAACCATTACCACTGAAGATCATTCCAGAAAAGGACATTGTCATAGCAACTCAACTCTTCAGTTCAGGAATCGCCTTTCTATTTTATTTCACGCCCTGAGCCTGAGCTAACTCATTTCTCTTTCGACTAGAGGAGACAACAAAGGGGCAGCCCTCTCTCTATCTCAGTTTCAGTTTATCATCATATATCGGAACTAAGGGATATGGTTAGGTCAACCATTAAAAAGTGGGGTCAACAGCCGCTTGCTCGAGAGAATTATGATCTTGTATACCATACATCAAAGAAAGTAAAATAAGTTATTTCACTACAACCATTACAGTAGTAGCATTCTGGATTTCTAAATTGAAGTAGACAAAACATTGCGTGAATGCGGCTAGATTCAGCTGCAGAAACTGGTTCTCCCAGTAATACCATTCAGCGAACCCATAGAGTGAGCTTTTTCCATCATTCACCCCACTGAATTAAGTTTGCACCCTACCAAACAATATTCTTGCCATTAAAACGAATACACAGACCTTGACACAAACCAACATCACAATAGTACCAAACCAATTACTGAGGGAAAACTGCAAAAGTTGAGGTGCCTGGGGAAGAGATGCTAGAACCACAAGCAAGTATAGGAGAAAACCATGCTGAAACCACCAAAATGCAAGCACAGTGGGATTATAATATAGTCATACATCACACTACACATTCATCCACCAAAACACCTTTTCTGAAACAGATTAAATAAGACGAAATTATGCATGCACAATTACTACGGGTAGATGTTAAAAAAGTTTAGAACGGAACAAACCAGCACTGCAAGAAGCAGGAGGATCCTTCTGCAAGTCCTTCAGTTCCTTCTGAATCCTTTTTGAAGCCATAACCAGCACCCAATAGTTGATAACACCAGCACACAATTCTCACTGCAAAAATCCCCTACATGAAATTCAGGAAAATATGAAAGGAAACAACCTAATGTGGAGGTCAAGATGTAAGATAACATAAAGTTTGAACTATCCAATTCGAAACATCACATCTGTTAACATAACTACTCGTAAAAGCATCAAGAGAAGAGAATACGTTGATATTCAAATGATAATTGCAGCTGCTTTCCAGACGAAACACTACTGCAAGAACGCAGAAATGCTCCTTCGTTTCCTAAATATCTAACATTGACGGTAGTTGTCAGAGAAAAAGGAAATAAAAATCAACCCTTGATTCAAACACAGCCTAAAGGAAATGAAACTTAGTTTTTCTCGTTTCAGATTGCGTGTACCATTTCCAAATCCAAAACCCCAAATTTTCTTCTTCTCTTTGCCTGGTATCCACCAAAAACAAAGTAGGAAAGAAAAAACTTTAAATAACCCACATCGTTCGCATCCATTCCCATATAAAGCACCAAAACGTTCCAATCAGAACAAAATCAGATATTTAAAAAATCTACAAAGCACAAGCATAGTAAACCCTAAACGCGAACGAAGACACGATCGTACGAGAATATGCACAGGAAAATGCAGGGAGATGACGATCAAGATAACGAAAATCACAAAGAATAAGCATAGATACATGATTTCGATTACGTGATTATCAATATATACGTATAGATACAATAGTTTGAGCATAGATTGAAGGAAAATGCATACGGAGAGAGGGGAAAGGGGTTTCTAGGGTTTGGTGCTGCTGCTGCTCCGGTTTCGAAGTAATTTTTGGGGGAATGGTAGCGTTTTGTTTACAAGTCCAATACTCACATTGGCCCACTTTGTATGCAAATTGGGGCCCTCTCACCGCGTGTCCTCTTTGTTAAGCCTTGTTGGCGGTCAACCACTAGATCAACCCCTCCACGTCGTTTAGAATGTATGGTGTGTTTGGGAGGTAACTTAACACTTTCTCAATTTCCCTTTCTTTTTCTTTTTCTTTTTTATCAAGGAATCACTCATCAAAATCCAAGTCAACAGCTAAGAGCTTACAAAACTCATTAGGGAGAGGGGAGGGGGAGGGATCAACCCTTTCCTAGCCCTACAAGTTATCCAATTAGCACAAGAGTTAGCGGATCTTTTACACCACAAAAAATTCACATTACATCCGAAAATAAAAGAAAGAGCATCGTCAATAATGGTTTGGATGTCCTTGCAGCTGTCACCTTCCCTATTCAAACAAAGTTGGATTACCCTCTTAGCATCCGATTCAATAATGACTGATATCCCCGTCACAATTAAACTTTCAACGACCCATTTTGAGGGAGTTGCCATTTCTGGACATTACATCCCTCTTCACTATGACAAATTGGTAGATGACCCTTTGAATAAATAGCATCCAAAAAATCACTGCAGCCCACAAATGCTCACGAAACCGTAGCATGAGCATTAATCTTATTCCCATTGTATAAAAAGTCGTTACGGGCGAGCCAAATAGCCCAGCAAATCTGAAGCACCAGAGCAAGACTTTTATCATCCAAAGCTAGAACATTATCAAACCAACGGATTAATGAAGTAACCGACTCCAAATCACCCAGCTTTAAGGATGAAAGTTTCCAAAACTCCTTTGTCCATTTACAACGGAAAAAAAAATGTGCTCAATTGACTCCACTTCCTTGAAATAGATTTTGCACATCGGATTTCTCGCACAATTTCTTCGGAACAAATTCTCACTCAATGCAACGCAATTTCGAATAGCTCTCCACATAAAATGTCTTATTTTAGGAGGGCACGGGATCCGCCACAATCTCTTCCAAAGCACCTGTGAATGACAAAAAGAAGAGGAAGGCTTATACAAAAAGGATTTCACCCTTAAAGAACAAGTAACAACATACCCAGACTTCAATTTATTTCATTTTAGTTGTTTGGTTCACCCTCAACGAGGATGTACTAATTCTATATCTTAATTCGATGATTGAAATCATTTATTCTGTCCAAATTCACTTATTATGAGGCTACGCAAAAATTTAGCTCAATCAGTTATAGGTAAATATTTCATCTAGAGTTTTATTTATTTTTCTTTAAAATCCTCACTAAAAAAAATTGAACTTTTACATCAAGGGCTTACCGATATTTGATTGAAATCAATTTTTGCATAAGCTCCTAATAAATGAATCTAGACAAAATGAACGGTTTTGATTCTTGATGTGAGCCATAGAATGAGCACACCCTCGTCAAGGGTGAACAAATTTACTCTCTCCAAAATGAATTCCAACAAAATGCATTTTTAGGGCTTTTTGATAACACAGATTCAGTACTTAAAAACTGAATCAATTAAGTAATAAATGATTAAGTAGGTTTGATAATAATATTTTATATTACTTAACAGGTGAAGTGTCACTTAAAACATATGTTAAAAAATTGATTAAAATAAAATAAAAATTAAGCTACTTAATTTTCTGATTGAATTCTTCTGTGCTTATAATCAAACATCACACCACCGTTGCCACCAACGTCGTGTCGTTGTTAACACCACCACCACAACTACCAAGCCACCGCACCACCATTGCCACGCCGCTACCACCACCACAACCACCACCATTGCACCACCGCCGCCTCTGCCACGCCGCTACCACCATGACCACAACTACTACCACCATCACAGCCACCGCCACCGCCATTACACATATACCAGCACCACTATTGTCATGTCACTGTCATCACTCCACCACCGCTCTCACTTCACCACCACCACCACCAGCTATCCACCTAGCCCAACACCACCACTACCACGCCACATCCATCACATTACCACCACTACACCACCATTGCACCATTGTCACCACGACTCACCATCATTTCACCACCGCCTTTACTCCACTGCCACCGTTACAACAGTCACCGCCACCACCCCAATCACCACTCTACCACTACCACAATACATGATGATTATTAGTAAAATTAAGGGACAATTAGGAAAAAAATTAATTCAGTGCTTAGTACATTTATCAAACATATTTTCAACTTAAAAATTCAGTATTTAATTTTCAATACTTAATTTTTCAGCTTTCAGTTTTCAGTTTTATTGAACAACGCCTTAGTTTTTGATGAATGAGAGCAAAAGGCAAAAGTAAAGGGAGAGGGTTCCCATTTTTCACTTTTTTCATTTTGGTTAATAAACATATACAAAGCGTATTATACACAATCTCTTAAACCCTACTTATATTAAAATGAATTGTGCTAATATCTCACATAGACTTTTGTAAATTCAACAATATATTCTCACCATATTCTAAAAAGTAAAAAAATGCAAATTGAAAAAGGTTAAAAGCCAAAAAAAGAGACTTCTAAACGCCCCCTAAAATAATAGGAGTACTATGAAAACCTATTCAGTAAACACGAGAGTGTGGAAAATATTATCCTCTACAAAAATAACGACAAAGAGTATTTTTTATACGATTACCCTCATCTTAATTTGATTTATTTGAACTCTGCGATCATGTTTTATTATCAGATCAAACAATGCATAATTGGACAATTTTTATTGAATGAGAATTATTCAAATGGTACCCTATCTGTCGTATTCATTGTCGTCCATAAAATATGAAAAATTCGAAGTTTTTTTAGACTTCGCTTTTTGTAAGTTGCTATTACTTTCCCTGATAAAGATGTAACCATTCTAATCCAATATATTGGTCATTTCTTTCTATGCATAGTTGTTAAAATAAATGTGTTATAATGCATAATTATCACTAATTTGACAAATCATTTTATGCCATAAAATGAGAATTCTCATTTTAGTTGGGGTTTTATGGAATGGTCATAAAATGACATTGTTTTCCCAATACATTTTATGTAGACATTTTATGTAGTTTTCCAAATACATTTTATGGAATTGTCATAAAATGACATGTCATTTTATGTATTGAGAAAACAATGCCATAAAATCTCCCATTTTATGCCATAAAATGGGTTGAAGAACAAGTACTGCACCTAAATGATTACTCGAGTTGCAAAATTTCTCTGTACTGAATGTTAAATTTTTTAGAGGGTTCCAACATAAAACAAATTTGCGATATGTTTACGTGAGCGATGTGGGATGAAGTCTAACAATCTCCTCACATGCAGCCAAAAGAGACAATCCTCTCTCTCTCTCTCTTTTTTTCTTTTTCGAGTTGTAATTTTTTTTTATTAGTATGTGTTTATAGAGTGTCTGTTTAATAATATAAATTAAAGAGAAAATAATAAAGTAAAGCAGCAATAAACTCTTGGAGAACGCCAGGTTTAGTTCAAAAAGGAGAACTTCTCTCTATTCTAGCTTGCTGATGCATGGAAGAGAACCTCATCTTTTGCGGATCCGGGGATCCGTAGTGCGCCTCCGCACTACGAGGCTATAGAGCGGCCAAAACTACGTCGTTTTGGGTGTGCAAAGAGAACACCGCTTCTTAATCCCTCAAAATTACATCATTTTAACCTAGTTTATTTGTTGAATTCCAAAATGTGAGCATTTTTAAGTGGGTGTTTATTTTCTTCGAAATCAAATTTGATTTTTGATTTCTTCTATACGTGAACATAAAAGCCACTTATTATAGATTGACGTTGGTTTTTTTTTTTTTTTAGGAGTATAAGTTTTTCCCCCTAAAACCTGGTTCTCGTGACAAAAAGTCTACAATTAAACACATTTTTAAACTTCTTAATTTTTTGGCTTCCTTAGGTTTTGTAGAACTAATGCCCGTTCGAGATGAGAAGGGTTTACAGTGTATAAGAATAAGAGTCAAGATTTGTAAATTGCCAATTGTGCATAGAAATTATAAATGATGCCACTTGTTATATTTAAAGAGCTTCCCACAAAAACACACCTACAATAGTACTAGTGAATGTCCGTGCTTAAAGATACCTTGTAAAAACTAGTATTTCTACAAAATGGATGAATTTAATTAGTTAATGTTGTCTTGTACAAATTTAAAATCTCAAACAATTTTCTAGATTTTTAAAAAGCCCACAAAAAGAAAATATTAGTGTTAAAATTGACATAATCCCAAGTGAGAGAAAATGTGATAAGCCCCCAATGTTGTATATAATCCGGGCTTATCTAGCTCATTTTTGTTCACACACGCAATTTTGTGTTTTATATGTTTGATATGCGCGTAGTGTTGTTTTTGTTAGTTATAGGTAAAACACGTGAATAAGCACGTTTTGGAGCGCATTGGAAGCCGTCCCAAGTTACCGAGTGCCAAGTTGCCCCATGGCATGCCACCACCGGGCTTTAAGAGCCAAGAAATGAAGACTCGGTTAAGGCCCGGGAAGTCGAAAAGCCACAAAGCCAAGCCAGTGCGTTAAAAGCCGTGTCTCACGCTCTCAAAGACTCCCGGTGGTGTCCGGGAGTGAACAAGCACTCACGAGACCAAGTGCCCCTCTTCCCGAGGCTCACATGATGTTTGGAAGTGTCTTGGAAGATGCTCGGTAGCACACAAGACCAATGGATGGTGAAGAAAGAAGTGGCAAGCTCAAATGCCTAAGTATTGATAGAGGTATTGATACTAGTGAAGCTAGGTATCAATATCTTTGAAGAACAAAGTTGGACAGAACCGTGGGTATCGATACCCCCAACCTTGGTATCGATACCCAGGCTTCTCGGGTAGCATTGTAAATGCAGGTATTGATACCAGTATTGATAGGTATTAATACCCAGCAACCCAAAAAAGTGTTTAATCCACTTGTTAGACTTCCCACTTATGAAAACTTACTACTTTTAGTTGCATTTAGGATATTTTTGTGAGAGAGAAGGGTTATGTGTATATATCTCTCCCTCTCTCTATCTCTCTCATATCTCCTACACTTTCATTTTATTTTCTTTTTAGTCTAAATTAGCTCCACCTTCTCTCTAGTTTTTAGGTTTCAATCTTCAAGAACCAAGGTTTTCTCCTTCATTAATGTTGTAAGCACTTCTCTAATCTTTATAAATTCGTAGTTTATTTTCATTTTCATCATGTTTTGTATTTCCTTTATATTTCCTTTAATGCTTAGCTTGATCATGGTTGAGTAGTAGTTTAGGCTTGGTCATGGGGTGAAGATCGCTCCGTGACTTCGGTGTTTCAATGGTTTCTCATGTTTATATGCTTATTGTGGGTTTGTGAATGGATTGATCACTCTATTTTCGGTCTAAACTCAGAGTTGTTAACCTCTTTGATTGGGTGTAGACAACTCCTTTGGCACACACAATGCTTTGAGCTATGTCACTTTGGGTGTTTGACAAAATGTCTAAAAGGGTGTCTTTCCATTTACAAACCTCATTCTTGTGATTAAGATTGGTTTTCATTGGGTAAGTTCAATTTTATGTATCAAAACTTAGTCTTGTTAACCTATTTGATCTTGTGTAGGCAAGGGCTTGACTACTTGCCACACATGATGCTTAGAGCTATGGCATTCAAAGTGTTTGTCAAAGTGCCTCAAAGAACTTATCCCATTGTTAAACCCATTTTCTAGAGTCAAAATGATCTTCATTGTTAAATCTTCCGAGTGAGAGCAAGTGACTTTGTCTCTCACTTGAGTTATAGTTGAGAGCCATTGAATATCCTTATTCATGGGTGGTATGAACCTCTAGACCTTGCCGCCTTTAATTTATAGTTTATATCTTCATTTTCAATCGCGTTAGAGGTAGAGAGAGAATTCCACCAATCAAACTCCAAAAGCCAAGTTTGCTGCATTAAGGCTAAAACCTACACTTGCAAGACAACTCTCACGCCGGGTGCGTTCGGTCCCTGTGGATTTGACCTAGTCTTACCGGTTATTATGCTACCGCCGACCTAGCCCTGCGCTTGGGGCGATACCATCTACGATACAATCTAAGGTCGCAAGCAAAATGATGTAATTCTAAACCTTTGCACACCCAAAACGACGTAATTTTGGCTGCCCTACAACCCCGTAGTGCAGAGGCGCACTACGGGATCACTGAATCCATCTTTTGCAGCTTTGTTGGGAGATGCTTGTTTCTGGGCTTCTTTCTTTATATTCTAAAACACGGTTATAGTATTTGCTATATTTTTTCGTTCATGTCTTATCATCCTTTTTTGTCCAAGTGGCAAATGAGTGTCGCTTGAGTGGGTGCCAACCTAGTTAGGATGCTCTCATACGTTGTGATGTTGTCTTGGTTCCATTTAATCATTGTAATTCTTTTTATTTGATTAATAAAATTTCTTTGCCGTTAAAAACAACAACAATAGACTCTTATTTTCTTGAACTTAGAAGGGAATTGAAAAAACCCTATACTTTTCATTACAAAACCAATAAAATCGCAATGGAATCATCGTGTCACATATTGAAAGATAGTACAATAGGTTTGGGTCAAGTTTCCGGTGTTCATTAGTTCAATGAAAAGAAGCAGCACAAAATGCTCGAGCAAGCCTGGCGATTTTCAATAGCTATAAAATATATCGTCGGCTAAGGTTTAGAGGTAACTGCACATTTATATTTTAGACGCCCCAAAGCATGTTTAAGTAGAGAAGATTTTTTAGTGAGGTTTTTGCTTCAAGTCTTGGAGTTCAAGTGCGATAGATTAATCGATGAGCAACATACACAACTCTCGGAAGTTTCTACATCTTTGTTCTCAACTTATTTGTGTTTGTCTAGGTGGATTTCTAAAGAGTATTGGAATACTTGTGGATTCAAGGCAACGGCAGTGAATTACTAGGCGTGGTGAACGTGGATTCGGCAAGTAAGTCTTAGGGAGATTGTGAGGATTCAAATCATAAGGTGAGATTACTTGTAATTACACAACATGTATAGTAAATTGATTCCTTCTCGTAGTGTTTACCCATTCAAGGGTTTTCCACGTATATTTAGTGTTCACCTATTTGATTGTTTTTCGTTTATGATTGGTTTATTTATTGAGATATAAAACTTAGCAAATTATTAAATCTAGATGATCTAGGGTTTTATAGTTGTAAACTATTCTATCTTTGAAGCTAGACATCTCAATTTGGTGGCCAAGAAATCGTTAGAATAAGTGAAACTAAAGACTTTAACCTCTTCATAGTTGCTAGATCTATGAAAGGTTGAAGCAAACAATGGTTAGGGGTGCTTTGGCAAAAAAAAAACAAAACAAAAAGTGATTTTTGGTTTTTTCATTTTGTCCTTGTTCAATTTTTTTTTTTTTGCATTTGTTAGTTTTGTGTAAAATTTTCATGGTTTATGAATTCGTCTCGACGAGAAGATTCAAAAGAGTATAAAATTATAGTCAAAACTTCTTTTTTTGTAATAAAGCCAAAATTAAACCAATAAACTGGTTTATTTTCGGTTTTATTTAAAAAAATATTACTTTTGATCATAATTTTATATTCTTTGAACTCGTCTCGTCAAGATGAATCCATAAACCACGAAAAATTAACACAAACCTAACAAATGCCAAAAAAAAAAAAAAAGGAAAAATGACCAAAACATGGTGGTTAGAGCAAATTATGCCAAAAACATGGGCATGGTTTCAGAAATTCCAAATTCATGAGAAGGAAAACTTTAATTCCACATACATGGAAAATTATGTGTGAACTGCCCACAATACTCTCTCTCTCTCCCTCTTCCCAGCCCCACTCTCCTCTTCCCTCCCTTTCTTCTATCCACCCCACGAACGAACCAGAGCTCGACGACGGCGGCCGCGAATTCCCAAACGACGTCGACGGTTAATAATGTTACACGCGAACCAATAATGATAAGTTCTAGAATAATTCATTCGCGTCATGGGTAGAAATTGTACTCATGAGAAACCCATCAGAAACTCCATTTCCATACCTTTTTTGCATCTCTTTTATCAAACAAAATCATACTCAAAAAGACAGAAGTCGCTGCTAGAGATTCTTGGACCTCTCGTCACTCGGGAATCAAATTTCAATGGTGGTGGTTGCTTGGTAGTTAAAAATGAGTGTTTGGGCAATGTTTATGTTGGCAGTTCTTTTATCAGTTTGTACTGCAAATGTGGTGATCTAAGCTATGCGTACTAAGTGTTCGATGAAATGCCCATGAGTTTGGGTAAGCGTAACGAGTTTTGATAAAAGTTTAAGATTGATTTGTTTATGTGAAAATTGAATCTTGGACAAACTCAACAAACATAGGATCAAAATCGAGTAGCTTAATTTGTTTGTAAGTGGTAACAAAAAAAAAACCGGTGATGGATATTGAATTCTCACAGCTCCATTGGATCCTCTACCATATCACTTGAATTCTCCACCATTGAAACACATGCATTTTAAATGAAATGTGATGGTTATATTAAATAAAATTTCAGGGAAGAACAGTCTGGTGCTTGTTTATTTCATACACAGTGCATGTCAAGCTTATATAAAGAGCACGTTTTTTTGTTTCTCGGAGCAAGTTTTTCAGTGTCAGTGACAATACATTGTTTTGCATGTTATAAAAACAGTGCAAGGTCACTCCACTGACAATGGAACATAGAACGGATGGATTTGTATGCATGGTTCATGTCATCTAAGAACCCAAGGAAATGAGAAATAAAATTTCTGGGAAGAATAGTCAAGTGCTTGTGGTTTCATACACAATGCACGTCAGTGTTATATAAAGAGCATGTTTTGTTCTTGCTCGAAGCAAATTTTTCGGTGTCAGTGACAATACATTGTTTTTCATGTTATAAAAAGAGTACAAAGGTCACCCCACTGACAATGGAACGTCGAACAGATGGACTTGTATGCAGGTTCATGCCATCTAAGAACCCAAGGAAATGAGAAATTAATTTTTTGGGAAGAATAGTCAGGGTGCTCATGGTTTCATACATAGTGCATGTCAGTGTTATATAAAGAGCATGTTTTGTTCTTGCTCGGAGCAAGTTTTCAGTGTCAGTGACAGTACATTATTTTCCATGTTATAAAAAGAGTGCAAAAGTCACCCCACTGACAATGGAACGTCGAACGGATGGACTTGTATGCATGGTTCATGCTATCTAAAAACCTAAGGAAATAAGAAATAAAATTTCTGAGAAGAACAGTCTGGTGCTTGTGGTTTCATACAAAGTGCATGACAAGTGTAAGAACCCGCATGAAAAATCAATTTTTGGAGAAGTTTCGATTTGGCCGATAAAAAATGGCGGTAATTGTTCCTTGGATTTTTCTAATCACAATGGTATAATTGGAAGTTATTTTTGAGTAAGGCAAAGTCATCTTTCGCCTATTTTGTTCGGAGAAAAATCTGCCGTTTTTCAGTTTTGTACTAAAAGTGGGGGGATGAGATTTTGATGTGATTAGAATTTTAAAATTTTAGAAATGTCATTGTTTCCAAATGGGGGGTACTTCCTTATTTTCATAAATAAATTAAAGTAAAGAAGTCTTTACTTAAGTTTGGTTTATGAAAATAAGTATTGTGGTCACATACTATATACACAAGTGACATTTGGGGTGTAGTGTAATAAAGGGAATTATAATAAGTAGTGTGGGGGCAAATTTGAAAGAAAAACAAAATATCTCATTCCTCCTCTCCTCCTCCACCGACGGACTCTCTCTCTCTCTCTTCTCCTCCATTTTTACTCACTCCAAGCTCAAACCTTGCCCTCCCTCACTCAACCTCTTCAAGAACCAAGGCCATTTTCACGTTCTAACGACCGGGGAGTTTCGGGTCACCTTGGAATCACACCGGGAGCACCAATTTCGGGTTTGTGGGAAATCCAAGCTTAGGGCTTCATTCACCCACATTTTTCAAGCAAATCCTTGAGGTAGGGGAACAATTTTCTACTCTCTCTAGTTATATGTTGGTGATTTATTGCACATACTTGGATTTTAGCTTCTATTTCATTGGATTTCATGTTTTCCCCAAATTGGGGTGGGTTTCTCAATTAATTTCTTGATCTACTCTTTGGCTTATCATTTGATGAAATTGGGGGTGAAATTGACTTCCCTCCATATCCAATTGTTGCCTTGCACTTCCAATTTGAGCATTTGCTATCCTTAGTGTGATTGGGTTGAAATTCCACACCCTTAAGGTGAAAATCTGCTCGGTGTAATCATTCATGCTGCTGCCCTGTAAAAATTCAGCGACGCCCTTTGTTTTTAGGTAGTCTCGGTCACCCTTTTGATGTCCGTTTGATCCCCGATCGCTTGTACTTTGATAAAACCGCCTTTTGGCACCACTTTCGGACGTATTTAACCCGAGAACTTTGGTTTTTCAAGCAAATGAGTCGTTTTACATTCCATGAAAGTTAATGGTTTTTGAAAGTTAGGATGTGTGTGTGTGTGGGTAAGCTAATTTTAATGAAAGATGCGAAAAAATGAAGTGAAGTTTTGAAAGACGGACTACTTATAGAAGTTTTGATGAAATGTTTGGGGAATGATGAGATATTATTAAATCGATACCCTCGTTGGATAAAAAGTATTGGATAAAGGCTCATGGGGGCCTATGGAACCCTAAGCAGAGGCACGGGCCTACTGGAACCCGGCAGAGGCACGCTGGGCCTATGGAACCCCAAGCAGAGGGATTAAATCCCTAGCACTTTATAAACTTGATGATTTTCTTCAACAAAAGAAACGGGAAACAAAGTTTTGGTCTATCCCCAACATTTCGGCCGGAACTTGTTATATAAACTTAATTTTGACTTGGGTGATGAGCTTGGGTGTTGGGTGGATCCTTGGAACTACTTGAGTACGCCGAAATTTCCTAAGTTCTCTTCCATGCCTTAGCCTCGTGGAATCCATGCATGAGCCCTCGTTTGACATGTCTAGCTCTCATGTGCATGCATCATATTCATATGCCTAGCTAGTAGATTAGTTCTCCTACGAGAAAGTGTGTGCTCACCCTATCATTTTCGTGTACTTTCGGCTTGGACAGGTGCATAGTGTGGAGTGCATGACATAGATGAAAGAGCATACCGCATGGAGTTATTTTATTCATCTTTTTGGCATCAAACATTTCTTTTAGGGCGATGATATTGTAACTCTAATCTTTTCTTATCTTTTGACTATAGATTTGTAATAACTTATGGGATGTTATCTTGATTACACCTTTGGGGCAAGGGTGCCCAAACTTTATTATTTGATTACACCTTTGGGGCAAGGGTGCCCAAACATTTGATAGCCGTTGGGCTAAGGACGTACTATAATTTATGGAAATCTTTATAATTTATGAAAATCTTTATCTTTTAACTTACTTATTGTTTGAGATTCTTTTATCAATGTTTTGAAAAAAAAAATGAGGGCGTGACAACAAGGTTATACAAAGAGCAAGTTTTTTTATTGCTCGGAGCAAGTTTTGTTAGATTGTGGACATAAGGTGTCAATTTACGAGGAGGGGAAATTTTGAGTGCTAGAAATATCAGACATGGTTAAAATAGGATGGAGATCAGTTTACAAAGGGAATTGGTGATTGATTTTTCCCAGTGATTAAGTCCTTTTATAAACAGAAGTTGTTAGTTTAAACGATTCAAATTCTAGCAAAAATGGAGAACATGGGTTTTAACGCCCCACTATCCACGAATCTCTCATGAGAGCGAAGAGATTTATTGTTAACTGCATCGTGGAATGTGATTAGAACTGCCAATAACTTCTGCTTCGGAAGCTTACGGGAATTCGAAGCGGCAAAAGGGCACATTAACACTTATTCAAATCCTTTGAACAAAGATGTTAATGTGGGGGGTATGTTTACATTTAAAATCAACCAATCCAATAATTAATTGACACGTAATCAAGAGTGCCAAACGTTGGCAATTACTCGTCGATACAGACACACTGGATTAAAAGAGCATTATTTGAGTAAATACGATGTCGTATCGTGTTCAAATATAAAAACGGTTTAGCAGTTACGAACCATCATTATTGGAAAGAATGAACCTCAAAGCTATGGGATTAACTGTTTAAATATATAAGTGCCACGTGTGAACTTGGGAAACAAGGCAAATTGACAGTTATAACACGTGGAATACTTATAGAAAGGCAGTTATTCATCTTAACGCTTAATCATTTGAGTTCGTTTGAACAACTGTACAGATTCAAAATCAAAGCTTTTAGAGGAAGATTTCGTAAGAATTCAAATTGGGGACGTGGAGGAAGGAGCAACTCGCCAACTCGGGAGTGGAAGTTAGAGTTGAAGCAAGCCAATGTTCAAATTCATTGAGCGGGGAAGTTGAATCACAAGCAAAGATCTATAAATAAAAAGAATTCAAAGAGTAAAACCCCGGACAAATCTTCAACAAACAGCTATCAAAAAACTAATGCTTGGTTTGTTCATTGGCAAAGTAGTTTAGGATTTCGAACTCAGTTCGAAGTAGATTAGGATTTATACTAGGATTTAACTCGATTGTTCTTATAACAATCACCCCTATCCCGATTGTTCTTGCAACAATCACCTGTTCAAAGTTTTGTATTTGAAGTTGGAGACAATTTCGAAGTAAGTTTATCTTTGATTTATTAATCGAAGTGTCTTGTTTCTTTGTTGTTCTTCGATTTCCTAAGTTTGTTGGTTTACATTCCTTCACTTGTTGAAAAAATCCTCTTAATTGAGGTAATTGAACCAATAAAACACAATCGCCTGATTAGATTTGGTTTTTCCAAAGTTAATCTGAGGGAGGAGATTCAAACTCTCTCTGGCACGCTCGCACACAATTATTTTTCAATTGCAAAGAAGTAAAAGAACCAAACAGTACCATGTATGTGGAATTATTTTTTCCCTTCCCATGTTATTGGTCATTTCCAAAAACCTTACCATGAAATTGGAATATTTAGTTTTAAAAACCATGTTTTGGTCATTTTCCCAAAAAAAAAGAAAAAGAATAAGGACAAAACGAAAAAGTCACTTTTTGTTTTTTTTTCCCGAAGCACCCGTTAATAACTAAGCCCGTAAACAAAAGGCCAGTTTGATGTCTACTGTGTCATCCAAAACCAAAAGTTTCCATTTGTTGGATGCATATAGAATTTGAAAAGTAAAAAAAGTTTATTTACCCATTACTACACAACATCTCAACATAGAAAACAAATCTCAACATAGAAAACAAATATGGGGGAATCATTTGAAATACGTAGATTAGGGTTTCGTTGGCGAAGTTCAAGTAAAATAGTACAAAATTGAGAAATCAGGGTCACGTATTTCGATTTGTTGAAACAACTCACGAAGTTCCTCCACCAATGGAGCTGCTCGAAGTCAGCAGTGGAGTTGTGTGGCGAAGAGAAAGAGAATAAATTACCCCGGGGTACATCAATGGCATTTTTTGCAATTATTTAATCTTTATCCCTCCGTGTTTTTTAGTCTAGGATAAATTACCCCGGGGTAAATTAATACCTCTTCAAATCAATCCCGGTATCACCAGTCCAATATGGTTTTTGGAAACCAAATGTGGGATCAAACGCACATTTTCCAATCCCAGTCGCCTAATATTGGAATCAAACAAGGCCATATAGAACAAAGGAACAAATAACGAGAAAAGGATGGAAACACTTTCTAACACGATGAAGGAACAAAACTGGTTATTCCATATCAAATTCAGTCGTTCTCCGAACGTATCAATCACTTGCTTAAATTGGAACACTTATCTATATTACAATACAGAGCAGTTTTTGTCTCAATCATATTTTTTTATTCAATTATCATATTATATTTCACCTCTGTCTTTGTCAACTCATCTCTCTCTACCATTTTCCTCAACTGTTCCCACCACATAAAAAACTCAAACTACACACACACACACACACACTCTCTCTCTCTCTCTCTCTCTCTATCTCTCTCTCTCTCTCTCTACATGTAGCAGCTGGGGACCCGGGGTCCGTGGGAGTCCCTCAGACCCTAATAGTTCAAAAGAGATCACACTCCTCGCCTCCCCATATGGGGCCCTACCGAGGGAGATGTGACTCAAAGAATCCATGACCGGGCTAGAACACCTCACCGAACGGGCCGAAAGTACCCCACTGTGTCTCGAGATCCCCGCCTCCGTGAGGCCTCCCCACGGTTGCCCCTGAGACCTCGAAATTCCGAAGCCCCGTCGAAGTCGATTGACCTTGCAGTCTCTGGGTCGCTAGATGTCGTGTGGGCTCCGGGACCGAGGCACCTCTAATGTACCAATGGCTCATTAATGGCCTCAACCACCTCGCGACGCTGTGCATTTACGCGGTGCTCACCAACCCCACAAGTGCTACTGCACTGACCTTGATTGACAACAATATCCGCGGATGTGATGGCTCCGGGAAGGTGACTACCAAACACCGCGAATGAAAAACGTGACGCCAATCCACGATTTAACGACCTGGAAAGCGACGGAAATACAAGTAGCTCGAGGGCGTGTGGGGCCGCGTTCCTTTAAGCCTATCATCTGACTCGCCCCTACGGACAAAGGTTGCGGCTCATCCCTCTCTTTCTACGTCTGGCCATACTATTGCGCTTTACCTTAACTCTCCTCACATTCCTCCCCTCGATCGCGGCTTTGCCAGAAGTGTTTTGGGACAGCGCGGTAGGAAGTAGAACCTCTTTATGGTTGTTCCTGACCTGCGTCCAGCAGGCGTGCACGGTAACTTTCCCAGGCCTCTCCTCCGGCGGTCCACCGGATCGTGTGTTCAAATTTCAACCCCTCTCCCTCCGGCTCAACACCGCCAGTCCCCTGGAGAGGTCATTCCGGTGAAGGGCCCCCCACACTACCCTCTTCGAAATTTAAACCACGCTCTCTCTTACTACTTCATCTCTCTCTTTGAAATTCGAAAGACCATAAAGAATGGGCATGGGTTCCGGCACGTGTAAGTTATAAGTCATGTTTGATGGATCGAACAATGGGATATTTATTATTTTGTCTCGACAAAAAGAACTCTAAAAAATAAAAAATTGCAAACCAAGTTAAAAATTATATGAATAAAGAGAAAATTTATTTTGGATTATTTTTATTTTCAATATACTTTTTTAAGATTGTGATTATAATTTTTTATTTTTAAATCCATTTCATCATCGAGAAAAATTAATAATAAAAAAAAACCAACTCTAGCAAATGTGATTTTTTCTAAAAATAAAAACGGGGAAGAAATGTACTGTACAAAATGAATTATTTAGGCAAAAAATGGACTGGAGTTTGTTTCTTGTGATTTGAAAGAGCTGTGTGTTAAATTAACGTGACTCGATATCCGAGCGCCGAGACGCACGAGGGGAGGAGTACGTGGTGGGCGCAGCACAGATCTTGGGCATTGGATTACCCAAACGAGAACTGTAAACAAATCAAAAGTTGACATTAAACAACTCCACCACTTTCCTCCTGATAAATTCGTTTCTTTAATCGAGTTCTCTTTTGTTATTTGATGATGCGCAATTTCCCTTCTGCTTCTGCTCTACATTGAAACAAGGAAGGCCTCTGCATAGTAAGCTTGCACTCTTTTTCGTAAATTGATTTTTGGGTCTTTCTGACATCGTCCAGATTCCACCGGAAAAGAAATCCGCCGCATCTCGTCGGTTTACGGTCGGTCTTCAACCCTTTGTCTATATCTTCTTTTTAAACTTCCACAGATTCCGGATCCTATTATTCTGTTTGTATCCACACCATGTGATATGTACTTTTGTTTGTGGGTTAATTCAGAAAAGAAGAAGAAGATAGGGGCTGGGTAGCTTGAGCAGTTTCGTTTTGGTTGCTGTGAAATGATTCGTTTACTTTCCTTTTGTATTCTACTCCCTCCGTGTTTGTTAGTCCACTCTCATTATTCATAGTGCATTAAAAAATTATACATATTTGTCACTATGAATTTCTAAAAATATGCAATATGGATTTTATTTGATAGCTCTCAACTAGTTCTACTATACGAGTTTTTTAAAATCATAAAACTCACTATAAATTAAAAAATATAGACAATTGAAGACATGACACGAATGCCGAAAATAGACCAACAAACATGGACGGAGGGAGTATAATTCTATATATGCCTTGTAAACAAAAGGGGAAATTGTGAAGTGAGTTTTGAGTATGTTGGGAGGCTATCCTAGGCTGAATCTGATCTGGCGGGTGAAACTGAAAAAGGCCAAACCGGACCAAAAAATTTGTTTGGTTTGGTTCTTCCAAGTATTGGTCTTGTTCGGCTTTTGTTTTTCCAAAAGAATTTGAAACAGTTCCATATTCGGTTTCATTGAAGTAAAAACCGTTAGAACGCGAACAGAGCAGTATATAGGCTTACAAAAAAAAAGAAAAAGAAAAAAAGAACTCTTTATCTTACTACCATACTTGGGCTACAATTATTGTTGGGCTTGACTATTGTTGTGTTAGAATCATTGTTTGGGCTATTGTGCATGCTTAAGATGGATTTTTTTTTCTTCCTAGTTTGTGAATCTTTTTAAGGTGCAATGTCAATGCTCTGGATGCTGAATGAAAGAAGCATGGTAATGTGCATATAAATCAAAATGATTCTTGGGTCTGCCCTCTCTGGTGCCTTTTGGCTTTGATTTGAGGGAATGATTCCGTAGTGAACTCGACGATATAGGGGGACCAATGTTTCAGTGATATTCTATGAGCAGCCACTTTGTGCATTTATTGCCAAAGGTTAGGTCTGTCTCAAATCCATCTGTTTCAGTGATATTCTGGGAGCAGTCATTTTGTGCATTTATTGCCAAAGGTTAGGTCTGTCTCCTATCCATTCCCCCGCCCATACCCTCAATTATTGGGGACTAAATGGGTTATGTTATTGTTGTTGTAGTAGTTTGTGATTCTTTTGGCCCAATAACACAAAAAAAATTAGTGATCTAGGCTCAATTGGCATTTTCGATCAAAACCAAAAAAAACTGGTCGAACCGAATAACACCAACCAAACCAAACTGAATATCAAACGGTTTGGTTTCGCTCTATATATTTACAAACCAGATGTTCTGTTCGGTCCAGAAACATGCGAAAAACAGAACCAAGCTGAACTGATTACACCCCTAGATCGTAAGGAAAAAAAATTTGACTTGATTGGTCATTTCTTGTCTGTGATTGTGATGTATTGAATGTGGTACTTCGCGGAATAGAAAGCAAAAGCATTTCCTGTCAGGCTGTCAGAAATTTATTCCAGTGGCAGTAGTAGTTAGCATGTCAGAAGAATGAGTTATTTTCACTGATTAGTGTTTACCCGTCAGTCAAATTTGTAAAGAAGGGGGGAAAAGAAGCCGATAGAAAACAGGATATTAAGGTAGAAGTGAACAGATTTCTAGATGCTATCAATCTAGTTGATTTAGTCAGCCTGTTGTATAATAGTCCATGACTCCACAATGAACGGAAGCACGTATGATGGAACATCTTAATATAAACATGATACTTTCAAAGTTGTAAAGCAGGGTTTGAAGATTTGAACTTCTACTTCTTTTTATTGCGACTGTGACTTGCCAAGTTCACTTCACTTGCTTCTTGCTCAATGCTATTGTTTGTGCTGCAATTAGTTGAATCTTACCAACTTTATTTATTTGGCCGGTCAGACCTTGGGTATTATCCCTGTCCCAGATTATCTTTCAAATTGACAATGGGAGGTGCATTCGGCAAGGGTGATTCATCCAAGGGCTGTATAACAGAAACAAAGCTGGAGACCAAAATGGTTGAAGCCATGCAGCGAAGAGCAGCTGAAGGAAGTTCCATGAAATCATTCAACAGCATAATCTTGAAATTTCCCAAAATTGATGAGAGCCTAAGAAAGTGCAAAGATATCTTCAAGGAATTTGGTACATTCTCGAACTTGCCCCTTACAACGTAATTTTTGCTCAACATTTGTAGATACAGATAAATCTTTATATTTTGTTTTTTAAGCCTCAGGGTGCTTGATCTTATCAATATCTGTGTGTCTGCATTTATAGTTTTCTCTTGGTCCTTTAATAGATTTTGAGAAAACATTCCTCTATGATTTAAGAGAAAATATTCCCTGAGAAGGTGAATAAGCAACTCTTTTATTTCTAACTGACCTGAACGTCGTCATCATATTCTGAATCGGAACAAATTCTGTTTTCAAGTGGTACCAAAATGCTTGGCTTTGTTTTGTGACATGCTCTTCTTTTCTTTCTTACCACTTGCTAATAGTGGAACGTCTCTCTTTGCTTCATAGATGAGGATGCAAGCGGTGCAATAGATCCACAAGAACTGAAGCATTGTTTCCAAAAACTAGAGATTAATTGTACTGAGGAAGAGATTAATGATCTGTTTGAGGCTTGTGATATCAATGATCATATGGGAATGAAGTTCAATGAGTTCATTGTGCTTCTGTGCCTTGTCTATCTTCTGAAGGAGGATCCGTCTGCCCTTCATGCTGTATCCATAATATCTTTCTTCTATAATTTTGTCATCTAAGATGGATCATATTTCTTCTTGCTGATTCAATCTCATGTTTGACTTGTGCACATGGAACACAAAATTCATGTACATTCCTCTTCGTAAAGTGACATATGTCATATGACATGTTAATCCAACAGATTCACAATGGAATTAAAGTTCATATTTTTCCCTGTTGCAGGACCTGACCATGTCAAAACCCTAGAACTGACGAGGTTCAATTGACTTCTATATGAGATCAAATAGTTACAATGATTCTTTTCAGTTGTTGAATATCTGTCACATTTCCTCATTTTCTGCATTTGCTTTGAACTGTTCGAGAAGATCTTTAATACAACGGTTATTTTTAACGCCTCTCTCATATGGGGCGGGACCTACGTATAGGTGGGAACCACATGAACTCTTTGGTGGGCCCTATTATAGGATTGGGGAACAAGGGGGGAGAACTGGTTAGTCATATTTGATTCTTAGAGGATACTGTATAATATGATTCTTTTAATTAGATTTACTTATATTAGAGAATGTTGTTAGGTTATATTTTACCTTATGCTTTTACCTTATTTGAATCAAATTGTCGAATTAATAGAATTCTAATTACTGTGTTAGTGCGGATGCCATTACTTCCTTAGACTCAGGGATATCTTGGGTTCCTTTGGCACGGGAATGCCTCAGCTTCTTCTTCTTCTTCTTGATAGTCATACATCACCCTGTCTTGCTATAGAATTTGTTATATGGTGGACTATTTACTATAGTTTGACTACAACTATGGACAAGAACTTTCATATCAACTCTAGGGTGGCTGAATGGCAGTTTGAAAAATCAAGCTACATTGGAGGCCTAATAAGGGTTGTCGACTTGTCGTCTTGCCATCCTTGTTGGTATGATTATTTCATAAGTTCGCGTTTTTCACCCTTTCTTTCCTTTCTTGTCTTCCATGACATATTTAGAAAACACGGATGGGGATGCCGAATCTGGAGGCGACCTTTGAAACATTGGTTGATGCATTTGTGTTCTTGGACAAGAACAAGGATGGTTATGTTAGCAAGAGTGAGATGATCCAAGCGATAAATGAAACCACTTCAGGGGAAAGGTCTTCTGGTCGAATTGCCATGAAAAGATTTGGTCAGATCTGTCTCTCTGTCTCCTTTGTGCGTGTGTGTGTGTCCACACACTTACTCACCCACATACACACACACAAGAACAGAAATACATCATGCAGGATGCTTGTAATGTCACGTGTCTGAAAAAAAAAAACATTCTGCAATTCCAGGCTCTTCAAATGCTAGTTTATAGTCTTCAGAAAGGATTCTTTTTGATGGGCATATGGTAGCACATTGACCAATAGAAAATTTCATGTATAGAATGTCTTCAAAACATGTTGATGCATTAATATGGATTGGCTTCTTAAGTAAAACAAAGCTGTTACTAGCTGATTTGAGTTTCCAAGCATGACGCAGCCACTTGGTGGTTAAATTTTTTCTAACAAAAACAAATATGGACGTCTTTTTCAAGTTATAATGTCAACTCTATATTTCTTTCCATTTTTGGTTCCTTTTCTTTGCATATCTACGATTATGCTTTTCTCAATCCTTCATCTCATTTCCTTGTTGCAGAAGAAATGGATTGGGATAAAAATGGAATGGTGAACTTCAAGGAGTTTCTTTTCGCCTTCACTCGTTGGGTTGGCATTGATGACATCGAGGATGAAGAAGAAGAGAATGTCTGAATCCAAGATATTGGTCGGTTACCACCATGTCGACCTACACTCAGGATGGTCAGCAGCTATGCTTCTCGGAGAGAGTCAGATCCCTCACATGGTCAACATAAACATGCAGGATGATAACATTTCCCCTCTAATTATGTAATGTAAATAATTTCAGCAGTGTAGAGCCTGTTGCATTTGCTTTTAGTGATGACATAAAAGACTACTTCATGCTTGACACGTCTGTGTCGCATTGAAGTAATATTTTTAAGCCTTGTGATGGTAAAACAGTTGAGGCGCCTATGATTCCAAGACTGAATTTTTAAGGGATTAGAAATCGAGATGTTGATGGGTTACAGTATACCGGTAATACCATAAGATGATTGATGGGATTGATATATTTTGGAATATTTGTAGTAGAATAAGATGAAGACACGAGCATTTTGCTTTCTGATTTGATGTAGTCAAGTGGCTGAACAATTGTTATTCATCATTAGACCTGATTGATATGCAGAACTACATGCTATCCATTCAAACAAATCCTTATGTAGTGAGAGTGAATGATTCAGCGCTGGTGCAACCATTCCTATGGAACCGGCAACAGCCCACAAAGAAGAAGAATTCAGCAAACAAACATAAAATGATCTTCAAATTTTAAGAAAAAGTTCGCACTTAGATAAATACCAGCAGAGGTACTTGGAGTGATCTGTTAACTCTCGATACAAATGATGTCTTTGTTCTCACGAAACACACTCCGCCATATCAAAACTGCCATCACAAGCTTACAACACTTCCAGTACTTTTAAGGACAAACTTGGATATATAATGTTCTAACCACACTGCCTAGAGCAACATACAAAAGAAGCAGAACCCAGATTCAGACAGGCCCTTACAGCAATGTATTGGACCTGCCCCCAATACAAGAACATACACACACTTCATTATATATAGGTAGAAACAAGTTCTAACGGGCACATAAAGGTGCCAGTGCCCCGAAGGCAGTTGGAGGCTTTGGCTGGACCAGCAATACCTATACGCTGGTAAGTGCTGTTCAATGGTTGAGACTCAAAAGTAAGCTCCAACAGCCCACTAATAAAGTTTCCAATGCATCACACCCTAGTCTTGGCCCTCTTCATACCAAGGTTGTTGTGGAAGGGGGACACGGAACCAGACATTTGAGAATCTTCATCACGAAGTGTACCATTGATTAGCGCAAGCTCTCTTAGCTGCTGTTTCTTGTAGAAATCCTGAGATTCATCCTGCATAGAAGAATGGATGAACTATATAAATAGGCATATTTTCCAAGGAAGTTGTACCTTCTAACCAAGAGAATATCTAAACAGGACACACAAAAATTGGTTCATATGGCTGGTGGAAAGGGGGAAAAGTTACCATGGGCTTGAGCAGATCCTCAAGTATTTCACGTGCTTGCATTAGACGGGCATCAACTATCTCAACCGGCAATTCAGCCTCCACAAGAATGTGTAGTGGCTCGTTCAAGTGCTCATAGCCTGGTTTCCCCCTCATCATCTCTTCCTTCAATTCTCAATTAACAAATACACGACGTTCATACTTTCGATTGCTCCATCAGAAACACAGCATAACTCAAAATAAGATATGGAACAAGAATGATATGAATGCTTTTTGGATGGTGGAATCTTGACCGAGATGTAAAACGATGGAGCATGCGTAAGGGCCCTCTGGGGGCACATAACAGTTGTAATAACTCATTTTATATATTTCCCATCAATTTATGCCAATGGAAAGAGGTTTCAGCTGATGATTTGCAGATATATGAAATGATCAGCACGCATACGGTAATAATGGTGTATTCAGATTGATCTTGATGTACAAATTAACGAAGTGTCAACATTTCAGAAAACATCCATGATACATACACGAAACATTAGACAGATAATCATTACCTTGGCAGGATCCTTGATGCTACCACGTCCTCTGATTAAAACACGGCACTCAGTACTTCCCTCCACTCTCTTGAGGGAGTTCCCTCTAGGACCAAGGAGGCGGCCAACAAAATTGTACTGCAACAGGAGTTTAAATGTCACAAGCAGTAAAAGTACAGCATGAACAAGTGCAATGATATAAGAAAACATTACATACATTAGGATATTGATCAACAGGAATATCCACCCTGATTGTTCTCTTCGCAATAATACCAGACGAGCTACCCTGAGTACCTATCCAGCTTTGCGCAGATGAAGGCTGCAAACCTGACATCTGCTAATATAATGCCGGGAAATGTCAAAAAGAACTTAAGAGCAGTATATTTTCATAAAGCAAGTTTTCCAAAACTCCATTATACTGTAAGTCTGTAACAAAGATGCACCTTAGAGCAGCTGAAAATGGAAAATTTAAGATAACCCACAAAGACAAAGGTAAAAAGGTGCACCTTAACAAGTAAAAATGGAACATCAAAAAATATGATCATAGAATAAGATAAAAGGAGCATGAAATCGCAGGGTTCCTATAAATTTGAAACCAGAAAACTGAAGCCAAATGAGAAACTCAGAATGCAACTACTACCACGTGTCATATTTTATCTTTTATGTTTCCCCGTCAGATGAAGGCAAGTTAACGGCTTATTTCTCCAACAAAAAAAAAAGAAAAAAAAGAAGAAGATAAATCGTTTCTTGGACCCACAATCCAATGGATTCATCCTCCAATAACAAGTCTCCTCTTGTGATGCCCACTAATTAACAAAGTTAGTAGACGAATCAGACCTGCCACCCGAAGAACAGGCCACCCAAGTGCCTCTGCCGTCCAGGCACTGGATGAGTCCCCACTCAGTGCCCCAACTTTAGGCCTTCCAATCTAAGTTACAATGCAGTTCTAAGCCAGAAGACACTAAGTGAAAGAATATATCAACGTCCGAAGTAATGGCAATTTGTAGTCACAGTTAACCAGGACACTAATCTAAATCAATATGTAACTATTGACAATTGTGTTACCCTCAAATTAACTGTTATAGCAGAAGCAAGATTCAGGACACAAGCTCCCAAACATAATATTAAAGTTAGCATGAAGTACTTTTTTAAAGCTGTCAGGAATGCTTCTAACAACATTAAAATTAGATGGAACTAGAGGTTATGTTAATGGTTAGTATCCGTACTTCTGAATGAAACGGCGATGCCCGTCTGTTCACGTTGGCTCCTCCATTCGAAAATATTCCTCCTGAAGCCAGGGGGCTAGCATATTCAAGCCCACTTTGATCTAAAACTGATGCATTCCCCAACAGTGTGGTTACACGCAATATTTCTGCTCCAAAAATGTCAATTTTCAAGAATAAGATGTACCAGTTAGCATTTGTTAAGAAATTAGCTAGCATTCACCACAAAAATGGACAGACACCACGTATTGGTTAATGGGTCAGTGTCAGTCATAATAAATGCTTCCTCCATGCTCCAAACTCAATATCTCAAAAAGAATGTGCCCGGGAAGGAGGGGTGGTGGAGACAACAACGTTTAGTTAAGCTCGAACTTGTTATAACTGAGTGGTCAATAAACATAAAGAATGAAAAGAAAAAAAAATGCTAGAATAAAATGTTCACATAAACTATTAACATAATTGACGTGTTATAGATGCCATATGAGAAAGGGGTACACAATCAAATCTACCTTCAAAGAAACATCTTCTTACTATAAACATGTACAATCTTTATCTTACCCCCAAAGTTTGAAAAACATAACATATGAAATTTCGTAGAAGAACAAAAGGCTTAACAGAACGACAACAAAAAGAAATACTCACTCAAGAACATTGGGGAGTTCCAATCTAATTTCAATCCTTCACCTTAGCTCCCTTTTTTCAATAACAGCATTCAGACTTAAAGTACATTTAAACCACAAAAACCACAGGCCAAATTTAAACCAGCAAAAACACCTCTTGCAAAATCTACAACATTGTTGGAAATTCTGTCTTGTCGAGGTTAAAGAGGCCCATCTTTTCAGCCCCCAAAAGGATTTCCACTATCCTCGAATTTTGGCCATCTTAACAGTCCAACCCAGAAGGCTTGAACTATGACAGAGTGATCCTCCCTCCCTAATCTCTAAGGATAACTCCATTCCAATTTACTATACCAAGAGAGCAAAAATCTAAACTGAAATAATATGGTCATAAGAACAAAGCACCAACTCTAATTCCAAAATTCTAGCACAAATGTCTGCCAATCTTCATAGATATCTAAAGGATACAGTAAAGATATGCATTTAATATGGAAAGTTTTATGGGTACTTTAACAATTCCTACTAGTTCTTTGGCCTTCTTCGAGGATGTACCATCAGAAACCCTATGGATATATGAATCCTCGACATCCATACAACGACTCAAAAGGTCCTTTTTAACATCTTCATTCTCGCCGAGGAACGGAAAGAGGGATCATGTAAGGCCAGAAAAGAAAAACAATCAACAACAATTTTAGTCTCTTGGGTCATGATTTACCTCGGGACATTAGGACTTCTACCTTTTCTTCTTAGAGTAATATTTTTGAGTCAATTTTTTTTTTTTTTGTTAATGAGTACTTGATAATACCACATCACCCTTGTAAATGAAGGATTTTAGGGAAGATTCAGAAAAGGCTTTCAATAAAAGCTTGTAGGAAAAGAACAACTAAAACCAGACTATGGTGTCAGAAGCTTGAGAATGTAAAACCAGTCAAGAGTAGTCAACGTTCAAAAAGTGAAAAGGTCTCAATTTAGACCCAAATCTCAACAAAATGTAGACCCTATATTACTCAGCCCTATCACTAATTTCGTCGCCAATACCATAAGCAGCCATTAATTTGTCCCACCTTCTAAACCCACGTTCTCACTTCTTTATCATATTCCTTTACTCCATCTAGCACCTTCAGTGTCAGTTATAAGCTTCTCATATCCCCACTTTTCTTATTTTCCAAACCCAACACAAGTTTTTTATACCATTCATGATGTCACAGTCGGCTCTTTAAGTGGAAGAGGAATTCCCATTCTTCTTTTAATATTTCATTTTTTCTTCTGATTATCATTTTCCCAATCTTGTTTCTGCATTTCATTCAGTGTTCCTATAACTAAAGACAGTAAACAACAAATACTTGAACCCTTAGTCTTTTTTCCAATAACGAATGTAACAAGTTAACAACAAAGAGTTGCTCACCTTGATTCAACAACCGATAGCTATGAGGAAGAACAGGCACAAACGGACTAAGTTTGTGACGCTCTGCTAGTAACTCAGAGAGGTACCTGTCAGAAAACAATGGAACCATGTAGTTAACCCTGATTCGTGGATAGTAACCACCGCCCAATTGTGAAAACAAAGAACTGTGCCTTTTGCGTCAGGCAATTAATAGGTGACTATCTCCACAAATATGATATTAAGGAAAAGATGAACGGATGGACACCGAAAATTTAAACTACTACCAGATCAACCTTGTTCAGCCTACTGCAACACTGCACTTCTGTTTTGTCTAATCACTAACAGCAGCAACACCAATGGCCATAAGTGCATAGACAAACAACATAAATCACAGAATAAAAGAACACAGGAGAACAAACCATGCGTCATGTGAGCATTAAAACTGTATTCCCTACAGAGAATGCACATAACAAGATGGTATCAAAGGATGTTTACCGTCACATGGACTTGAATGATCCAATATCCAACTGTAATTTTAGTTTTTAGCTAGGGAAATACCATGTCACTGGATTCTATAAACAATAGAATATGGCCATTAAATCATCGCCACTCAGATGCTAGTAATTGGATTCATGTTTGGAAGTATCAATAAGGGATAAAGTTAGGGAGACAGTATTGACATGAAGCGTAAACGTGCACAGGAAATATTGCAATTGGCATCCTTTTGAACTAGTATCATTTTAATCTATATTTATTTATCACAACAAAGAAATGTGTGGAATGGGCTAAAAACAGAGCCAAGAACTCAATTTCTGATCCAAACCACATGAATGTAGAGAAATTGGCCAAACCAACAAATGCACAATGTGCGGAGAACAATGAAGAAAAGAAAAAAAGAATACGAGACAGAGATTTTTATGTGGTTCTCGAACTGTGTGGTTGAGAACATCCACGGCCTCAAACCAGTTTTCACTACTTATTGAATGGATATAGTAAAAATTACATCGCCTAAAAAGTATTCAAAACTACATCACCAATACCCTGATGCCATATCTAGTTTTCCGAAGTCAGTGAAGCGCTTCCGAAACCGAAGCCCAACAAGGAAAAAAGAAGAAGAAAGAGATTGTAAATAACAAACCTTTAGCAGGCAAATGTATTAAACATTTAAACTACACATTTAGAATTGCTTCATCAGGGGCATGTAAACAGAAGAAACTAAAACAAAACCAACCTAATCTAGGAAAAGAAGGACCGATCAGTATTCAAGGGGGGGAAAAAAGACCTAAAAATCGACCAACCGATAAAGTGAATTGGCGCGAGATCAATGGAATCTTGTGTGTAAGCATGGTAGAGAGGGAAAGGCAAATACTTAATAGTTAATGGAGAAAGGGGGAAAGAGGATATACTTCTCTTGCTCGAGGAAGGCGGTGGTGGCGGAGCGTAGACCGGCGAGGTGAGGGGAGTGAGGGGCGGAGGGAGAAGGGGAGTAAGCCATGTACCTGCCGGAAGACATCTTTCCCGGCTATATCGGCGTCAGATAACAGCCAGATTTACCGCGCACCCTCTCTCTCTTTCTCTCTCTCTAGATTAGCGTCGGTGGGGGAACAGAAGCAAATGCATATATGAGTTTCTTGAGAGATGCATATACTCAACATACATGTACATGCGTCATGTAGTACTGCTGTACTGTGTTCAATATAAGTACTGTAATTAGACGTCCAATAAGTTACTATAACCAGTGTGTTTTTAGCCCTTTTCGTTTATTTTGGTTTTGTTTTATCTTTTTCTCGTCTGTATAATTATTTTTTGTTTTTTTGTTTTTATACTCGGTAGTTTGTAATAGCATTTTTCATGAAATGAAATTCTCTCTGTAGACTAAAAAAAATGTGTTTTTAGCATAACTAATTGCAAATTTAGACTATAAAGGGTACAAAATTGGGGTGAGTTTCCCGTTTGTTAAAACAATGCTTTTAATAACCCAACTCTCATTTGCTAAAAGCAATAATGTAGTTTTATCAACTTTTTTTTAGCTGGAAGAGAATATGAGAGGCAATTAGCTTTTAACTGCAGGAGTATATGAGAGGATATTAACTTTTAGCAATTTTGTTTTTTAGTTAAAAAATTAAGAAATAAAAGTGATTTTAGTAAACAAGCTAAACTCAACTTTTATAGAAAAGCTCATTTCAGCGAATGGAAAATACTGTCATCGAAGCGGTGCATTTTGTTTAATATTTGAAGTCTTCTCAAGAAAATAAAGCAATCGGATATCAGTTAATTCGTTATGAAACATCCAACTTTTTTTTAGAATTTAGGGCAATTCCAAAGCAAAGTTAAATGTTTTGTACAAGTCTTTACAGATATTTGACTGGACAGGTTTTTTTAACTAATCATAAGCAATTTATTTTGAGTGGCTCCGATTAATTTTAATACTGGTTTAAAAAATATAAAAAGCATTATAATTATGGTTTAAAAACCATTTAACTGCTAGATCGGTTGCTTGAATTTACGTTTGTAGAGGGCTATTGATATACATTGACATGGGAATCCGTACAATGAATCTCCCATTTGGAAGGCTGACTTGTATTTTACTTAGGAGTATTCGCTAATCGATTGAAGGGTATGATTAATTTTATTGTAGCTGAGATGTTATTTCAAGTTGAGATATTCAAATAAAATACTCAGACCTATATAGTACTATGTTACAAAGATGGAGGGTTGAGATTAGCTAGATTAATATTTTATTCTAAACAATCTTTGTTTTCTTATGTAAGTATGTCACAATCTCTCTTTCTTTTCAAATTTCTCTTATTTTGGTGCGGTTCATGTTTCTATATCCCACCAACTTTCCAAAATAATTGAAGGAAATTATTGGTCAACCCATATTTGATGGACAACTCTTCAAAATTTTGCATTTGTTGGTACTGAATTTTCTTGTTAGCGTTAGGTAGCGTGAATTACGTATTTTTCCATCCAAATGTCAACTTATTAAAAATTGGTTTGACATCTCTAAGGCCCCGTTATGCTAAGGGATTATTTATTTATTTTTACATTTTTCGAGGCAAACTATTATTTTCTAATATATCAACTAAAAAAATATTGAAAAGTAAAAAAAGGTCCCATTGCAAAATAGAACCTAAAAAATTCCAAAAGGCACAAACATTCAAACAAGGAGAATGAAAAGGGCAAGTTTACCGCACGACATTGTATAATTACATTTTTCACTTAAACAAATACTTGTAGAATTCACAATTTGCAGTTGCTAATTTAAAACTTTTACATTTTTTGGAAAAGCCAAATTTACGAAGGCAATTAAAATTTGGAATATGCAAGGACAAGATAGAGAGGGAGAGATGGGGGCATGTATGTGAGTACGAGAGAGTAGCAAGCCGGGAATGTAAACTTTTCATTGATTTTCTAATTTTCTTCCAAAATAGAATAGGATGTGTGGCATACACTTGATCGAGAGAAAACAAGTGCGGTACCTAAGCTATGCACGAAAGCGGAACAAAATATGTCATGCAATCATATTATCTCCCACTGATGCACAATTTGACATTCATTGTGAAAATTATACTAAAAGCGATTTGTAAGTCGAAAATTTGGATTTTATTTTTTTATTTTTAAATGAAAAATCAATGGATTATAAGAGACGAGTAATAGTTTATTTTAGTTATTTTATTTTTTATTTTTAAATTTTTTTTAAAAGAAAAACCTGCCGTTATATTGATAATATAAGATAAGAAATTGGGCTGGGCTTACTGTTATTTGAGTCTGATTAGTGTGGGCTTTTGGTAACAAATTAGCGCGGCCCAACTCCGTTCCCCGCCACTACAACAGTCAAGTGAGCGAAGTGAGGAATTGCAGAGCGAGAGAGAAAAATCGATGGAGGAAGCAGCACCCTTCAAAAATCTCCACAGCAGAGAATACCAAGGACACAAGAAGAAGGTATTCTCTCTCTTCCATTTCATTTCTAATTTTTCACCATTAGCAACTTGTACGAAAACCCTAGCTTTATGTACTCGCTTGTTTGTTCTCCATGTGGAATTTCTTATTAGCACTGTCGAACCCTAGAGGAGTTGATTTTGTTTTTGTTGTTTTGTTTTTTGATTGGAAGGTGCATTCAGTAGCTTGGAATTGTGTCGGCACGAAGCTCGCATCTGGTTCTGTCGATCAAACGGCTCGGATTTGGCACATCGAGCCTCACGGACATGTATGATTCTTCCTTCATATATATGTACATTGAAGCCAATTTTTGATTCTCGTACGATGAGTCAACTTGTCGAACTAATAGACGACGGATTACCAATACGATCTCCCAAAATTATTGCGTATACCATGACTTTTGTGGCTGGGTTGTCTGGCAAATATGTAATGTATTTTGCCAATTATAGCATTTAAACACTGGAAATGGGTTCCATGTATTGTGGCTAAATGCTAATCTATCAGGAATCAGGATGTCTTGATTTTCCATATTTTGTCGTGGACATGCTTGTGTTTGAAGTCTTTTGACATTTATAAATTTTCTTTTGACCTGTCCTTCATTTTTCTGTCGTGGTTTACCTCACTGGGGGAACTAGTTGGAATGTTTGGTTTTTGTTGGGAGCAATGGGTCATATCCAACACTTGTCTGAACCCTATATATTGTATTGGCAAATGGGGGATCTTTGTTGCAGGGAAAAGTTAAAGACGTTGAACTGAAGGGGCACACTGATAGTGTGGATCAGTTATGCTGGGACCCCAAACATGCTGAGTTAATAGCAACTGCATCTGGTGACAAGACAGTTCGCCTATGGGATGCTCGTAGTAAGTGAAAGTTATTCAACAGAATTTGCTGGAAATTTTTGAGTATGTAAATGCTGGTAGAATCCAGGCAATAATCTGATATAGAATAGAGTTTGAAAGTCCTTGTACTTCCATGCATACCAGGAAGGCTTTCTGCATGTGGTTTTTGTTACTATAGGTAAGTGGAAAGGCATTCTTCAAGAATTTACCAAAAGTGACCATTGTGTGCTGATATGGAGATGCGTGACTTTGTATCCCCATTTAAGAAATTCGACAAGTCGAGGACGAGATAAAGTATAACTGAAGCATTGAGTATAAGGACTATAGAGCTTTCAAGCTAAAGTTACACTCGTAGGAAGTACACACAGGAAAAAGCACAAAGAAGAATTTAAGATTTCCTCCGGGTTTCTTATTTCTGCTATCTAGAAGTAGCTCCATAATTCAAATGTGTATCACTATAATAGGAGTTGGGGACTAGGAAAGAGAAGCTTGTTCATGTCTTAGTGGTTTTCTGCAGGTGGAAAATGCTCACAGCAAGCTGAACTTAGTGGTGAGAATATCAACATCACCTACAAGTCTGATGGTACGCACATAGCCGTTGGGAACAGGGTACATGTTATAGATCCCTGTTGTTTGATATATTTTTTATTGTATTCAATCACCATGGTAGTTTGGTTGGATCTCCTATTAAACTGGTATTGTGTTTGTTTCAACTTTGGTTGATTCATTGGGCTTTAGGCCAATAGTTTCTATTCCTCGGCAAGTTAGAGGAATAATGTGGTCACTTATCTCACTCTATTGATCTCTTTCACCGAAGGATGATGAATTGACTATTTTGGACGTTCGGAAATTCAAGCCCATCCATAAACGCAAATTCAATTATGAGGTAATCCCTTGTTTTGAACTAATCAATTAGCAGGAAAGTGACAACTGCATCAGTGTCGCTCATACCTATGGGCAAGGTTTCTGCGAAATATTTGACCCAATAATTAGAAACCCATTTTTTTCAAAAGTCTTTTACAAATTATTCAAACTTTTAAGCTGTACTATGAGAGGCTGAGGATGAAGGCAGCTTGCCAATAGTCATTGTGCCTCTTCTCACTTTTGTTCATTTGTTTGTCTTTGTCAATTAACTATTAAAATATCAGTTAGAACAGTCTTCCTTACCATGGACTAATATTGGTAGGAAAAATATCTCTGAAATTATGTTATGTCAGTGTATCAGAGTCTCCCATTTATTAAATTGTTCTTGAATCAGGTCAATGAGCTTGCATGGAATGTAACGGGAGATATGTTCTTTTTGACAACTGGGAATGGTAAGAACAATTGCTAAGCTAAGCAGTAAATTGCTTTTTGGTTGATGTAGCGAAACACCTTATTTTTGCTCCATAATTTGACCTTCTCCCTGCAATGGAAAAGAAGTTGGTTTGGTTATTTATGTTTCCTCTCCCAGGCACTGTTGAAGTACTAGCATATCCTTCTCTTCAACCGGTTGACACCCTTATGGCTCATACAGCTGGTTGCTATTGTATTTCAATTGATCCACTAGGCAGGTGTGTTTCCCTACCTCATACCTATTTGGTTATATATCTACCAAAGCAGTGCTGTAAAACTTATCAGGGTGAAAAATGGATAATATTGTCAAAACCCATACCCGTTTTTCAGTTCCAACTTTGTTCAGTCTTCTATCTTTGCACCAGAACAAAATATTCCAGGAGGTTTCTTATTATTCTGGAAACTTGAAGTCACCAATGTCTCTTGCTTTATCCATGATGTAAAATGTCTTGCTTGATGCAATCTTTGTCCGTGTATGTTATGCCTATTAACATGATTGGACATGAAACTTTTCAAAAGGAAAAAGAAGAGAGAGAGAGACAAGGACATGACATGAAAGTAATGTGGGTTGAGGTCTTATAGTTAGCTTTATCTATATGAAGCAACCTACTGTGTGATAAAAGTCTTGCTACATTTTCATCCTCCAGCATTATATTCAACCGTCTGTTAAGATGATAAAGCATAAGCTGTCGTGAATGTTTCTTTCTTGTGTAGTATTTTGCTTATTGTAAAATGTTCTTAGGTAAGAGTGAATGAAGTATTTCAAAAGTAACCATAACGCATCTCTGTATAGCATAACTCTGAGGTAAACCAATCCCAAAACGATTGTTAGATGGATCTGGCCTCTGGATGCAGGCATGCATTGAGTTATTGAATCATGCATTGATTTCAGTCTGTGTATGGAGAAGAAAATAACATAGATAAAGGAATTAAACATAACGAAGTGATCTGATTGAAAAAATATAATGAATTGATATTGCACAGCTGATAAAAATACCCATTCTCAAGTCATAAGTGATTGATTTCACATGTTCGTGCTGCATCATTATATTGTGGCAGATATTTTGCTGTCGGAAGTGCTGATTCGTTGGTCAGTCTGTGGGATATCAAAGAGATGCTTTGCGTCCGAACATTCACAAAACTTGAGTGAGTCTCTCCCGGGGATTTTCTGTATATGGACATGCATGTATATTCACAAGTTCCTATTTCACTGCAATAATTTTCTAAACAACCATGCATGTTTTTGTACCTCAAACACTGGTTAGGGAATGACTTTTCTTTTCTTTTTCTCAGATGGCCAGTCAGGACAATAAGCTTCAATCACACTGGAGAATTTATTGCTTCTGCCAGTGAAGACTTGTTCATAGATATTGTAAGCAACTTCAAACACCGTAAAATTCATTATATTATTTTTTGCCTTCACGCCTAAACCAAATAGGTTTATGAGACGAGCTTGCTCTTTGTACCTCGGTGCACATTATCTTTTGAAGTTTACAGCTGTCTGAACTAGGGAACTCTGATTTCTGCTAGAGATTGCTATGATAATTATTTTTTGATCACCTTGAAAGAGGCAGGCCGAATGGTGCTAATGCTGCTTTCTGCTACAGTCTAATGTTCAAAGTGGACGATCAGTTCACCAAATACCATGTCGGGCAGCCATGAATAGCGTGGAATGGAATCCCAAGTACAATTTGCTTGCATACGCTGGAGATGATAAAAACAAATATCAGGCTGATGAAGGTATTGTAGTATCTTGCTATGGCGTTATTGTACGGGACATGCCATATTGTAAATATGCTGATGGTGGGATAAAGGATCTCAACACGATGGGATCCTGCATGTGAAAACTAGATTGATCCACCATTCTGTTTTGTTTCTTGCAGGCATTTTCCGCATATTTGGCTTTGAGAGTGCATAGGATCAGACAGAATATGCAGGAGGCTCCATCTACGTCTGAAGGACGTGTCTTAATGTATTGAATTTTGGGTTCGTACTTTGGTTTTCCTGTTGTATTTTTCCAAATTGTAGCATTCTCTTGTGCCTTCTGTGTGTTAATGAAGGGAAATTATGTCCACTTACATGCATTTTTGTCTAGCCTATTGGTTAGAAACCCAAAACTTAAGAGAGAAGATTATGGGAATGGGTCCCCATCATAAAGAAGACGAGATCATGAGATGGTGCATAATCTTGTTTTTGGACTGAACTTTGGCCCTGAATTCCAAATAGCAGTTCATGCTTGTGCATATGGACGGTCTGACACTTTTCATCTTGAAACCTAAGGGACAAATTTGCGGGCCTCTGTGTTGTGTTTGTTGTCTAGTCAGATGTCCTTTCTTCCACTTGCAAGGACTGCCTCAGCAACAATGTTGAGATGCAGCCTCGAGATTTTGCCAATAGTTTTCCGTTCAGCAATTAACATAAGCATTCTCAAAGGAAAAAAAAAAAAAAACTACCAATTCCGATTTTGACAACTAGAGAAAAGTTGATTCCGAACGAGAAGGCAAATTATCTGGGGCTTGAGTTATGTTGTGCACGTTCCGATCGTCTATTGCTTGCTTGGATGGATGGCCTAGATTTCGTTTCATCACCCGTGGCAATGAGCGGCTCTGATATAAAGGAGTTGAGATGAAATCTGGACCGTCCATCCGAGCAACGGACGGCTAGGATGTGCACGGCACATTGCCGCACAACAACCCCCGATCCTGAGTAGGTGGATGACGGGTGGCAGCATGTCAAAAGGGGGAACTGAAGCATGCCTGATGAGCACTCAATCATTTTCCGCTGGGAAGAGTATCACCTGCATTAATTTGTCCAGTGGGAAGAATATTCCCTCCTACTTGTGAACAGCAATTAGTTAATGTCAAATTTATAATACCTTGGACGAATTAAAAAAACTTCCATAGCAAAAAAAAGGATACGAATCGATTCTATACCTTTGGACCACTGAAATCGTTTGCAAACTCACCAAAAAAAAAGAAGAGGGGCAGTTAATTCACCATCCCAAACAAATAAGATCCTTAGGATCCCATCCCATGAAATTTGAATGTTTATGATATTATCTTAAGATTTAAATGATACCAAGAAAGCCCTTTCTTTTTGTTTTTCCCTTTTTTTTAATTTGTTTGATATTATTAACATAATTTGGAAATTCCAGTAGTCCTCAACACCATCCCACAAAACTATCAACAAATTAATGCTTTTAACGTCCCACTAAATTCGGACAGTTTTAAAAACCGTTCATATTATAGGTAGGTTAAAAACTGTCCCCTGTGCCTCCCTTTAAAAAATGTACCATCGAGAAAGATAATGTGTTGACAATGTCTAAACCCATCGATGCTTCCGTGAAAGACAACGAACAAACTCTTGAACCGTCTTGATTCCTCATCAACCTCTAATAAAATGTGACTATCGAGGTTCGTGTCCCGAGCTGCACAGACATAACACTTCAAAATAGAAAATGAATTTTCAAAGTCACCGCACACACCCCCCCTCGCCTTCTCCACCGCCCACCATGCTTGGTGGTATGAAATGTCTAGCCCGTACTCCTTTTTCATTTATGTGATTATGTCAGAAGGAGTTCTCCTCGATTTGGCCCACACATCCTCCACAACTAGACTACCGATTAACTCCGGAGTGGCCCATGGGCTCTTGGTAGTTCTCAGAATTGCACCGCACTTGTGTTCATCATTAAAATTTTGAATTTCAAAAAAACCATTAGGTTGGAAAACTCTTCCATGAACTTTCCACATGCATTTCTTCTCCTCATTTCTATGTTTGCAGTGCGCCGTCGTGCACTGCTTGTCATTCTTCACGAGCACATACTTAATTCCCTTTTCGATACAATACTTTCGCAGAACTTCACGAAATTCTAAGACACCACCTTCAAACATCTGTCTCACACCTTTAATTTTATATGCCCATTCAACCGACTTCAAAACCTTCTTCTTGTGATTTACAAAAGATGGGGTTACCATGAAATTGTCATCCACATTTTCTGTAATAGTCCTTTTCTTCGATTGTGACATCTGACCGCTTGGCTGTCTCGAATTTGAATTCGGTTCAACCATTGTAAATTCCAACAACCAATCTTCCACGATGACTTCAATGTCGTTTATTGACCTAGCCTGTTCAAGCTCGAACAATTTCTTCAAATTGTCGTCGTCATCCATTACTATAGGCTCATTGTCAATCAGTGAGTAACTCAAAATTATAGATTCGAGATCCAACTCAGACCGCCTCGTACGTATCTTCTCCAAAACCTCTCCAAAATCCATTCCCATCTTAATAAGGATGGGACAGATCTTTTCACCGCATTTGCATACCAATATCAAACCATCATCCATTGCAAAAGGAACAATCTGAATAAATCATATAAAATGTTACTCCCTTCGTCCCATATTTGTTTTCCAGTTGCACTATTCACTACACCTCAAAAAAATAATTATATGTTCAAATGTATAATGTTATAGTAGGCGCTTCTCCTCAGGACCCCCGGTAATGAACAGTATCTGGTCCTCTAAATCTCAGCCGTTGGATTGAATCCAACGGCCCAGGCGCGAGTACACTAAAATTGACCCCCTTCATTGGACTAAACCCTTAAAGGGTCAAGGGCTCACTCATAACAAAACCCCAAATTTTGTATATCCTTCTCATTTTTCACGTTCCATCTTAGAGAAGAGAGAGAAGGCGATCGTGAGAGAAGACAGAGACGACGAACATCGAGCGATTTCTGGGAAGGAAGAAGAAGGATCGAACAAGAAGAACTCCATTCACCACACCCGCGACCTTTGTTCGTCCGCTTACATGACGATCCACCCCACGATCTTTGCACAAACTCGAACCATTCTCGCCATCTCTTTCTCTCTCGCGATCTATTCGGCAAACCAAGGTATCAAACGCCTTCAATTCTCTACGTCTGGGTCGATTGCTTTATAAATTTAGGGTTTGTCAGTTTGTTTGAAAAGTGTTTGAAGTTAGGGTTTCAAATTTGTATAAAGTTAGGTTTTCAATAGTGTTCTGTATAAAATTAGGGTTTCAAAAGACATCTTATTAGTTGAATTAATTAATACCCAACCAGAAAAATATATTGTTATTAGTAACTTCAATTTGTGTTGATGACATTATTGTCGACCAATGATTTGGTAAACAGAGGTCGTCTTAACCCTTGGCTCTGCCATAGTTTGGAAATTGAATTTAGCTTTGCAATTATAGTTTAATCATGTTGCTGCATGGGTCCACTGTCCTGTTTGTTGTGAAATTGTGATTTTCCCATGAATACCCTTCTGGATATCACATCTAGAGTGTCAAAAAGAATTTTTAACGGTTTGGAATTGATGTTGTCATCTTTGTTCATCTATTGCCCCCTTGGCTAATTCCTACCTTGAGATTAACTTACTCTTTGCCTTTATCAAAATCCGTGTAGCAAGTTGCGACAATGCATAATGCTTTCAAGTTCTTTGCAATACCAAAGGAACCGCCTTGTTTTTGGCTGATTTTTGGGAGAAAGAGAAATTGTGCTCCAAAGTTAAGAGAAGATGATATTGAAGTATATAGAAATTGGTATAACAACAACAACAACAATAACATAACCCATTTAGTCCCCAATAATTGGGGGTATGGGCGGGGGATGGATAGGAGACAGACCTAACCTTTGGCAATAAATGCACAAAGTGGCTGCTCTCAGAATACCACTGAAACAGATGGATTAGAGACAGACCTAACCTTTGGCAATAAATGCACAAAGTGGCTGCTCACAGAATACCACTGAAACAGTGGTCCCCCTAAATTGTCGCATTTGTTGCGGAATCATGCCCTCAAATCAAAGCTTAAAGGCATCAGAGAGGATAGACCCAAGAATCATTTTGATTTATGTGCACATTACCATGCTTCTTTCATTCAACATTTAGAGCATTGGCGTTGCACAATAAATTGGTATACAACCAAGATTAAATTTGACTATCAGGAGCAAATAGAGCAACTTTTGAGTAGGTGTACATTCTCTTATACATATCAGAGGTTATGATATATGCATTGGGAATTCCATTTCTCATATTGAAGTGGGTGGAATGATTTTGTGGGCAACTTATACAAAGCACAAATAATATTTCCCCCTCGATTGCTTTTTAGTTCACCTGACTTATCAACCTGATGTATTTGATTTGAAATGAATTTTGATGGACCTAAGTTTCAGTTTGCCTCTTATATTCCAATCTTATACGAGTTAAATTACAAGTGTAGTCAAATTAATTACTTTGCCTTGAGTAAGAATTATTGGGTAATCTCTTTGCAATAGATGGAATTGGAAGGAAGTTTTTGCGGAGATGAGATTGACTTTGGTATGATGTGCTTTTGCGGACTTGTAGCACCACTGTGTACGTCAAAATCCAAACCCAACCCAGGCCGTAGATTCTTTGGGTGTTCCAACTACATGGTAAGATTTGAATGAGCGTAATGTTTGTTATTTGCTATTCTATATTTGTTTTAATTTTGCTGTTTTTTTTTTACTTTTTAAGAATGAAGAATATTGCACTTTTTTTTGCTGGTATGACCCCCCGCCAAATCCGAAAATGAAAAGGGGTTCGACGATGGCAATGAAGATTTGGAAAACGAGAGAGGTGGGGAAGGCCAGTGAACAAGGTGAAAGCAGCTCGATCCATTTCTTGAAAAGTGAAGAAATTTACGGCCAAGGAAATGAAATGCAGATGAAGATTGCTGCAATGGAAGTCGAAATTTAAAAATTGAAAGTTGTCAATCGAGTCAACCGAGTCAACCGTCCTATGCAAGAGTCTCAAAATATGGCAAGCTCGATGTGCAAAGTATTGTTGTATGTTTTTAGGGCTTGGTTAGTGTATTTTTTATACACTTCATTGGGCAAAGGCGACTATCACTGCCTTAGTGAAGATTTAATTGTGTATGCAACCCGATTTTCATAGGTGGCTGACCTTTTTGTAGTGAATTTTAATTGTCGTTTGAATAGTTTGGCTTTAATGGTAGGTACTTTGTTAGAATGCTTGCACCATAACCCCAGCCAACACCCATCAATGTATGGTACAGTTTTACATGTTGATCCAGTGTATGCAACTTAGTGCTCGTGTGTTTCTGTTTCTATACAGGTCAGAGAGAGAGAGAGTTGATAACTTTCTAAATGCCAATGCTTCACAAAGGCGTGCTGCGAATTGCATAAACCATGACTTAAATTCCTTCGGAGATAACCAGCCAAAAAAATAATTTGCTGGGAACTAGCTACTTACTCATTTTCTGATCTCGTAATCCAACCAAACAAAACAGAAAAAAAAACAACCGTTACTATACTTGATTTTTCCTTTTCCTTTCTACCCAATAATCCACTAGCCAAAATAATTCAGCTCAAAGCAAACAAGTAACAAAATTGAAAGTGAAGATGCTCTTTCCAAATATAGCATTAAGCAGAATGGATGCCCAGTTGTAATAGCACATAATCTGCTGAAAAGTCTCATTACAATATAGTCTCCCAATACATTTTCACTACAAAAAAGTCTCACAAACAAAGTAAAGTCTCTCAATACATTTTCATTCCAGTAAGATTCACATCAAATTCAATCCAGTTTCCCGTAGCTTGGCATAAAATTCAATGCAGTTTCCAGTAACAATACAGTCCAGTTTCCAATAACATTACAGTTCCAGGAACTTATACACATCCCATTCATCACCCAATTCACCACCATAACCTTTTCCTTCTACTTTTTCAGTACCTGTGAAGCAAAATATTAAACTGCCATCAGTTTATGTCCACAAAAAATTGGCCAGAGTTTCGTTGCATTATGGGCTATCCCGACGCCTCGCGTCTCAAACTAATAACAACAAACAAGTCCCAAATATCGAACTTTAACTAACAAAAGTAAGCACTTACATATTTGAACTTTAACTAATAACAACAAACAAGTCTCAAGTTACTTAGAGTGCCTACAAACAAGTCACTGCCAACTTTCACTAACAAAAGTAAGCAAGTCACAAAATTAATTCAGAGTTGAACTTACATATTTGAATTCGCACTTCCAGAATCAACTTCCATATCGTCGTTGTCCTCATTGTTGTCCTCATCCTCGTCATTGAACCTTTCATGTTGCGACAACCTTAGAAGCACTAGTGTAGAAGCAGCAGATGACTCCATCCTACAAAAGACACAACACATATGCAGAAACAACAAGGTGCCATGTTGTGGGTTCATAATAACAAGACATAAGACAAATGCAGAAACAACAATGAAAGGAGAAACAACAATAGCCATAGAAAAAGTCAAATTGGTTCATATTTTATTTTATTTTATTTCAAAGGATCCTCTCCTTTTAAAACAAAGGATCCCCACCCCTTAAAACAACTTTTCAAATGAGTGGTAAAATGATTTTTGTTTTCCGAAATTGAAAATCCTTTATGTTATGGATACTAATTATACAACTACTCAAGTAAACTAAAATCTCTCACAGGTCCAATTCATCTTCACTCTAGTTTCACGCCTTGGCATTATTTTGGAGTTTTGTTAGTTTTGGCCTAAATTAGATGGTTGGACTTATTATGTGTTTATTGAACTTTTGTTACTTTTGCATTTAGTTTACTGAAAACACATCTACCCAGATAAGCAAAATAGGAAGTCAAATATTAGTTTCCTTCGAAACACTAGCAACCATAGAAACTGGGGAATAATTAAACTGTAGAAATTTTGAGTTGACCAACAATATCTGATAAGACTCCACTGGTCCCATTCAACTTAGGCTGTTAAGGGCCTTTAAACTGACCAAATTTGTACAAAAAGCAAAGCCTTTTTATTAGAACTTAACCAATACAAAATGGCTTAGGAAAGGAAATGGAAAAAACAAAGAACTTCGATAATATGATTAAATAATCTACAAATCCGTGTTTTAGGAAAACACATGCTTTGAGATTGTACATGAAAAAGGCATTAGAAAACCAAACCAAAGTTTGAAACTTTTGCAGCTTTAGTGGATCAAATAGATTGTAGCCCGCCAAAAATAGGTACAATTTATCCTTCTTCAATCGAACATCTTTTCACCAAAATCGAACGTGAGAGAAAATTGAAGGCGTTTGATACCTTGGTTTGCCGAATAGATCGCGAGAGATAAAGAGATGGCGAGAATGGTTTGAGTTTGTGCAAAGATCGTGGGGTGGATCGTAATGTAAGCGGACGAACAAAGGTCACGGGTGTGGTGGATGGAGTTCTTCTTGTTCGATCCTTCTTCTTCCTTCCCAGAAATCGCTCGATGTTCGTCGTCTCTGTCTTCTTTCACGGTCGCCTTCTCTCTCTTCTCTCAGATGGAACGTGAAAAATGAGAGGGTTGTACAAAATTTGGGGTTTTGTTATGAGTGAGCCCATGACCCTTTAAGGGTTCAGTCCAATGAAGGGGGTCAATTTAAGTGTACTCGCGCCTGGGCTGTTGGATTCAATCCAACGGCTGAGATTTAGAGGACCGGATACTGTTCATTACCGGGGGTCTTGAGGAGAAGCGCCTACTAATGTTATATATATATTCAATATGGATCTTATTTTATAGTTCTCAATGAGTACTATTAAACAAAATTTTTTAAATTGTAAAAAACATTATATATTAAAAGATATAAATAATTGAAAAATGACACGCTTACCTGTAAACAGACAACAAATATGGGACGGACGGAGTACAAAAATAAGTAAGCTGTCGAGGTTCATAGACAAACACGGTGAGTTGATTTGTCATGGTACATAACCCAAGACTAGTAAACCACGTGGATTGTATTGATTACACCGTAACTAGTGTTGCCTTGTTATGAAAATCCATAACAATGGTGACCTGAGATGCCATATTAAATATCATAATTTTTTTCCCCCATGTCTACATTGAAGGTGTAGAAAATGGATTATTAAAGACATCCTAATCCGTAAATTTGAAAACATTCATTAATATGGGCTTCATCTATAATTGTTACACAACATGAGAACTCAAAAAACGTATAAGTAGAATACCTTTTAGACACCCCCGAAGTTGCTTGATGAATTGCTTGATAAATTTTTTGCTTCCAGCCTTTTTGCTACCCACAAAATGCCTTATGGATCAATGGATTGTAGATGGTAGTAGGATGGAAATGAGCCATAAGATGTTGATAAACACTTGTACAGGAGTGAAAATTTTGAAATTCAAAAATTTCTCAAATTATGGAAACAAAGAGAAAGGAATGATACATTAGTGATTGCATGGCCGGATTATAGGACTGAAAAATTTGAAATTAAAAAAATCTTCAAGCTACGGAAACAAAGATAAATGAATGATATATGTGATTGCATGGCCAGAATAAGTGCACATAACTGATTGCACCCATTAAATAGCAATAGGACGTCAATCTTTCCATTATCACAAACTACTATTATATAATTTACTAATATAATTCATTAAGAAAATACATAATATGGGCATAATGGTCCTAATTCAAATTACAGGCTTGAATCATAAAGATTCAAAACCTATAGGGTTGCATTATAAAGCTATTATTGAAAGAGGATTGCTAATTAAATTTCTCAAAAAAGATGTTGACACACTATTCAACGGTCTCCCGTTGATCTGTTGTTTTTTTTTTTTTGGGCCGAAGATCTGCTGGTTAAGGAGTTGATGAGATTTAGGAATTCAAATTTTTAGTATTAAAGTCGGAAGTTTTTTTTTCCCTAATAAAAATAGAAATTTCAAGTTAATTTTCCTTTTTGTTTGTTTGTTTTGGGGGTTTAGATATTTCGTGTCAATTTGTAAGCACCTTGTATTAATCCCTATAGTACTTTCCACAATTGTTTTCACACACTTATTTTTATAGAGTGAGATAGTCTCAAGTATTGCTAGCGGGAAGAATCGAACATAGAGCCTAAGAAAATGACAAATTTTTAAGTTCCAGACCAACATGCCCCTGTAGAGCATCATTCGAGCCTTTGATCGTGCAATTAACGTCTATGATTTCATCTCCACCCTTACACGGTCCGAAATGTCTATTGCTAAGAGAATTTTTTTTTTTTGATCGTGCTAAGAGAAAATTTGAGTCATTAATTATATTATCGTACTACAAGGTTGTAGCACTTGACACCGTACTACAAGATCTCCAGATTACGCTTGAGGTTGGTTCCGACCCGACGCGACCCGGTTCCTCAGGTCGAATCGCCATGGCAACAGAAAATATCTAAAACCCTCCAAAACAGACAAACTTATCGAGTCTCCAATTTTGGTTGGCGAAGTCAATCAAGTAAACCAGCTCCGTTCACCGCCGGTACCGGTTACCAGTCAACCTCCCATCCCCAATTCTCACTCTCTCCCCTTTTTTCTTGTACAGAAAGAAAATAAAACAAGAATTACTCCGCAAGACAAAAGCCACCACGACCCAGTACATATATGCATAACACGATGAGTGCTTAGATACCGATACAGAGATACAGATACAGCAAAAATATGCATATCTACAATGCTTGGCTTCCGCCTCCAGTCGCGGAGGAGACGAGGAGGGAGAAGGAGTCGTTCGCTCGCGTCGTCAGCTCAGTGACAGACTCGTTTCGATCGGACGATCCTGAATCCGTCTATTCCACTCTCAAATGGGTCTCCGTCATCGACGTGTGAGTTCGAATTCATTTTCTGATCAAATAGGAAGTGAAGAACTGTTTACTTCGCTAGCGCGATCAGTAGCTGTTTTGCTCTCTTTCTTACGTCTGTTTACTGTTCATCTGCAGCCAATTTGCAGTTTCACTATTAATTGTGTACGTCGTGTGTTTTGCTTATAGGACTACGATAAGTTGAATTATTGAGTTCGAAGCTGATAATGCTTACTACTGGGGTTGAATTGAATTAGTGGAGCAGGATTGACTGTTTTCTGTTTACTTCAGCTAATTTACTACTATAGTTCATTTAGTGATGCTATATTTTTTCTAGCAGAGTAGGATTTTGTTGTTTTTTAGTGGGGTTATATAATTATTGGTAGTCACTTGCTTCTATTGGTAGTTTTTCAATGGAGGGAATGCGACTTGGTTATTGGTCATTACTTTTTTTTTTTTGGATGCTCAATATAAATTGCAGTATTCACTCCCCAGAGCATACTAACCATCTGCACCTGATAATCATGTGGGGTCTTAGTTTAATATTTTGCCTTGCAGTTTTGTAAAAGCAAAAAGTGAAGTATCATTAGAAGATGTGGCTACCCTTGTGGAGTTGGGGTTAGAAATTTTTCGCATTTCGCAGAACAAACTTTTTGCGCAGGTGGTGCTAATACTTCAGAATAAAATCCATTCGTTTTCATGTCACTCTTATGTTTATGTTTGCTACATGATGGTTCCACTTTCGTCAATTAGGTTAGATGGGGAGGTATCTTGGTGAAGTTACTGAACAAGTATCGAAAGAAGCTGTCCTTAAAAATCCAGTGGCGCCCTTTCTATGATACATTGGTCAATACGCACTTTACAAGGTAAGTATTCATTTACCCTTCCAGTTTTTTGAGTGTCCATTGTTTTACTACTCGAGTTTGGATAATACGTGTCAATCTTTTCGTGTGCAGAATACAGTCCTGTAAATCTATACCCTATTATACTTTTTTGAATTCTCTGATAGTAGCCTTTAGAACTTGATATAACAGTGGTTATTTACTGTGGTCTACATGCATACATGCATACTTTTATATACTTATAATTGTACAGTTGGCACTTTAGAGTTCAATAATTTTTTTTTGGTAAATAGAGTTTGATATTCTTTATAAACAGTCTTGTTTGATTTTTTTCTAACATAATTCTTTTGCCCTGCTGAGCTATCCAACTTTGTGTCTCAGTATAGTTACAATCATATGCTTGGCCTCTGATAGCTATGCGCTGGTACAGGAATACAGGCCCAGAAGGGTGGAGATTGAGACAGAGACATTTTGAGACTGTTACTTCCCTGGTTCGATCCTGCCGGAGGTTCTTCCCACCAGGTTCTGCGTCTGAGATATGGTCTGAATTTGGGTAATTTTTGAAGCCTGTAATTATTTTTTGCTATGAGTTTGGTAATGATGTTGATGCATATATCATATCCTCCTGAATCAAATACGAATAACCTAACTTGTTTCCTAAGGCTTCATATAGTTTTAGTAATAGGCTGAAAACCTCTCAAAGAGAAGCATTTTTTGTTGGTTTTGACATGTTAACTTCTTCATTCATGTTAACTAGCATGAAGCAGGATGAAGACGAGACAAAGAGCTTCCTTGTGAAGTTTTTGTTTTACTTTTACAGAGATCCAATTTATTGGTTGCAAATATTGGTTAAATCAGTGAGAATTTGAGTCAAATCCAGCATGGACAGCCTTTCTACTAAATGGCGCTATAACTAAATCACTGCTTTTGTAGTGTACATGGGTTATAGTGTCTTCAAATGTGAAATCAAGAGGAAGTAAGGAATTAAAGGTCATTGTTTAAATGACTACGATTAGAATTTTGGACTTTTGTGAGACAGAGTATAATGGAAGTTTCTCAATTCGAACACAGCATCCTTATGTCCCGAGGAACACATGTTACTCTTTTTTTTTTGATGTTGGTCTGCATGATAATCAAAATCATATGGACAGGAGAGCGAGAACAATAACAAAATCACAGCCAAATATAAGAAGACTGTGAAATCCGAAGTAGCTAATCTCCCGGCCTTAGAATATGGGCTTGTAGAATGAAGAAAAGAAATCAAAGGCTCTACTGCAACCCAACTTTGCAAGAGAGTCTGCAATGCTATTACTTTCTAAAATAAACGGAGGTACAAGGGATTTGTTTTTGTTGAAGGCTGTGTGGCTGTGAAGGTGTATTTTGTTAGAGACTAGGTAGGTCTTTGAGTGACAGTTTGTTGTTATCCTAGTTGTAGGTGCCAGCAGTGGAGAACCAAGGAGCAATTGTATGTTTCAAAACGTGCAAAATCTGTTTTAGATCAGTATATCATTGTATAGCATAGTTGTTATGGTAATAGATACATGCTTGATAAGATTTGGGGTTTCAGTGCCCATTAGTTAAAAGTTTTATAATAGAACTGCTGTTGGTATTTGCCATAGATCAACATTAGTTTTGGCAAGTATTCCTTATAGCCTGATATGACAGCATACATTGCCACAAACCCACGAGTAATTTTGTCGCCCCTTATAGCTGGAACGACATTGTTCAAATAATAATGTATTTGACAAGAAGGGGTCTTTCTGTTTGTTGCATACTGACACCTTACAAGATTCAGAAAAAGAGAGCGGCTAAAAGTCATTCCTTCCTTTTCCTTCCATTAGTTGATTGGTTTGTTGTATGTTGTTGCATGACAGTATGAGTACATAAAGATTTTATAAATAGAAGTCATCAGGGAATCGCATGAATTTTGCAGATCTCTGCTTGAAAATCCTTGGCATAACTCGTCCTTTGAAGGTGCTGGGTTCGTGAGACTGTTTCTTCCTACAAACGTTGACAACACCGACTTCTTTTCAGTGTAAGGAGTGCCAGTACTTTAGAATTCTCATTCTTCGCAAGGATCTTGGTTTGACTGTAGCAATTGATCCTTCCATTTTGGTGGCAGCAATTGGATTAAAATATGTATGGACCAGTGGGATTCAGTGCCAAATTGCCAGTTTTGGGACTTCCAGTGGGCAGCTGTTACAGCCCGTGTGATAAAGAACTGCAAATTTATCAACTGGGAATGTTTCTTGCCTATGCTTTTCACAAGATACTTGAATATGTTTGAGGTGAGTGTACTTGTTCACTCAGTACTTTCTTGAGTTCAATATGTGGAAAATGCATCCTGACCGATCGTCACCTGGAATCCAACATGGACCTCAGGAGTGTCTTTGCGTTTTAGCTCCCTTCAACTTCAGGGAAGATTGATTTTTTCCACACTCTCCTTAAAGACCTAAAACTGTTGACATTCACTACATGTGATTACTCTGCTATTAGGCCGATATATTGCGATACCACTTATTTATCTTTTCAGCAGGTAAAGAACTTTGAAAATGCATTTTAAGGCCTTCTGACGAAGATTGTAGATCCCCAAATAGTTGTCGTCGGTGAAACATTTCTTGCTTGGATTGCTTAGCTCTCATGGCATGAGCCCCATTCACATTGTAATAGAAGGTTGGATCTTTGGATTAGGGTTCTACACGAGGATACGAAAGAGACGAGAAGAAACAACAGGGAGTGAAAGCAGTTTGAAATTTACATTTTATGCTTCACATCTCTCAACTCTGCACGTGTAGTTCTCACAAGACCAAAATACATGTGGTAGCTATCTGCTCTAGTATTTCCAAACACAAGTAGTTGTTCAGTTTGTGCAGTTAAGACTTCCGGCCGTAGTATGGTTAAACAATTAACTGCTGGAGTAAATTGTGATGCTTCATCTTATATGACGTGTTTTTTCTCTTTCCCCGCTTTCAAATTGCTGCATATTGAGATTGGATGTTTGGGTTAGCTTTGTCTACGTTTTTTTTTTAAATTTTAATTTAGGTTTGTCTACGTTGAGTGTATATCTTTAACCATTTCTAATGGCAAATATAGGTTCCGGTGGCAAATGGAAATGGATCCAACCCGTTTTCTGTGGATGTTCCCAGAAATACAAGGTTTTTGTTCTCCAATAAATCAGCCACCCCAGCAAAAGCCATTGCTAAATCAATTGTAAGCTATACATGAATTCCCAAAGTAGTAGTTTTCATGGTATTGTAATTTATAGTTCCTAAGCTACACATTTTCGTACTCTTCAATTGCTAATGCAGGTGCACCTGTTAAAACCTGGGAGTTCAGCACAGCAACACTTTGAGAAATTGGTCAACCTCTTAGAACAGTGTGTTTCTTCGATTCTAGTTTTTTCATCTCATTTCAATACAGTAGTTATAATTTGCTAGTTTCCGTAATTGGTGTTCTTTTTTCATTCATGATTTTAGATATTACCATCCATCAAATGGTGGACGGTGGACTTATTCTTTGGAGCGGTTTTTGCAATATTTGGTAGTGGCATTCCAGAAACGTTTACAGCATGAGCAACAGTAAGAATTCATCTTTTCTACTTCTAATATTGCATGTTGAACTTTTTTTCACATTTAAAATCCTCAATACAGGAATGGAGATAGCAGTAGGCAGTCTGAGCTCCATTTAGGACCATCAGAAAGAGCTTCTTTTGTGAATGTGGTGCTGAAGTTAATTGATCGTGGTCAATACAGCAAAAATGAACATCTTTCTGAAACAGTTGCAGCTGCAACTTCCCTGTTGTCTTATGTAGAGCCCTCTTTGGTTCTTCCATTTTTAGCGTCTCGGTTCCACATGGCCTTGGAAACGGTCAGTAATATGCATGTGTTACCTTACATGTTAGAATCAAGATATTTGCCTAAAGCGTTTTTTAATTTTTCCCTATTGACAAATACGTTCCAACTTATCCAGTTGATAAGATGTAGATATGACAAAAGTGAAGTTTTCATTTGTTTGTGTTGAAACAAGTACAGAACCTTATCCCTTACTCTTTGTTAACATTGCGTCTTCAGATGACAGCCACCCACCAGTTGAAGGCTGCTGTAACATCAGTAGCATTTGCTGGCCGCTCACTATTTCTTACATCCTTGTCATCTTCTCCCGTAAAACCAGATGATGTAGGTGGTGCTGATGGGTTCATTGATCTTTTGATGATTTCATTGTCCAATGCGCTTCTTGGCATGGATGCCAATGATCCACCGAAAACCTTGGCAACCATGCAACTGATTGGTTCCATTTTTTCAAATGTGAGCATTACTAGCCTTCATTTGAAGCTTATTAGCCTAGTGTGCATATTTGTGATAAAGAGTTCTGCTCATATATGACATGTTTGCAGATGGCCATAGTCGAAGATAATATGGATGAGTTTTTATTAATGCCCACAATTCGCTTTTCTGATTGGCTGGATGAGTTCTTGTGCCGCCTCTTTTCTTTGCTCTTACACTTGGAGCCTAGTAGTGTTATGTAAGTAACGGCATCTGCCCTCTTTGACGCTCTTACCCCTGCAGAAAACCCCCCAGCTCTTTTGGCTATTTGTGCTTGTTATTTGGTTTTGACCAAATAGTTTCCCTCTTTGCAATTGGGGCCCTTGGGAGTAACTTATTAGTTGGTGCAGGAATGAAGGCCTTCAGTCATCAAGTACATCAGGGACTTTTCTGGTTGATGATGGTCCTTATTACTTCTGCATGCTGGAAATTTTGCTTGGAAGGCTTTCAAAACCCCTCTATAACCAGGTTTAGATTTTTGGTCTGAAAAGTCAGTTTGATGGTCCTATTATTTTGAATTTTCTTCGAAGTTTTTCTCAAGAAATTTCACATCTCACTGGTAGGCACTGAGGAAAATTTCCAAGTTTGTCAAGACAAATATTCTTCCAGGGGCAATAGCAGAGGTTGGATTGCTTTGCTGTGCATGTGTTCATTCCAACCCAGAGGAGGCAGTGGTTCACCTTATCGAACCATTGTTAATGTCTGTCATATCCTCTTTAAAAGGGACACCTACTACAGGTTTTGGAGGAAGAGGAATTCCTGAGGCATCAGTTTCTTCCAAGGTTTTCTTTTTGCCCTTCCGATACAGTTATGGTGCTTCACAGTTGTCATTTCCTTCATAATTTGCTTATTTTGGATTCCATTTGTCCTTATTCAGGTAAAACCCACACTTTCTCCAGCTCTTGAAACGGCAGTTAACTATCAACTGAAAGTATTATCAGTTGCCATCAGTTATGGAGGTCCTGCCCTTCTCCGTTACAAGGATCAATTCAAAGAAGTTATCATGTCTGCCTTCGAATCCCCGTCTTGGAAGGTTTTCTTTTCCCCTTGCTTGCTAATCACTTGTTGCTGTCTGCATATTGATAATTCGCTGTAATTCTTGGCGATTGTGAAATTTGGATGCTTACGGTCTGTATGTATCAGGAAAAGCTTGCAATAGTTCTTTGGGTTGATTATGCTCATTGATAACTTAATGGTTTGTGACAGGTTAATGGAGCTGGCGATCATGTTCTCCGATCCCTCCTTGGAAGCCTGGTTCTTTATTATCCTGTTGATCAATACAAGTATGCCTTTTTGTTCTTTGAGTTGCATTTGCACCTTAAGCTGTTTTGAATTTTCCCTAAATGTAGATAGCGGATGTGAAAATATGCATATCTTTATGTACACATTGTGAAGATATATTTTTGTCCTAGGTGCATGTCACATCACCCGGCTTCTGCTGCATTAGAGGAATGGATCAGCCCTAAAGATTATTTTGAAGATAAATTATTTGTGGGTCCGAAGTGGCATGTCCCGATTTATGAAGAAATTCAATATGCAAACGAGCTGATAGAACTGCATTTCAAATCAGCTTTAGATGATCTTCTGAGAATATGTCAGACTAAAATTCATTCTGATCCAGGTAATGATCATAGTCTCTTCTTAATTGTGTGAAAAGAAAGCAAACAAGAGTTTGACATGTAGAAGTAAGTTATTGTGAGGGGTCTCTAAGTGAGGGTCTTACTTCTGTTGGAGATCCTTGGGCCATACCCGGAAACTTTCTAGGAATTTATTCCTTGATATATGTCTCCCATTCATATAATTTGAGTGTACCACATTATTAGTTTATGTGGCAAATTGTGTACATAATTTAGTTATCTTGGTTATCTCCCTCTTGGCCAATTCTTTCTCTCCTTCCTGTGCTTCTCTTTATTATTGTTGTTGTTATCTGCCAGTCTTCCTTGTGCTGTATAAGCTGGCCGCAGTGATATTTAGATATTTGGGCCTTCTGAAATCCGTTCTTTTTGACGGCAACTGGTGATACAGATAAACATTTCACAGATAGGATAGCATATGGCTTAATATTTTTGCGAATGATTTATAACAATACGGTTTGATGTCAACTTGAATTGTGAAATTTGAATTATAAACCATATGACGTGCATAAACTTCGTAGCATTTTATACAGTTTGAAGTATATTGAGATTCTAGATTTTATTTCTGACACTTCTGTATCTATGTTGCCCAGGGGATGAGAAAGAGCACCTTAAAGTGACTCTTCTGCGGGTGGATTCTTCATTGCAAGGTGTATTGTCATGCTTGCCCGATTTTAGGCCATCATCTAGGAACGGGATTGTTGATGATCCTTGCCATAAACCTTTTTTAATAGCTGGAGCAAGTGGTGCAATTGTTGGCAGCATTGAGCTGCGGGAAAAAGCAGCTGAGATCATACATGTGGCCTGCAAGTAATGTACAACATGCTCTGTTCAAATGTCTTCCTTTTTATCATGAATATCTGTGTCCATATCCTACCATAAGGACCCCTCTGATCGATCTCCCTTGCTATCTAGTACTATCAATTTCCTCGTCACTTGATGTGCATGTTCCATGAGATCTTTTAATCTCGCTCAGTGATACAATCCCATTAACTGAAAAAAAAAAGAAAAGACAATGATGTAGTTCCCCTCAATAACCTAATCTATTGAAAACCAATGATAGCAGACGTGGTTGGCTGAACCTAATCCAACATTGCATTTTGCAGATACTTGTTGGAGGAAAAATCAGATGACAGTATCCTAATGCTGCTTATCATTCGTATCATGGATGCCTTGGGAAACTATGGTAAATGGAGAGTGCATCTTGATGGATGACTGATGAAATAATGTTAACTACTTTTATATGTTTTCTTCTCGCTAACTTCTTTGTTAATCCATTTCTTACTTAATCCATGCAGGAGGTTCTGAATATGATGAGTGGTCAAATCACAGGCAGGCTTGGAAATTGGAATATGTTGCTTTGGTAGAACCTCCAATAAATTTTATTGTCTCCTCTCATTGTAGAGGAAAGAGACGGTAAGTAGTCTTTGCTCTTTTATCTTTTTAAGTTTTACTGAATGATGCATTAAATGATTGACTTCTAACTCCAATTATGTTGTCTGTATTCCAGGCCTAGGTGGGCACTAATTGATAAAGCATATATGCATAGTACATGGCGATCATCGCAATCATCCTATCATCTCTCTCGTATGACTGGGAACGTCTCTCCATCGGACCATGCTATTCTTTTGATGGATGATCTTCTTAGCCTCTCTTTGCATAACTATGAAACTGTTCGCATGTGAGTCCATTAGCCTCCAACATCTATGCCTTCAACAAACTTTAGCTCTGTTTACCATGCAAGCATGGTACATTGACTCATTTAAATTTGTTAAAGTGTTCATAGGCTACTGATGTAGCTCTTTCACCAATCAGGGTATGATATGGCTGTAAGGGGCTGTGTACTATTGAGTGTTGGCAATAAGGCAATAAAACTGATTCAAAAACATTTTCAGCTATTCATATGTAAGTGGAAGTTTGACTGTATTGTGTGATGCATAGAGATAGGTGATATGTGACCCTCTGAAGGAATGCATTACAACACTTGTAGAAATGATGAAGTTGGAATGTGGTTATGTAGTTCCAAATGGGGGTGAACATCTTGTCAATTTATAGCTTACCTGTTATGAAAGCAAATTGGTACTCTAAACTGGAAGGTTCTTGCCAAGATGGAAGTCTCTAAGATGTTGCCATTTTCCACTTTGCCTTACCTTGAAAATAGAGTTCAGTAGATCTTGCTGTAAGTGGTTTAATTGGCACTGATGAGTGTAGTTTCCCTTGTCCAGATAGTGATGCTACGGTTGGGCATGATAGAGTGGGATAAGTAGTATTTTTCATAATATATATTGTAAACGTTGGTTCTTTTATGGTGGTTTATCGATAGGTCATACGTTTCAAGTCTTTCGAGTCTTTTAGGTCCTACATAACTCAGTTCTCTAGTTCTCATATGTGACAAGTCAGATCTTCCTTCAGTTCCGAATTGAGGCTGTGCTATTACTGTCTAGTTAACTTTTGTGTATTATCCATCAGTGAGGGACTTAACTGCTTGGAGTTCTGAGAGGACAAAAATTTTTAGAGGTCGCGTCCCTTTTTGTTAATCCCTGCAGGTTTGAAGTAACTGGATATTATTTGTGAAGTGGTGAGCTTGTAAACCTTGGTTTCTGTGATTCTTCCCTTGGCTTTTTATGTTTCGAATTGATTCCTCAATCTTCATTATGTGCTTCTTAGTGCATTTTAATTCGGCGATATTTGCGGATCTTTTCCTTGTTACATTATGTTTGTCATATCTGATTTTAGTTGTTAAATTGACATTTAGACTTGCGGGGAAGGCCCTCTTGAAAATGATAAAGCGATGGCCGTTGATGATTTCAAAGTGTGTGCTCAGCCTTACTGACAACTTACGGAACCCCAACTCACCAGAACACGCTGTCCTAGGTTCTTGTGCTGTCCTTTCTTCACAAACGGTTCTCAAGCATCTGACTATGGTATTTGTCTTGAATGAAGTGCTTAGAAAAGTTTGACCTATCAGAAATTAGGCTTATCAAAATACTATATAGTGACTTTTCCGGGTTTTGCTTTCTCTTTCAATCCAGGATTCAAAGTCATTCTCTTCATTTATCATTGGAATTCTTTCAAGGTGAATCATTTCAAGAATTTGCTTTAGTTTATATGTGATGTCTAATTGTCATATAGTCCTTGACTCCTTGTCTCACTTTTGTGTTTTGTTCTGTATGATTTTTCTCTGTTGAAGTTCTCATCATGAATCACTCAAAGCTCAGAAAGCAATCAATGAGGTAAGATCTCCATTAAGAGTCTAAGACTATATAGAGAAGATATCTTTGCTTGTTTAATGAGTTCTGATTGCCAACAGCTTTTTGTCAAATACAACATTTATTTTGGGGGAGTCTCTAGAAGCATCCTTAGGATGTCAGGCAGCCATTCAGATGGGTCAGATTTTGCAGATTTGATCTCACAGATTGGTTCTATGAGTTTCGGATCTACCAACTTGCATTGGCGGTAAACATTCTTTTTTTAAAATTGTTGATATCCTTCATCTATGTTTACTTGTATGACTGTGTTTTGGCCATCTAATGGTCTATGTTTATAATGTTGACCATATCTTTGTACAGGCATAGAAATACATACATCGACAGATCATTACCTTTACATACTAAAAAAACTCAGTAGTTCTCAACGCCTGAAATGAGTTGGATATTGAGGTTGATATTTTCCCCCTTTTGTCAGGTATAATCTGATGGCTAATAGAGTTCTGCTATTGTTGGCGATGGCATCTAGGAATGTTCCAGATTTATCTACAAATATTCAGCGTGAAACTGCTGGTCAGAATTCGTCATACTTAAAACTTTCTCTGTAATATTATTACTTTCTTTCAAGTTCTGATGAACTGCTACCTAGTGATTGATTAAATTTTGTCTTTTCAGGTCACTTCTTAAAGAACTTAAAAAGTCAACTTCCCCAGACAAGAATCCTTGCAATCTCTGCTTTAAATACACTGTTGTTAGAATCGCCTTATAAAATGTCTGCTGCAGAAGCAGTGGAGCAACCTGATTTTTCAAGGGTTTCTCAACGAGATAACAAATCCTCCCTTGAAGGAGCTTTAAGTTTAATATTTGAGGAAGAAGGATTTTTTAGTGAGACTTTGAACAGTCTTTCTCATGTTCATATAATCACTGATACTGAAAGCACAGGTTCCCGAGGAAATCATGGAAGTTCTTCCTTTCAGAGTTTGGCTGACAAATCTATTACCCGTTTCTATTTTGACTTCTCGTCTTCGTGGCCACGTACCCCCAGTTGGATTTCTTTACTAGGAAGTGATACTTTTTACTCGAACTTTGCTCGCATATTTAAGCGGCTATGCCAAGAATGTGGCATGCCGGTTTTACTGGCGCTTAAAAGTGCATTGGATGAGTTTTCAAATGCCAAGGAGCGGTCTAAGCAGTGTGTTGCTGCTGAAGCGTTGGCTGGTGTACTGCATTCCGATGTCATTGGTGTTTTAGAAGAATGGGATACCTGGATGGAGATTCAGTTGCAGAATGTAATTCTAGCTCCATCATTGGAATCTGTACCAGAGTGGGCTGCTTGTATACGATACTCTGTTACTGGGAAAGGGAAATTCGGGAATACCATTCCAGTTCTGAGACAAAAGATTCTAAACTGTTTGGCTACCCCTTTACCTCCAATGGTAACTACAACTGTAGTCGCCAAGCGCTTTGCTTTTCTCTCAGCTGCACTTATAGAAGTATCCCCACCAAGAATGCCAGTGGCTGAAATACAGCTTCATGAGAAACTTCTGGAGGAGTTGTTGGGTACTATGAGTCATTCATCTGCTCAGGTGAGCATCTTTACCTATTTTAGACCAATTTTCAGATCATGGCAGTTCCTTGTGGTAGTGAAAATTAATGGTCAATTTGTTGGTTTTTGAGACTCTTGGCAAAAGTGCTCATGTAGATATGGTCATGCTTGAAAGGATGCGTCACCTTGATGCATTGGGGAGAAGTTCTTATATGACAAAAACATGGTGCACCATCATTTAAAAAATGTCGTTCTTGAAATCAATCAAGTTTAAAGCATCTTTGTGGACTCTTTTTGGTACATTTTAATTTTCCTTGGGTCTGTCAACATGATTTGGTTTTGTTATTTTAATTGAAAAACTATATTTGTTCACCCCCCCTAATGCACCTCATCTGATAAATGCTTAAGGTGACATCTCATAACTTAGTTCTAGATACCCTCTTTCTACTTTCCATATGCATTTTCATCCTTGAAAACTCTTGTTGAACATACTTGTTATACAACGGCAGATGCTAAGTGTCAGTTCAGAACGGCCCATGATGTAAGGGTTCCCACACGCTTATATACTTCATACTACTTTGGTGTCTAGGCGATGTAAAACTTCGCTTCACACCCTCCCTCACGCGTAGCGTGCTCACTCAGCAGCACCTGCTGCGTGGAGGCCGGAGACTCACCCTACCCATCCCTGTTTCCCAACTCTCATACCATGTTACATAATCTTGGGTAGTACTCAACCCCAAAAGCTAGCTCATGAAGTGAGGGTGCCTCACGCTTATATATATTCCATATTAATTTGGTACCCGAGCGATGTGGGACTCATACAAAACCGACACCCCATTGTATCGTTAGTACCGTTTCTTCCACCTCCAAATGCTCTTCTTTCTTGATGATCTAGTGTTACTGTTTATATAAATACTGAAGTAAATGGTTTTACGCAAATTGTAGATGGAATTCTTTCCAGTTATAGTTTCAGTCTATCAGAGAGTTTCATTTCCATCCCAGAATTTTGTTCTTGTGCATTTCTCATTTTTAAGATTGCAATAGGGCCACACAGAGAAGTACAGTATGGTAATGGACATTGATGTTACCTGGACAGACAGTTGCATGCAGCTTAACTTGTGTCTATAGTTGGCTCAATGAAATGATCCATGAGTATCCTGGAATCATCAAGCTATGCTTTACAGTTGTTTTGCTGTTTAAGAGTGCACACTAAAAGTATGTTTTCACGAGTATCAGATACTCTCAATTTTTGGGCCTGAGTTTGGGTCAGAAGATTCGGCACCCATTCATATTGTTAATTAAGAATGTTATAAGAAACAGGTTATAAAATTCTATATCTGATGTAAGATTGATTCCAGACATTTTAACGAGTTATTTTCAGTGTGCTATGCATATTATGACGACAGTCAGTTCGGAAGAAGTTAATGTAGTTTTGTGTGGATAGGTGAGGGAAGCAATTGGTGTTACCCTATCTGTGTTGTGCTCAAACATTCGGCTTCATACAACCTTCACTAATAATCATTCACATGACGTTGACGGTTCCAAAATTGAAGAGAGAAGTTGGGATCATTTCTTAGTAGAACATGCATCTGAACTTGTCACAAGTATCCAGAATGCCAGCCAGTCTGACAAAATGGAGATCCAAAAAGATAAAAGTTCCGATAATGGGTTGGTGAATGGCGATTCTCAAGATGATGTTAAGTGGATGGAAACGGTATGTGTTGAATAGAATTATTGATAAACAAGGCTTCCTTATCTTTAAAAGACTTCTGATGTAGTTCTTTAATGTGTGCAGCTATTCCATTTCATTATATCGTCTTTGAAGTCCGGAAGATCTTCATATCTGCTGGATGTCATTGTGGGTCTTCTTTATCCTGTGATTTCTTTACAGGTAGGTGAAGTATACATTTTCTTTCTTAGAAGTTCCTATGTAGTCGTCAAATTCTCGAGTTCATCTCATGATCGAACTTTCTTCTGCGCTTATGTGTCAGATTACCAGTGTATATCCTTGGGACCTTGACTTTAGCCCATACAGTTTCCTTGTGGGTTTTCCCAGTTTTGTACCCCTTTTTTTTGTTTGTTCAGAAAATTCCCACTGGGGAACACTCTAAAGGAAAAAGAGAGAGATATTTTGTTAAACCTTTTATGTTTTTTGAACATGATATTTTGAAATTCCCAAACCACTACAAGGATTAAGTTTTTGCCTGTACTAGATTAACCAATCATATGAAACTAAAATGATTGCATGGAACACAATAATTTACATGGAAACTCCAAATGGGGGAAAAACACGGGAAAGAATCATGCACCAAAATGATTGTACGATTACAAGTATTCTTATCGACTGACTTTGTATCCTCACCACAAGTCCTAAGGACTACTTGCCGAATCCATGTACATCATACCCTTGCAGGATTGCCGATTCTTGAATCTTCAAGCCTTCCAGGAATACCTTTTGGAACTACACGAAAGGGGTTTTAACTCAAAGATGAATGTTGATGGAGTAAACTTCTTGAAGTTGTGTGATTAGCACCATGAACCTTCCGACACTTTAAGATACAAAAGCAACCAGCGCTCAGCAATGTTTAGGAGTACAACCGAGCTTTAGAAATGATGGCTGCTGAAGATAATGCTTGAACCCTAATTGCTTTGTACTTATAGAGCCAGCAAAAACTGCCAGATTTGCTCAAGCGACTCTGAATCTTGCTCAAGTGACTTTCATCCAGTGACCCCTGCCCAATTACTTATTTGAGCGAAACTGCTGCTCATGAAGCCCGTTCCAATACTTCCAAAAACTTGACTAAGTATTACCGTACTCAAAATTGAAAACAACCCTTTGAGATTCCTTTTTATTTTTTGATAACCTGATGTCCGGGCCAACTTTTGCGCATATCGACTAATCAAACCTCAGACCTTAGGTGGGAGGCACTGGGAGTAAACCCCTAAGTTTGAGATTCCTTGCCACACCTAATACAGATGCTCTAGAAAAAAAAGAAAAAGAAAAAGAAAAAGAAAAAGAAAAAGAAAAAGAAAAATAAAGTACAACTCGATAAAAGGGAAATATCTATAAATGTGTGTTTGGAAATACCTATAAATGTGTGTTTGGTCTAAAACGTGCCAACCAAAAGGGAGTCCAGCCGATGGAGCTTACATATTTTTTTGAACTTTTTATGGTTTTTGAACATGATATTTGATTCAACTTGTCAGTATTGAAAATAGAGAAATAGGAAAAATTATCAAGCCAAGTCTTGTATTTTTTAGAAATTTCATCACACCTACAAGATATGAACGAGTATGTCTTGTAAAACTTTGAATCACAACTTATGTTAGCTGCTCTGGGGAAATTTCATGCCCATGGTTGATTTAATAGAATCTCCTTATGCAGCCAAGAAGTTTTATTCATTATCTTTTTGCTTATATTATATTTCCAAACCTCACATTATATATGTATATATATGTGTGTGTGTGTGTGGTTCAACGAAATGGAAATGCTTTAAGGTCTATATTTACGGGACGCTATGTAAGGTCTATATTTCCTTGAAATGGAAAGCTTCCTTTCTATATTGTTTTACTTTCAAGTGACAGGTTATGAAGTGATGGCCTGTTTTCCATTTTACACATGTTTATGCTTTGCTTTTGTCATGCAGATCTTAGGAACCTTTGTGATTCGATACTTCTTTGTTTTGGTTTTGTGTTGGTTTGATGCAGATTTAAACCTCTATAGGTTGACATATTGGTTAGAGCGCGTCTGTTTTTATTGTCTTATTGAGCCATTTGCATCTGCATTTTTTGCATGGGAATTACTGTTCAATTCTAGTTTTTACTCCAGAAAACCTGTGTCTAGTACTTGGATTTGAAAACGTGGTGTTCAGACGTCCAAAGGTTGATTCCATGCCTCCAAGTATAATCTTTTTCTCTGAACATTACACTGGTTATTTGGAACCATTTGATAGAGAGGCTGAGACACCTCCAATAGATGTCTTGGTAGGTCGTTTTTCACACCAAAAATAAATAATTAAAACTGAGCAAAACCTCAATTCAAATAGAATAATGGTTAAGTCCAGGTATTGTACCACGGGGATCAACAGGCTAAGTTGCATTATTTTATAAATCAATTCTTTCTTTAGTTTGAGAAAAAGTAATTGGAGTTTTGTTTAAACTACCTTAATCTAAGTAGTTAAAGCTAAAAAGATGGTGAGGTAAATAATATGGAAAAGGTTTTAGGGTTTGGAATTCACCCTAACTTCGTGACCAAGCAATTGTATCGATTTAGAAAACCAATTACCAAAATGATAATGATTTGCCAAAAGCTACAAGCCCTAGCAACATCGCCAAGAGGATCCATGTAATTGAGAATCAGGCATAACCTATCTTCGATAGGCACAAATGTCTTCGATTCTATTACTAATTAATCTAGGCATGGCTCGTCTTCTCTACGTATAGACTATCTCAATTCTCAATTTCATGCATGAAGAAAACTATGGTGTAACCCATGTATTTGCAATCATAGAAAGCAAACGTGTACGAGATTGGAATAAATAATAACACTTCATAAAAAGATGTCCATAGTCATACAATCATCGTTTTGATAATCGAAATCAAATCAGTGTAAAAACAAAGTTACTCGGTTAGGGTTCATCTACACCCTGAGAAGATGATTAGTTGCCCATGTGGAGAAGAGAATGAAAATATCTTGGACTAGTCTCCATTGCTGCTGCCTCTGTATGTACTCAGTGATTCCACAGCCAAAACCCTACTCCACATTGGAAGCCCTCACGGCCAGGAACCGTCCGAAGCTGCTGCTGGTTCAGTGTCAAGTTCTTTATATAGGAATTTAATGCACTAATTACACAAGAGGTCCATGGGACTTTATGTAATAACAAATCAATAATTTCACTTTAAACATTTTGCATTTTGATCGCAAGCTTCTTTTAACTCCCCTTTTTATCCAATATCTATGACAACGAGCTTGAGCAATCTATTAACACAAAAGAAGACTAAACAAGCATCACATGTCCAATAAATATGACTAACAAATGTAGTTTAGAGGGCCAGAATATACATATTTGGGCACTTATCACTAGTCCAAGTAAATGGATGTATTAATTGTTGGTGCAGAGGCATCAAGTCGGGGAATGTTTAATATGTTATTATTTTCTGCTTATCTTACTGCTTGCGGTGTGATGCTGATTATGTTTTTATCTACGCAACATTGTTGTTTGTTTAAGGAAACGTCAAATAAAGATCTGTCAACCCTTGCCAAGGCAGCCTTTGAGTTGCTAAAATGGAGGATTTTGTGGGAACCTCATCTCCAAAAGGCTGTATCTGTGATTCTTTCCTCAGCTAATGATTCTAATTGGCGGACTAGATCTGCAACTTTGACATTCTTGCGGACTTTTATGTATAGGTATGTTGCTTCTTCACGAATCCTCATACTAATGGTGCCATTATCATGGATACAATACGAGCGTCCATTTACAGTTTATTTTTCGCATTTGTCGTCCACTACAAATTTACCTGATTAGGAACTGCTTTCCTGTGTGCTCAAGCTTTGTTGTGCCAAGGCTTTGTAGACCATGAATTTTCTTTCAAAACATTCAACAGATTTTTCCCTTTCTATTTAATTCTATTTTCCTGCTTTTGTTTCGGTGTCTCCAATTTTTTTGTTCTGTTCATCGTTTACTTGCTACAAATGACTAGTTATTCCCCATCTAAATTGAAGTTTGGTGTCCTTGAAGTGTTGTAGATGCGAAGGTCGAGATATTATACAGTTCACGATTTTCATTTACTGTGCATTCTACTTTGTTACAGGCATACTTTTATTCTCTCTGATGTGGAGAAAAAGCAAATATGGAAAAGCGTCGAGAATCTCCTCACTGACAATCAAGTGGAGGCAAGTTTCAAGTTTTTGGCTTGACTGTTCTCTCATTACTTACAAAATGATTGATTCGATTTCTTCTTGGTTAACCTGTGGGTTGGTCGTTTTGTGCACCAAAATAATTAAACCTAGCCAAAAATCTCAGTTCAAATAGAATGCTGATTTGAGGTGTCATACCATAGAAATCAACAGGCTAATTTGCAATATTCCAGAATCAATTCCTAGTTCAGTCAGAGAGAAATCTATTTCGATGTTGATTATCTGAAATTTGCCTAGTGCATTAAAAGCTAGACCAAAGTGGTAACCTAGGTAGATAAGGTCTTAGCCCCTATGGTATGGTAAAAGTTTTGGGTCGCAGCGAAGAAACTTGATTTAGCTGATGTGCCTATTTAATGAGTCAACTCAACATTGACCCACCATGGCTTTCCTAGAACATATCGCCAAGTATATTTTTAGAATTGAAAACTGGCATAGCCTATCTTCGATTAGCACACATCGTCTTTTATGTTATCTGGGCATAGTCCATATCTCCTAAGCATAGTATCGCACTCTCCGATTGCAATCATATCGAAAACCGTTACATAACTATGTATTTCAATCATAGAACATATGCTAGGTAAAAAACTCAATTGCTTAATATTTATCAAAATCCCAATACTTTGTACAATCATTGAATCAATCAATAAATCCCTAAATAAAGTAAAAAAGGAAGTCAATGTTAGTAGTGATTTAAAGGTTTTCTAAACTCTTTCAAAATGCAAGTAGAAATAATTTGGTTTGTCACATTGTGCCTTAGGCATATCCCTGTTTTCTCTACTGATGTAATGCAGATCAGGTCAGGTGCATTTTAGCTGTGCCCCTTGTGGACGACTTGGGCACAGCTTAGTCAAATTGCCAATAGATCATTTCCTTGCATGTTTGGCTCATTGGCACTTCATGTTCGCAATTCCTTGAGACTTACTAGGGTTCCGAAATAATGCCAAACTTTGTGCAATTGACTTTGGCAACTTGTAACCATGAAAATGACTTAATATATAACAAGTAATAACGGAAAGAGATTTAACAAATGCATGTTGGGCGGCGAAAATGTGTACATTTGCCAATTGGATCTTAACAATGTTCATTTGGGCAACTGTTTCCACATTATCAGGAGATTTTGGGGGCTATATAGCATTATGTCACTTTGAACTGGAACAAGTAGTTTTTGGTTGCAGGTAAGAGAGCATGCTGCAGCAGTTTTAGCAGGCCTGATGAAAGGTGGGGATGAAAACCTTGCTGAAGATTTCCGTGATAGAGCTTACAGAGATGCAAATGCCATTCAAAAGAAGAGAAAACAGAGGTGATTTTCTTGGTTTTGAGGTTTCTTTCTATTCCGTTTACTTTACTAACTTCTCTAAGAAGGAACAAGGAACTACCTTCATATCCTTCGGCCCCTCACACCTACCCACTGACACAGTGTTCAGTTCTAGGTGGATATCTGGAATTTTTGCAGTTATTAGAATGCACATCTCATTTGGATGGTTTAGGTTTTTGGTATGGAATTCTTCTCTTTAGATGGAAGATACATTTTTTGCATGTTGTTTTCCTCCTGCCAAGGCTTCATTTCTTGCCATGGAAATTAAAATTGAGGGGACTAAGTTCATTTATTGGGTTCTTTGAATCTGTCACTTTTACTGTTTTCTAGAGCTGTCAGGGGAACATTAGATATGTACTAATCCTGGCCTTAGTCTGGAGTCAAGATTGGCTGGCTTCTTAATTGCAGCGAGATTTTGTTTGGCCTTGGCTAAGTTGTGCTCCTAATGAGTTATGACTACTGTCGATAGAAGATGACTGCATTGATGCCTAGAGGATTGTAAAGATGAATTTAATTTTGAAACAAGCATGATAATCATTATATTATGTATACACCTGTATAAGTTCATGTCCATCTGATATTCATTATCAAATTATCTTGCTTGCATACATAAAGCATTGAGCATTAATATTCCAAATATGGTGCTTTGGTACTCGATACATGGTAAGATTTGGCATGCATGATGCATACTAATTTACATATATCTCCTGGTATTTAACATTTCCTTCATATTCTGATCAAAGCTCTGAATATACAGCAGAAATTTGAGTTCTGGTCTGTCCATAGCTTCCACGCATGGTGCTGTACTTGCTCTGGCAGCTTGCGTTTTATCCGTGCCATATGATATGCCCAGGTATATTGTAATATCATATGTAGTTGTTCTAAGATTCATATACTTCTGGATGAGATTTTTTAATTGGGGATGCTGAGTTAAAGGTTTCCATGGGGTTATCAGTACTGTTTATTGTCGTCATGATAGCAATCTGTTTTTTTAACTCCCCAAAGTACTAGCTGTATTTTGAAGTTGAAAGTTGGGATATGCTCTTGATCAAATGCATGGCATCTTGGCTGTAATGCACTGGTATTCACTGCTGCTTAAGTTTTGGCCATTTGGATCCAACTTTTTCACTATATTATTTGTGATTATTATGAAGGATAGTATGGAAAATTGTGTTGTCCCCTTCTGTATTTACTTGTGCATTCTGTTAGTGGACTGGAGTCAAGTGTAGTGGAGTAAAGTAATAATCAGTTCAATTTAGCTCAACAAGCCTCTATCCAACTAGTTGGAGATGCTTACTTGGATCTACCTTCTCCAGACAATTTCAAAGCCATAACATTTGCTAAATGCTTTTGTAACGATTGCATCAAAACCATAGTTGTGTTCAATGTTTTTTCAAAGGCCATTCTGGGGCTCGCCCCGGGGCAAGGCATAGCTTAAACACCCCAGGGCGTTGATTTTTAGGCAGAGCACTACAAAAGCATTCGCCCATCCACCAGAGCCATATGGAGGCATACCGCTTAAGCCTTTCACGCTTTTTTCGCCCAAATGACGGAGATGGCTTTTTCATCCAGATGATGGAGACGGAGACGGAGACGGAGACGGAGACGGAGACGAAGGTTTTCTTGTATTTGCAAGACAACTTAGAGTGCTTTTAAAAGTTGGATCTATTAATACATTTTTTTCAGATTGGAGCATGTTTTGGTGCCTTGACATGTTATTTTTTTTCAGATTCTATCCACTATTTTCTTATTTTTGTGACGCAACTTTGTATGCTGCTAACACTATCCCCCTCTTTCTAATAAATCTCACTTTTAATAAATGAAAAATAGAAGCCAAAGGCTTATGCCTCAAAGCCTTGAGGCTTACACCTCGCCTCATGAGAGGTCAACAGCCTTGACTTGCGCTTTCGCCTTTAAAAACTTTGGTTATGTTAAGGTGCTTGTTTGATCTGTTGGGATCTTTTTGTTGACTTCTAATCTGTGTGGATATCCAGATTTCATATGAGGTACTCCCTTTGTTAAATAATTACCGTAGCCTGAATAAGGAATTGCTGCAGCGTAGCATTAAGTCCGCTGAATAGAAGTATGCATATTGTATATTATTCTAGAAAAATGTTTGCCCTGTCAATCCTAATTCTTTGTGATCCTGGATTCTATATATGCTCTTTGGAATATTGACATTAAAATAGACCTTTTGTTAGGTAACTTTTGGATGGACATGGTATACAATTACCATAATTTAACAAGTTCAATATCTATGAATCTTCTTCGGCTTTTAAATTGTCTGTGCTTCGTAGTTTATGTTAACTTTCATGGCTTGCCAAAAGCCATCTGCTGAGTATGCCTTCATTGTATTGTGCTTAATTATTGCTCTTGATTGTTCCTTCAACTATATTTCCATTAACGAGAAATTTATTTTGTTTCAGTTGGTTGCCTGAGCATGTTACATTGCTGGCTCGTTTTGTGGGAGAGCCATCACCAGTGAAATCTACAGTTACAAAAGCAGTTGCAGAGTTCCGGAGGACCCACGCAGATACATGGAATCTCCAAAAAGATTCATTTACTGAAGAACAACTTGAGGTAGTTATCCATATGGAAAAATATCTTCTCATAGACTATAGGATCTTACATTGTTAAGTCATCCTTTTGTTAATTTTTTGTCTTTGTTATACACTTGCAGGTTCTGGCTGATACATCCTCATCGTCATCATATTTTGCTTGATCTTCAATTACACCCTTTTAGGAGAAGGGATATTTTAGCAGTAGGGATATTATAGGAATAGGATCAATCAAAATATTGGAACAATTTATGTTGCCCTCAATAATCATAACACAATCATTTACAAAATGAGTCTTATCTACATTTTGCATTGTTTTATTTTTGCCTCATGCTTATTATTTTTCATTAAAGTAGGTATTCTCTCTTTCTTTTCTCTTTCCTCTGAACTCCCTTAGACCATGGAATTCATCAAATTGTCAGAAGGTATATCCCACAAGTCGCACTCTGAATTAAACATGCTGGACCCATTTTTAGTCTCTTTTCCACCCTCAGACTCTTCTCCATTTTCGTCACCGAGTTTCTGGTTCCATGAAAGAGATCCATCCCCTTCATTGCCGAAACACGGTGGACTGTACTCAAATCCGGGCACCAATGTTGGAAAAGCACTAGAAGTCCCAGAAAAATTTTCGGACAAATCCCAAGGTTTGTTTGATGGCATCATGTTATTAGGCTCTTGTATAGCCCTTGATAATCCAAGTTTGATCTTCTCAACAGTATTTTCCTTTTCTTCTTGACTAATGGCAGTGTTGTAATTGGCTGCAGTGTTTTGTTGGAGCTGGAAATCGACACGTTTCTTGGTTAGTAGGTGGAGCATTTCATCTTTGAAGCAGCCGAGGGCGGCTTCTGCCAGGTGAGCCACCTGAGGTGGTGCTAGGGTGGTGGCGATCTCTGCCATGAGGTGAGAGAAGGGCTTGTGGGTAACTGGATCGATGCCCATCCCTGAAAGTTTCTTCTTAAGCTTGGTGTTCCAGTGATTCTTCACATCGTTGTCAGTCCGCCCAGGCAGTTGAGCAGCGATTAATGCCCACCTGTGATACCACAATTCAGGTAATTACGATTCTGTGGCAAACACGGGAAAGATAGAAACACAGTTCATTCGAAATGACGCAGCAGAGTTGTGAGCCCATCACATCACACGAGGATATGACAATGACATTTTTTTCATTGTCACATCATCTCGCTGCAAGTGTCTTATATGGAAATTCCCTGAAACTAGAAAAAGAGTATGAAACTACAACTGGAGGATTACCTGTTGCCAACAACTGAATGAAGGATAATGATATTTTGCTCTTCTGCATCGGAGAACTGTCCGTGCTTCAGATCAGGGCGAAGGTAGTTAGTCCACCGCAACCTACAGCTCTTCCCACAGCGTTGGAGACCTGAAATCAATCCGATGAGAATAATCGAGTCAATCTCAGAAAGTTTTCTGCAGTTTTAATCACCAATCTTGCAAAGATTGCTAAGCGTATATACAAACCGGCATTCTTAGGAATGAGGCGCCAGTTACGGGTGCCGTGTTGGGCAATGTAAGAAGAGAGCTTGTTGTCTTCTTCAGGGGTCCACTGCCCTCTCTTCACGTTGTCTTTCTCACAACAGGGAATTCTGCCCATCTCTTCTTTTTGAGTTTGATTTAAGAGATTATTTCTAGTACCTGTGAGCAGAACTTAGACGGTATTTGGACTTAATTATAATCAATAAAGATTTTTTTACTAAGTAAAATACGGTGAGAGAAAGTAACAGAAGAGAATATAAGTTTAGGGGTGAGTAGAAAATACTGGGAGGCGGGTAAATAAATAGGGGAGTTTTATGTTGTGGGGGAATTGCACGAGACACCAAAGGTGCATGATTTGATTAAAGAATTCAACGCCCGTTGAGCGTGTGATAAAGGGGCAGGTAGCTCACCCAGAAGACGCCCGGTCAACTATCTCTCTCTCTCTCTGCGCTTCGGTTTGTGAGTTTTTTATTTTATTTTAAAATAACCGGATATCCGGGTCAGTTTTTGCGTGCCTCGACTAATTCTGGGGCCTTGGAGGTAAAGACGGAGCTTAATCCCAACGGCATCAAGAGTTTTCCGGCAAGAGGAATCAAACCTAAGATCTTAGGTGGTAGCAAATCCTGAGTTCCAAGGTAATACTATTTTACGGACCCCTTGGTTTTGTGAGTTGGTCCCACAAAACTCCCTCAGAGAATGAGAGATGACTGCACTTGTGAAAGTTAAGGTTCTGTTTGCACGTGAGGACTGTAAAAGCTTCATTTTTTTCACACCCCTGAAGGAGTTCATGTTTTTGGGTGGTTCTTGTGAATGGGTATTAGTAAAATAGTATTTTGCATCACAAAATGTTCCTGCAAAAGAGTGGTTGGTTGGTGGGTGTTTTAGTTTTATTGTTGGAGGGAAGATAGTTGGCTAAGTTGTGATACTCTTGTCCCAATTTGTTTGTTCGATTTAATACTTCCTCTGTCTTATTTTAAATGTCCCTTGCATAAAATCGTGCTGGATTCTTACACTCTCCTACTTGACTTGTATGATTTATCATACTAGCTATTATGGTAACATTAGACACGCCCTAACCGTATTTGGCCTTATTAATTTAACATGGTAACAGACCTTGTAAGTTGTAAGTAACTAATTCAGTAATAAAACCAAACTAAAAACTACTGTAGTATAATATAAAATTTGCTCAAATATTGCTTCATGGGGATATGTGCTAGCCAAAGCTGACTTAGAGCATAAGCCAAAGAAGTGGCGGTTTTAAGCCTCTAAAACTTGTTAAAATTAGGGGCTCCAAAATGTAAGGCCCATATATATATATATATATATATATATATATATATATATATATATATATATATATTAGTTCTAATTATTTTTTTGTTTAAGCTTGTTACACATGAAAATATGCCCAATCAAGCTTTAGGGACCCAAAAAAGCAGTAGGAAAATTAAAATTACTGGTAGCTTGAGGCATAATTTTAGAACATGAATAAAATAGATACCCCATCCGTCGTGTCATGGGGTTCAATAGATTTTGAAGTATTGTAATAGTCGTTTAATTTTGGTGACTATAAATTTTGAATTTTATAATTTGGTAAATTTTTTGTAACCATTTTTTTCATAAAAACTTACGTAGATCAACTTTTATACCAACTTTTATACGTAAAATACATGAGTCCTCATTAAAAAAATTCGCTTTGGGCCTCGTAAATGTTTGAGCCGGCACTGGTGCTAGCCAAGTTCCGCGTACTTTTGCTTGGTCAGTCTTTTAATATTGAATCAGTTCAAGCCAAAGCCCAAGCAGAGTCCATAGTTGGAATCGACCAGCGCGAACAAGGCTTAGTCTAGCCCAACTCCCTTTCTTTTTGTTAAGTTGGGTCCTGTTTGGGAGATCCAAAACCAGTTCAGGTGCCAGCAACTTACCAGAGTACATTTTTAAAGAACTTCTTGGAATACCCCAAACAATTCCTAACACAAGTATAAATCAGGAAAACATGAAAAGAGAGATCCGGTCATGGAAGTTACAAGCATCAATCAAACATTTCTCTTTTACTTCTTCAGAAAAATAGCTTACAATGATATTGACTTCCGATCCTGGTAATCCCCTCTATAAAGAATCGTACCTTTGAACTGTCATGAATTTTACAGTAAATAAATAGATAAATACAAAATTTCAACTCAATTTTGCTGCAATGAGTCCCTCAATTGATCCAATCAAGGCAAACGTAGTCACAAGAAAACAGAAAATACTAAAAATGCGAAGAAGAACCCATGTTGTTGTCCAAGCTCCAATTTTCCTCTGCACAAAGTACATTTCCACTGGAAAATAAATGGACAATGGCCAAAAGGTCATGGCTCCTATGACTCCCAAAACTTGATTGAAGTACGGGAAGATCATTGCAATTACAGTCGTTGATACAACATAAGTAGTTCGAAAACACAGCCGGAGGAGATTTAATCTAAGAATCGGCAACAAGGGGAATTTCAAAGTGTACTCGCGGTTCACAAATCCACTGTTTGGGTACTTCCAGGCTAACCATTTTTCGACAACCGCAAAAATTGGCTGACTGTATACCTGGAAACATGCACATCCGAAGGAAGAAGGAATTTAGATGCATTAAAAGAGCTTTGCTTTGAAACTTAAAAAGAGCTTCACAATTTATTTGAAGGTCTTTTGAGTTGATCCCAAGCAAGTTCTAATCAAGCTGGTCATGAGCTGAACTCAAAGATCAGTATACGGTTCCAAACCATGTTTGTTCAAGCTTGGCAAAATTAACTAAATTTTAATATTTGTTCAAGTTCAGTTACTTTATGTAACTTACTAACGAGTTGATCTCGATTAAGCTTTTAATGAGCTGAACATGAGTAAAATTTAGCAGTTTGGTGTGTTTTGTAGCCATAAGCGTTGATTCTAAAAGCTGAAGGGATAGCATATCTACCCTTTTTGCCAATACAACTATAACATACTTCAATGGAAGCCGTTGTTTGACATTTAATAAGGATGGTACTCCATTAACAAGATGATTTAAGGGATATAGCTACAATGTGGTACCTGATAACCACCAACCAAATGAAGAACAATGCAAGCATTAGCAAAGTCAATGAGCCAATATGGCTCATAGAATCCGAAGCCGGTCAAGAGGTTCCCTGGAGTAGAATCCCCAAAGGCTGCATATCCTAAGCCTCCACAGCAGAGGTAGAAAAAGGTTGTGATGGATATTGCTATGGTTGAGGCCTTCTTCATCGTCTCATTTTCTGGTGGGGGCGACGCCAAAGTGTCCTTCATATTGTTATGTAAGGTAGATTATTAACTTCAAAATTTTCATTGTTAGTTGAGTATGTTCAAGTGAAGATTGAAGCCTGTTCAAAGAAAAAAAAGGTGAAGCTTGAAGCTGAAAGTTCGTACCTGTATTTCAATGAGAATAACCGAGTATGGATAGGCAAAGGCTATGTCGCCGATTGCTTGAGAAACTAACCACATTTTCTGAGCTGCAGTAGAAGTAGAGATTCCGGCAATGCTACCCTTGACTTCTCCATCTCCTGCAAAATTAAGTGTTCAAGAAGTCAATGGTCAAACTTCAAAGCTTCCGTTGGAGGATGAACTTCAGACGAAGGAATTTGAGGATGAACTTTACAAATTGTTGGCAGGTTAACTATTGGAGGAAAAATTACTGCAGCTGAGACATATGTCATAAAAAATCACAAATATGCAAGAATTTGGACAACTATAAAGTCCCCATGTTATTTAAGTTCACAAATGTAAAGCTCTCAGAACCAATCTTGACATGTAGCTCGTCAATACAAAATTGAATTAGAAATGTGGAATTCATAAATCTTGAATAATAGTTGCCAAATCAAATAATTTCAAATCCTTCAATCCAAACACAACCTTGTATGGGCATGCACTTTCTTATTTCCAATTTCATGAGAAGAAGTTGGGCAACCGTACCTAAAACTTTTGCAAAGCCAAGTCCCAGTCCTATGAAAGAATAGGTAAATGACATGATTGCAGCAACAACAGAGAGCCATTCCATGTTATGGAAATTGGGTATCTGAGACATTACGATTTGAAGTGCACCGAATATTATTATATAAAAAGTATCTCCAAAGTCGCATGCTGCTTCATGCCCATATTCATGGTAACAGTTTGATTTCTGTATTGCTCTGCATCAATTTTGAAGAACCACAAGTCACCACAAGATTGTATGTTCATCATTCACAATTTCAGATCAAAATAAAAGCAACAGAGTACTGTTGTTGTAATACCAGATTAGGTACCTCATGCTGATAGCGGAAGTAATGGTGTAGGCAATAGCGATCCCATACAAGCTTATATGTGCAACAAGTCCACATAGCCATCCACTCCTTTCTCCTGAAAATGTCATTTTGGCGCTAAACCTTGAATTTTGGGTGGAAATGAACACTTGCTATTGTGATAGAAACAATCCACACTTCCGACAACCAGTTATTTGCATGTTGCATTGATATTTTGTGGACATGACTTTGTAAAATAACTACGGAACTAACAATCAAATTGTTGAATTCAATATTGTCAAGTCTGAAAAGTTTAAATCAAGAAAACTGATTGTTTTGGCTGAGCAAAACAGTTAGGAAAGGACAAGCTATGCAGTGATCCCTTCGTCGTGACCATAGGGGTTCCTAACTGCAGTAGAATGTTTGACTGGGAGTACAGCACGTCACCACAGTTCCCCTAAGGCACGAGTTGAACAACGGTGCCAAGACAAAAGGGGCAAGAGGTGCAATTCACTTTATAAAATCTCAAACTTAGAGGATACTTCCATTGTAGAAGTGAAAATCCTGTTTGTGTGAAGTGTATGTATGTGTGTTTCTGAAACCAAATATGTTCATTCATCTGTTAGCTTACCCAAATTCACCTGAACAGCCTCGAAGTATGAGCGATTTCTGGCAGGGCCGTACTCCGGATCAGGAGATCTGTAGCAGTTGGAGAGAAGAAATGTGGATAGAAGGGTGATAAACGCGAAGAACAGCATTGACAATGGACCTGCGATCCAACCGAGCTGAGCCATAGACCATGCCAACGACAGCACACCTGACCCTATCACTCCAGTAATTATATGAGCCACCGCCGTCCATACATTCCCTTCATCAAAATTCCAACCATCATTTCCAAAATACTAATACATTCCCAAGTTTGTAGTTTTATCTTTTCCATGAACCAAATTATGGGAACTTTATAACATTTCTTCTATGGTCTAGAAGTTACGGAAACCAGTGGCAGAACATAAATGGAACAATTGGCCAATGACACCGAATCACCTTCCCCAAAATAACAGTTTTTCAATAAAAAAATTGTCACGCTGGAGACGGGTTGGGACCTAAGTCACATAATGCGTGTGCGTGAGGAAAAGAAAGGATTGAGATTACTACTCACATCGGGAGAGTGTGAATTGAGGGAAGAAACGTAAACGAGATTGAGGGCTGAGCGGAGGAACGTACCAGAATATTATGTGACTTAGGGCTATAGTACAAATGTATATCTGCTTTGATTAAAGATGTGAAATCGAAACAGAGAAGCTAAAATCTATACAAGACAAAATCTAAAATCTATATCAGCTAAAATCTATATCTATATCACAGCTATTAGAAACACGGCCAAAAATAGCTTCACTTTTCTGGGGTACACAAGTGGGAAAACTTACCCAGCAATATTGCTACAGCACACACACAATGTCCACAAAAAAGGTAGATTTCTCAAAAAGGTTTAGGCAAATTACCAGTTCTCTTGAGGGGAGGATGATCAAGTGGAAGTGGTTCATCGGAGGACGAAGCAACAACCGTTGATTGAAGCAATGGAGTACTACTCCTCTGATTGTCATCATCTCCTCCTCCATTAACTTCTCCCGTCATCGCCTTCTTATAAAACCCAACGGATTTCCCTGCAGATTTCTTTGCTCCTCACTGTGAATCACAACTCAGCATGCAGTATTTAACTATAGATACACACTTGACCCACATCCACGTTTTTTTGCATATATATATATATATATATATATATATATATATATATATATATGAATGCAGAGAGAGAGAGAGAGAGAGAGAGAGAGAGAGAGAGAGAGAGAGATGAGGGACCGTTGAAAGTGATTCAGTGTGAGAGAAATTCGTGGCAGTTTGCGTATTCAACAGAAGTTTGTAACAATTTGCGTGTTCTGATGTCCAATATTTTTACTGGAAAAAAAAAAAAAATAGGAGTCCAATATTTTTAGTTCTCTCCGGTGTCCTGACTGCTTGCATAGACTTCACTAATTTGGTGACCCAATTCAACCCTTTATTTACAGTGAGTCCAATTAATAGCAACTCAAAAGTTTCGAAACTTAAATCTTAAGAGAGATCGACCAAAAAAAAAAAAAATCTTAAGAGAGAGAACAAAACCGTTCAAGTCATTCATCACACATCAAACAGCCTTGAAAACTGCGTCCGAATCTTTTTACCAAAATTTAAGAGTAGGAATGGAATTCTCTTCAATCCTTCTTTTGAGAAAGTAAATAGATTAAACAGGAAGCATAATAATAAAACTTAAAAAGAGTAAGAGAACACGATATTTAATATTTTTCTAACACTTTAGAACTCGCTGTGTATTTTGGTCTATTTAAGAATCAGAACTGTTTTTCTTTTAATTTATCAGGGAGCATTAAAGATATTAAAAATTATATTGATTGAATATAAATTATTATAGTTTGCGGACCACGTATATATTGAATTATATTAATTGAATATCAAAATACGTGACTGTGCAACGTTTTTTTGCAAATATACCACATAAAAATTCACAAATTCTCTACAAGCTCCTCCTATTTATTTGGCTAAAAAAAAAAATAATAATGCTTGCAGTGCATCAATTAGTGTAAAATAGCAAATCCAAAACTTGCAAAAAATCTTAAGCTAGCAGGTTCGACTCCTACCATAAGTGAAAAATGTTGGGATTGTTGAAAATTTGCATGATTATTAACTTTAAGGCTTTGGAGTTATTTGAGGTGTTTATAAGTTGATCTGAACATGTAGTTATGAAAAAGAAAAAGGAAAATAGTACCATATGCTCATTTTGCACAACATAGCTAAATACTATTTACTGTTGGAAATGCTTTTACTAATGCATTATAAATTCACACACACAGAGATATGTAATATAATATAATATCTTAAAAAAAAGAAAAGAAAAAGAAACTAACTCAGTTATGATAACAAATTAGTGGTGTTTCACTAACAATTTTTTTTTTCTTTCTAAAGATGTCATTCTCTCACAATAAATTACAAAAAAAATCATGAAAAATCAATTTATTTTAAAAATATTCTTAGCAGAATACCCTAGTATTAAACTGAAGACCGAATTGTTGACTTGTAGGAGGGGCCAATTCGATCACGTTAGGTACTGTTAGATTCCTGAAATGACAAGAATGCCATTTAATAATGATCCGGTGGCCCAATCAGCACCGGCCCTGGGGTAAAGCCGGCGGTGCGGCCGCTTTAGGCCTCTGAAATTTAAGCAAAATTAGGGGCCCATTTCCGATATAGTATATTAATATTATATATATTTGTTTTTCCAAAGTTTGGCAAGAGGTTTGTTCTTGCCTTGGTGGTCAGTGTATGCCTTTTAAAACCGGGAGGGCCACGGTTCAAATCCCACTAGGGCCTTTTGGCATAACAACCATTTTACTCAATTTTCTGTTGGACTAATATAAAACCGGGAGGCCCATGATTCAAATCCCACTAGGGTCGTTTGGCATAACAACCATTTTGCTCAATTTTCTGATGGATTAATATACTCCACTCTTGCATATACTCTTTTCTTATTTTTCTATTCAATCAATATATTTTTCTTGCACCTTTGTCCTTTTGTATTGGTTGTAGATTTTACTGAAGACCAAAAGTTCAAATCTTTCAACATCATAAATGGTTGGATAATTTTTTAATTTTCTTTTGTTTATTTCCATTTTACCTTTAACTTTTTATACTAAATACACAAATAAAACAATTTTGACTATTAAGTACAACAATATAATTTATTTTCACTCAACAAATTATGATAAAAATAATGTTTGCAATAAAGAATTCTCTTATTGTTAACAATATTATTTTACAATTAAAGTTAACAACATGATTAGTTTGAGAATGAACGGACTTCATTATATGTGTTTGATTCCTGTTGTCTTAATGGTATAAATTTTTTCAAAAGTTTGTTTAGTTATCTTATGAAGCTAAAATATCATGTTTAATATCATTTACATATATTTGCCACATATATTGATTTTTTTAAAAAAAATGATCCAGGGACCTTTTTTTTTAAAAATTCGCTTTAAGCCTCTATAATCTCAGGGCCGGCCCTGGGCCCAGTATGTCATCCCCACAAGGGGTAAGAAAGTCCAGAGGGGTGGATTACTGGTGGTTGTATTAGGATTTTGACTATTAGGTGCCTTACCTGAAAAAGAAGGCAGAGATGGTTTAGGTCCCTACCAGATTTCAAACAATAGTCTACTCAACCATGGGGCCGAGAAAATACATTAGTCAGCAAAGTTGCAAAAAAAAAAGAAAAAAAAAAAGAAGAAAAGAAGAAGTCTTTTTCTTATTAGCAAGACTTTAAAAGTTACTCATTCTCGTGACTCAAACTCATGGCATATACTAAATTATAAAATTTATAAAATTTTCGCATCGTATGTTCTATCGAGCGAGATTCTTAAACTTCTTATACTATTTGTGGCCTCGTGCTTGTGTTAAATGGTATTTTGAACAAAGTATTTGGATGGTCCATCCGTAAAAATTATGGTGACTCAAAATCGATGAGCTTGGATTTCTCAAGACTTGAAGAGCCCAAAGGAAGAAGTGTGGTAAAACTACCAAACTTTGCAATTGTTTGATCAGTATTTAAGTCTCATGTCCAAAATCTTCATAGCAGGGGCCCTAATTTAAAGCAGGTAATGTTGTATGGTTTGGACAACGTATGTGGGTCATGTATTTCCAAGTCAGAAACATATACATGCAATTACATAAACTTCCAAGAAACACAATTCCCTGTCTCTTGCGCTCGTGATTTCATAACTAGATTCATATACATACATACTATTTCCGTCCCAATTTTATAGTCCTTCGTTTTATCCTAGCCGAATAAAAAAACGATTATATCTTTCAATCGGTAATGCATTTTTATATACAATATGGATCTTGTTTGATAGATCTTGATTTAATCTAATAAACAAAGTGTTCAAAATCACCTAAAACATTGTAGATTATAAGATATAACAATTTGAAAAGTGGCACGAAATTCCATAAGAGACTATAAAATTGGGACGGAGGGAGTACGTTTTGCAATGGGCCCCACAAGTGAACAATGACATTGATTTTTTAGGATTAGTCGAGGCGGCAGGCGCGTACAAGTTGGTTCGTACACCTGGTTATGGTTATGATAAAAAAAAAGTACCCACCAAAAAATTAAGAAAAAAACCAAACTCAGCAATTTTTTTTTATTAATTTGTGTCCGATGATATCAGCAGCTTAATTTGCCAATTATCAAGTTTTTTGTTTGCTTAGATGCCTATCACAGCAGACAACCACCTAATAATTTTCAATGAGCACACATATCCAAATTAAATATAAGGCTGCCTGTGATCTCAACCATTCCTTTTAGACTAATAAAAATAATAATTTTACAAATTAGACCAAACCCTAATTTGCATTATCTTATGAGGAACAAACTTCTCTTAACCAGTAAGTAGTAGCCTATCCCCAGACCAATGACAAAATTCCATACACAATCCCATTTTATTGCTCACTGGTTCAAGGGGGCTTCTCTGTGGCATTCGGCGTAATAAAAAGGGATTTTACCAATGTATCAATAAATCTTCGATTGTTATTAAAGCATATCCAGATAACTGCTTATCACAAAAAATTTGTATTCTTCACGTCGAATGGGCTTGGAAGGATGGACATCCTTGATGCGGATTAGGGTTCACTTCTAGTTTGCCGAATAGATATCTATTGACTCAATAGACTATTTTGTCTTATAGTTATAGCCCGCTCCATTCAGAACTACTTGCTATTTAGGAAGCTCTTAAGTGGTCTTTAGCTCATAATTACAATTTCGTACACATATTTTATGACTGCTTTAACACCATTATGCAGATTGCAGGGAGTATTGAGTGTCATTACAATGACGATTTTTTACTGCACAACATCAAGGAGGAGATTTCGAAGTTGACTTCTTGTCGAATCTCCAAGGCTTCCCGGAAAGAGATCCAGCAAGCCCATGACCTTGCCCAGCACACCATCTCCTCTTTTGTGCATGATCTAGATGCGGGGGACATCGATGGATAGAATCTTTCATGTTGTTTTGGGTTGTTGTCGTTTTATTTAGTTTGTGTTGTTCTTGGCGGTTGTCAACTCTTACGGTTTAATGCAATTCTCTTTATTCATCAAAAAAAAAATCCAATTTTTTCATTTTTAAAAAACCCGGCCACGAATTATATTCCCATTTGTGAGAGCTTTATACAACACTTTTTTTTTTTTTTTATAAATTTATCTCAACTTAACCCGAACAAGTCCTTGGACCGAACCAATTGAGGCCAATATTGACACAATCAAGCAAGCAATGCTGAAAGTTCGAAGAATGACCCACCTCGTAGGCCAAGCCCCAATCTTCCTCTACTCCAAGTACATTTCCACTGGAAAATATACTGCCAACGGCCAAAAGTTGAGTGCACCCCAACAATTTGGTTGAAGAAAGGGAAGCTCATTGCAAAACACCCTGAAATTGCTGGGAGAATAAAGAACTCCATTGTAAAATTTGACATAAGTTCATAATCTCTCTAAAACCAACTGATTATGCCATTAAGGAGACAAATAAGTAACCAAAGAACTCCATTTTTAAGGCATAAATAACCAATCTTTAGTTGTAAACGTACAAGAGTGGCTACCTAAGCTAACCCGGCCAATCAAGGAGCACAATCTTAATTTCCATTAATTAGACAACATTTACAACTGCAGCAAAACCTTTTCTAAACATCTAAAACAAATTACATATTAACCAGCTATATATTCAAATATCAAAACAAAAATTCCAGACACAACCAGCTATAAAATTTTTTTAGGGGAGAAAAAAACCCCATGAATTCTATTCCCCTCTTTGATTTGTGAGAGGGCTTTTCTACTATACTTTTTAGCTCAACTTAGCACTAATAAGTCCTTGAACTGAACCAATTAAGGCCACTATTGACACAATCAAGCAAGCAATGCTGAAAGTTTGAAGAACAACCCATTTTGTTGTCCAAGCCCCAATCTTCCTCTGCACAAAGTACATTTCCACTGGGAAATATATTCCTAATGGCCAAAAGTTGAGTGCTCCTAACACCCCCAAGACTTGGTTGAAGTAAGGAAAGATTATTGCAATTACAGTGCTTGATACAACATAAGTAGTCCGAAAACATAGCCTCAGAGGATTCAACTGAAATGCTGGAATCAATGGGAGTTTAAAGGTGTAGAAATTGTTCACAAATCCACTGTTTGGGAACTTCCCACTGAACCACCCTTCCACAAATGCAAAAACTGGCTGACTGTACACCTGAAAAACACAAGTGCTAATGGCCTCAGTGATAGTATTTGTGATAGCTGCATCGAAAAAAAATACCATATAGTTTTCGGGTATCAGCCCATTTCTTGGAAACGAACATTAATCATGTCTATGCCGTTGTCAAATCACTTTCGTCGTTCGGGTATCAGTACAATTTTTGTACTATTTAGCTTATATTGGTGAGTCTGGAGTGGTTTTAAACCGCACAACACCGTGTTGTGCCATAGCCACATAGAGTTACCCCAAAATCTGCGTTCTAGACATTTTTTATGAAATGTTTCCGCGTAATATTAGCGACCGAATTTGGTACCCATAAAGTCATAAACACATAAGACATGTGGACGAAATTCGTTTTCGTGTACCTAGCATTCTGATTGGGTCCCATCTTATCATGTGGGAAATAGTACTGGGAGTTGATGTCAAAATGTGGTCACCCTGATGTCAAATAGATTTCTCTGTATCTCAAGGATTAAGCACTGAGCTTGCTATGTTCTCAAGCATTATGCAATCAAAATGATATGTAACAGGAATGCTGATACCTGATATCCTCCAACTAGGTGTAGAACAATGCAAGCATTAGCAAAATCAACGAGCCAGTAAGGCTCATAGAATCCGAATCCCGTCAAGAGATTCCCCGGTGTGTGACTCCCGAAGGCAGCATATCCAAAGCATCCGCAGCAGAGGTAGAAGAAGGTGGTAATTACTATTGCAGTCGTGGAGGCCTTCTTCATTGTCTTTCTTTCCGCCGGAGGTGATTTCAATGTATCCTAATCAATAAATTGCACAAAAACCATAAATTACTCTTGCAACATTCAAGTCATTCGTCTTTCTTTCTTCTTAAACATGAACTACGTACCTGAATTTCTAGAAGGATGACTGAATATGGATAGGCAAAAGCAATATCTCCAAGTGCCTGAAGGACCAACCATACTTTGTCAGCCGAACTGTCAGCTGCGACTCCTCCTATGCTCCCCTTGATCTCCCTGTTTTCTGCAATTGCAAAAACAAGAAAACTGAACCCACAATAAAAGCAAGAATCAGCCGTACAATACATGCCTAAGGGTTGCCCCAATGGTTAGGGCGAGTGCCAGATTTTGGGTCATGACTGGTGAGGGCCGCGCTAGTTCCACCGAAGGTTTAGGTCATGCAGTTGGGTCCATTTGTGGCCAGGCTGTGGGGTTGCTCTTTTGTCATAAAAAAAAAAGAGCAAGAAACTTATGCTACGCGTGACTCTTGAATTTGTCCATGAAAAAAAATTGGGAGGACAGGTAAAAATACTTCTAGATTATGGACAACTATTGTAATTCTTTGCCTTTTCCTAACCCCACCAAAAAGAAAAAAGAAAATTGCATTTACTTTGTTTTTCGAATCTGTCCCTTTTCTTCCCTCTACAAGTCTAATGTGTACCAGCTGCAAAGACCTTTTGTTTCTTGGAAATGGCGTGTTTGATATCTCTAGCTGACCAGAAAAGGTACACTTGAAAGAACTGGGAAAAGAAACTCAAAGCCATACCAACTACTTTTGCGAAGCCAAGTCCCAGTCCTATGAAAGAGTAAGTGAAGGACATGATTGCTGCAACGATAGAGAGCCACGCCATGTTATGAAAATCTGGTATCTGCGATACGATAATCTGGACACCTCCAAATAGCAGCATAAAAATAGTATCCCCGTAGTTGCATGTAGCATCGTGGCCTTCTTTGTGGTAACAATTTGATTTCTCAATTGCCCTGCATCATCAAGAACAGAAAAACCATGTGTCTCAAATGCAAATTACGAATTGTCTTTCTGACTTGCGCTGAAAAATGATGAGAGGGAGCATACTTCACACTTGCAGCCGATGTAATAACATATGCAACTGCACACCCATATAAGCTCTCATTCAAAAACACTCCGCAGACTCGTTTGGGGTTCTCTCCTGAAGATTAAACATAACAATGTCTATAACACGAACTAAATCATTCAAACTCAACCGTATTCAGTTTATTAAAGATTCAAGATTAGTTTACTATGGAACAGTTAAAGTTTGAACACATTTCGAAGTCTGCTAAATAGATGAGCTCGACCGTCTGTTTGATTGAATCTCGTTTGATATCTGTTCAAAAGTGAGCACTTAATCTTACAAATCTCATTATTCAATCCACACAATTCAGCTCAATTACAACCCTACAAATGCAAGTTTAGTACGGAATAACTGTCTTGTGATTCGAGTCCTTGTTCTTGAAAAAAATTCTCTGAATTCAAATCTCCATCGCATATGTAAAGGTCAATGCAACAACTTCTCATACCATCATGTCAAGTGATTGATGATCAAATGTAAAGGAATTGAATAAAATTAGCACTGACCCAAATAGAACTGAACAGCATCCATGTAGGACCGGTTCCTGTCGGGCCCAAATTCAGGATCAGGAGATCTGTAGCAGTCACAGAGAAGGTTTGCAGAAAGAATGGTGATGACTGCAAAGACCACCATAATCAGTGGTCCGGCAACCCACCCTAGCTGAGCAGTGCTCCATGCTAAGGACAGCACTCCTGCCCCTATTACTCCTGTAATTATATGCGCCACTGCAGTCCATATTGTCCCTACAAGTACATCAACACTTTAGCCAGAAAGAACAAAAGCTGACAGAATTCGATCCTCTCTCGTCCAAGTTCTGGAGTAAATGGTACAGTCTGAATCTGTACTGTCCATTGGTGTAATTAATGGTTGGAATTTGCTTATACTCTCTTCCGGGTAAGAGTTGAATCCCGGGAAGAGTACATCAACAAATCCAAACCATTGATTATCTCAGTGAATGGTCCAGATTTTAGACTGTTTTCTCCGGTCCAAAACTTGGACATCCATTCCAAAGCTAAAAGAGAAAAGGAAAAAAAAGCTAAAAGAGAAAAGGAAAAAAGAAAGGAAGAACAATCCAAATCTATACCATGTATAACTGCAATTAATGGCTCAGATTTGTTCAAAGATTCTTCCGGAAGACTTGAATCTTCCCGGTAAGATTTATAAACAAATTCGAACCATTGATTATCCCAATGAATGGTCCAGATTTTGGACTTTTTTCTCCGGTCCAAAACTTGGACATCTGATTCCAAAGCTGAAAGAAAAAAGAAAAAGAAAAAGGGAAGGAAGAAGGAATTGAAAGACAGTCTTCGGATCTTACAATTGTGGAGGGAAAAGAAAACGTTAGAGAATCTACCTTTCTTTGCAATTAAAGGAGATTCTTTCACCCTTTTTGTCCCTCCAAAAATTCCAAGAGTCCAAAGCAATACACAGAAACTATGACTGCAAAAGTTGGGTGTTTTGAAAGAGAGAGATTACCAGTTCTTTTGAAAGGCTTCTCAGCATCAGTATCACTGAAGTTTGTCATTAATGGGGAATATTGATCTTCTTCTCCCTCACTACCCATGATATTCTCACACCTTGCGGCCAACTATAAAAACTTGATGGGAATTTGGATTTTACTCTAAAAGCAACTCATTTTTTCTTCCTCTCTGGTCCACCAGTTTGCTAAATGGTCACTCTCGTAGAGCAGTGCTACAGACCCATAAACAAACCTAGAAGATTACTTAGAAATTGAAATCAGTAGCTCAAATTCGCTAAAATTATTTAGAATTTGAAACCAATTACTTGGATTCACATCAAAATGAATCTGAGCCACTTATTTCAAATTCTGATCAATTTTTTGGATAAATTTTTATGGATATTTAGCATTTCGGCACTCTTGTAGGGGCAAGAATGAGTAACCTTCACGTCTGCAAATTGAACTCCAGATCGAAAAAAGAAGTCTACAAATTGGACTGGAGAGTAACAATTGCCCAACTCCTCATTGGAATTATCAAAGAATACAAATTTTTTGCCTTCGCCTTTACTTAACAGTCTACGTACGTATGCAGACTTGACCATACTGTGGGGTCCAATGCAGTGCAAATCTGTGGTAGTTTGCTCTACTTTCTTTGGGGTACCCATGGCATTTTTGTTCTTTTGGGTACTAACTAGCAAACGGTAGCAGGAGAATAGAAAGAGATGCACGATGGAGCTCAGACCGGCATGCGTGGCCTACTTAGGGTTGCACGCAAATGATATGACTCGTTCATTAATTTTAAAATAATTTTTTAAGTGGCCATTGTTTCGGTCATAGTTTTCTAAGTAGGAAAGGTTTGTAAGATTATAGTTTTGGTCATAGTTTTCTTGATTATCAAGGCCCGGTTTGTTTCCCAGTTTAGTTTTAATTTTGATGACATCATTATTTTCTTTATTTCTTTCTCTATCTCTTTTCACTCATTACACCTTTTGACATCATCAAAACTAAACTAAAACTACCAAACGAACAAGGCCCAAATGTTTTTCTTCGGTCATGTACTGAAGCTTGATTGTGACTTACCACGGAAACGGAGAGAGAGGGTAAATACTAAACAAAAATACTATGTGTATGCAAACCCCGTGTAAGCAAAATGCACCGACAGTGCATCTTGACCGTCTGTACGTATTTTCGACGGTCCGGATTAAAAAAAAATTCTTCCATGTAAGAGTTTAACTTTTTCATGGAAGAGTTTTTTAAAATCCGAACTGTTGATTCCTGAAATGGACAGTCCTAAAGTGTTTGAGTACGTCCATATATGTGCGGACATGCACGAAGCAGGGCTGAATACAGTACTAAATAACAGTTTAATCAATTGAACCAGACAACTTAACGAAATCTAGGAGCTTGTATAAAGCTTTCTGAAGCATAATTTAGTTAGCAAATTAGTATTTTTATATAGAATCCATCAAAAAACTTAGACCTAACTAATTTTTCAGGCCACCAGTTTTTTTATCTTACCTAAACATACAAACAAATAATACAAAATAGAATCAGGAGAACTTTTCAAAATGGAATGAAAGCAAGAAAAGAATCTGAGAATTAGGTGAAGAATAAGAGAACGACTAGCTGATTATACCATATACTATATAAATGGTCCCGTTTACGATAAGTACAAAAAAAAAGAAAAAAAAAAATGCACTTCAGTGCACATTTTATATTTTTCTACATATTTTTACTTATTTTTATACACTTTTCCATATTTTAATGTATTTTTTAACCCCTAACAATTATTTACTGGACTTTCTTTAGAATTTTCCAACATAAAACTTAATAATAGGAGTAATAATTTATTGGCCCATTTCCCAAGGAGAAATAATAATCTTAAGGACAAATCACACACGGAATCAAAAAGTCAAACAATATTAGGTTAATAAGCACTTCCAGTGGGGCCTCTCATGTGGAAAACTATAGTATAACACAAAAATATAGAGTAAACTATAGAAGTCATACGTCTGAGTTAAGTTTTTTTTTTTTTTTTTGAAGCGAGAAAACTTAGGGAGTACTACTTATTTTTCTTTGGTGCTTTTATTTTTACATGGGAGAGCCTTTTCCTTCTCTCTCCTTCACTCCGTTGTGTCAGAGCCTTTCTCTCTCTCCTCTTCTTTTTTATTTTTATTTTTATAATCAAGTGTTCCGGTCAACTTTTACACACTTCGACTAATCTTAAGAGACCAATCTCATCGTTCACTAGCAAAAATCCCATTTACAACTAGAACAAAACTATGCATAGACTGACCCAACAAGAGTTGATAACACCTGTGAAGTTTCCTCTCCTTCTCTTGTTACTACATCAATGCAACAGTTCACTTCTGACCTTTTTTTTTTGACACACTTTAAACATAACTTAATTACACTATGGAAACACACAAAACACTAATAACAAACTGGACTAACATCTGACCCAAATCATTTTTGAACTCCATCATTGGAGCTGATATTTGTTCCACAAAATTGACTTAAATATTAAAGCCTTGTTCTCTTTCATTTTCTCTCTATTTTCAAAAATTCTTTTAAAAAAGATTCCTCCTTTCCAAAAAGAATCTCTCTCTACTCATTATCTCATTATTTTATTTCTTTCTCTAATCATTATCCCATTATTCTTATTTTCAAAAACCCAACCAAATACTATCTCAAAAATTCTTCTCGAAAATTTCTTTTCAAAACCCATCTAAACACAGCCTAAGTTTTACGAAATGGAAATCTATTTTCACTCAATAAGTCAATTTTACTGACTTATTCAATTTAAGTCAATTCGTGGAACACCCTCCTAAAGTTCATTGAATGACTTATCTTCAACAAAACATTGTGCTGCAAATTATCTCACCAAACCGACCGCGATCGTTAATTCGGAAGGTATCTAACGACTCACATAAAGTTTCAATCACGCGTGTTGCTTCTAGCAGAAATAAAGACACCTCCCGTTTTCCAAATTCTCTCATGGTCCAGAACTATGCACGTGATCGTGTGCTCTGTAAGTAATACTTCCGGGCCACTTTGTTACGTCTTTCTTTCCAAAATACTCCAGTGCTCTACAACTTCGAGACAAACAAATCTTGATTTAGTGACTTGGAGAAATAATTATGGGCAAGGAAGGTTGTTGAGGATTACAAGCTACCTTAATCTTTTTGTCCAAGTAAAAACAAATGAAAGTCGCTGATGGAGCAGTAGTTGTTAGTTGTTATTATCAAGATTTGATGGGTAACTTGTCCATTTATATTTGAGTAGAGCACCTCACGTCAAAGGTTGGGTGTTGAGAAGCAATCCACTGTCGTTTCATAATATAAATGCTCGTGCCAGATTTGTGCAATTTAGGCCGTCAAAAATATTTTAACTAGTTCAGATTTCTTCCAACCATCCCCTCTCTCTCTCTCTCTCTCTCACACACACACACACACACACACACACACACATATTTCTCTAAAATAAAATCGGAAACGGCCCAAAAACACTTTTAAACGCCCCCAGATATCTGTGGCATATTACCGCATACATGATACTTGTCCGACGCTCAAGTTTTTTCTCTAGTTCTTGTGGCCCATTTCTGTTGGAGAGTGGTTGAGAGGGTATGTACTTATCATTTTTGGAAGACCAATGCGTCTTTGCGTAAAACTTGGATAAGCTTACATCAGCTTCGGAACTAGGCCCGTCCAAATTGACCAATAGGTCATGGTTATGGTCCTCCAATTGCTTAAAATTCTTGTTCCTCACGATTTAGATTACTGTTTGTAGACTTGCCGTGTCGCTGATCCATGTTGAACTTCTTGCAAAGGTGTTCTAATTTCCCCAGAGCACATTACCTCTACGGATTCAAAAGCTTTCACTAAATAGGCCGAGACTGTATTCTGATACTATCTGTAACGACAAGTCGATAATTTGCACAAATGGAGTCCAATTCTCAACATAGTTCAGAATCTCTAATCCAACGATGTACAAGACCTCTTTTGGTATTCGTCTAAGGATCTTCTCATATATAATCTTAATTGTGATGTAGAGTATAACTTACCAATGTCTCATTTGAGGATAGAAGCAGACCCATTTTGCGCGTCCATTTCTATTTCGACATACCTAGTTTGTTCTGATGAGAATGACCATTCATTTTTGTTTCGACATACATACTCTCAAGTCCCTCCGTCTGCATTTGTTAGTTTATTTTTGAAATTCATGCCATTTTTAATTGCTTGTATATTTCAATTTATAATGGTTGTCACGATTTTGCAAATTTTATAATACAAAACTAATTGAGATATAGAAAACGAGATTCATATTGCATATTTTTTGAGATAGATTGCAATAGTGTAACATGTACTAATGGAAGCTTTGGTTTAGAGCTTGCGTGGCAAATGTCAGTCAAGCAAGACTGGACACGTGGAACTGTATATGTATAACTACTCACAAAGGCTTTATATTACAAAAATTGAAAATTCATAGCGGGATTTGGATAGGTACATGTGCAACGGGGTAGGGTGGGTCTGGTTTTGCCATACCCCAACTCGAACCGTATAAGTATAACACAGCTCCGAACCAGTCCCAAACCCCAACCATGTAATTCCGGGTTAACGGGATGGACTGATATCGATTCAATGTTTCTCATTCGATTCTTAACGGTTTCACGATCTCCGTTCCTATTTTTCTCTTCATTCTCCAAACCGGGTCATTTTCCATTTCCACTTCCTTACCTACATCTTCTTCGGGAATTTTCGACACCTCATATGATTGATGCAACAGGAAAAGTCGTTTTATGTAAGATTTTTGTCCTAAAAAATTACACAGAATGAAGAATAGTCAACAGATTGGATTTGACAAATCAATGGCGTTTTAGAATACCACAGTCACAACTCATTGTCGAAAAGGCTACCCCAGTAACAAGCGCATTGAGAAAAGGCCATTCATCTTTATCTTGTGCGAGAATGTGGCAAGATGTGCCGAGCACCTGAAAATTGACTATTGGAAGGATCGACAATATGAAGAGATATTATGTTGTTTTTGCAACGGAAGGGAGAGACTTCAGAAGCGACAGTGATGGCTTTCGGACTGCGTGATTGAGAAGGATCATCAGTGTAAATAAAGTTAGAGCTCCGGCCTGATGAGCACTGCCTAGCGAAACAGGTACATATGACAGGAGTGTCGATATCCCTAGAGTGACCTGCAGTAAGAAAATACTAGTTAAGCCATTCAAACATCACGACCTTTTTGGGCTTTAGATAAAAGAACAGATTCACAAAGAATAACAATAAACCCAGGAAGCTCAACTATGACAACTCAAGAGATAGGAGTTGCAAGTCCTAAATAAACTAATTTGCCTGAAAAAGGAGACGCATGAGGTCCCAAACTGCTGAGCGTTGCATTTGGCAAGAATTCCAGATAAAATTCATGCTCCCAAAAACTCAAGTTCGCGTGCAGCTGATCAATTTATTCCAGGTTTGCCCAGAGAAATAGCCACTACCTCTTGGCAAAAGGAGACCTATTAGACTCTGAGAATTTCTACAACTCTGATGACTTTGCGCTCATTAGTGTGGCTGACCGGCGACCACTGACGTGGGATTCCTAAGAAGGGAATATCTCTAATAAAACAACAGATGCTAAAAGTTTAGCACAATACATCCATGATGTTTTTGAGAAAACAGATTGGGCGACGAGTAGGAGATGCTCCCCCTCTATTGTAGTTTGCAAAAGATGCTTTCAAGCTCTTGCTCCCCAAATTGGTTAGGCTATAGCTGTATAAACAATGCTTCAAAACATGACGATGCATTAGTCCCACCTAAACATAGTCACGGTTATTCCTTACACCAAACTCCTGATTCACACTTCTCAGTTACCCAGCCTATGACCTTCATTCTCCCAAGATACAGACAAACTCAATAAAGCTATGAAAGCCAGATAATTCAAATATCGCCAATACCTGAAGAGCAGCCATGCCCATGGTGCTTCCAATCAAAGATCGTATGGCAGGATGAAGATCCAATTTTCTCGTTGACCACCAAAAGCCACAGATTGAAACTAACGTTGCAGTTGCTAGGATACGATGGTCTAGCTGTAAACATCAAAGCATGAGTCTCATCACTCAGTATTTTTTCTGTCCAATTATCTAAAAGCTAATGAAGGATGAGAATAGCATTTCAGATTTGAATTTGATCAATACATTTCAAAATTCATCGTGTCATAATTCCACATTCACTCTACACAAGTTCAATCATATACAACATGCTCCCTTAGTGTGTCGAAAATACCAAAAGAATCCTAGCAAGAGCACTTCCGTTTGAAATGAGATACATTGGTTTTGTATAAACATAAAAAATTTAAGCCCCAATCGGTGTACCTAAACTTAACCCCCAATTGGTTGCTGAGAACTCTTAGAGAAACAGGTAAAATCAGCTTGTGGTTAACACATACAAAAGTATATTAGAACACCTATAACAATAAGACCAACTGTAACAAAAACAAACATACGAGAACCAAGCCTGGTTTTAGAAACACTGCAGCTGGTACAGAGATTGTAAAAACATACAAGCCAGTTGAAGAGAAAGAGTCGGGAGTTTCACTGGGTCTAGATGCGAGGCGCAGCACCAGCATAGATTGAGCTATTGACCATAGCCCTATCCAGCCAGCTTCCTGGCTATATAGCCACCATCTTGTCCACCATTATTCCAGAACTATATTTTGTCAAAATTATATGCGCTCTATTCTTCTATCCCCAGTTTGTTAGAGGACTAAACCAACTGAACCTTACCTGATCATGAAGTTGCATGTTATTCAGAATGTGATTCTGCTGCACCCAAGTTCAAGTGTGATTTCCAGGAAGATACTCAAGAATTGTATAAGCTTTATGCTTTTGGCATGTGTTTCTTGTTCATCTACTTTAGAAGGCTAGGAAACATGTGTTAGAGTTCTAATTTTTTGAAGCCTCTTGGCTCTAGTTTCAATTCCTTTTTCTTCTTTTCTTTATTTTCCTTTTCTTTCCTCCTGGGTATGCCCCTTGTAGGCTGTATATTCGCTTAGCCTCTTTTTATTTCAAGCTTATTTACCAAAAAAAAAAAGAAAGAAAAAGAAAAAAAGAAACTTGTGACTAGACACCCTAAAATGCTCTCCTTTCTCATTTTCTTACTTTGCAAATTCCTGCCTAACTGCTAGCAAATAGGGCCTAAGACATTGTATCTGCTACGATAAGTGTGTCCCATAACTTGAAAGAGCTACCTGCACTGTTGATGTATTCTCAAAGAAATTGCGCCAAAATGGCTCCATACTAAAAACATCATCTGGAATCCATTTATCACCCATCTTCGGGAACGTATTAAATGCATGGCCCTGGAAATTTAGCAAAAAACACCATTTTCATAATTCGCTACCGGCCGCAAAAAACATTTGTTCTAAAGACAAAGCAGGAAAAGAAAAAAGATCAGAAACATACCGCATCATTCCCTGCAACAAAAGCGCCAGAGACAGCAGTTATGCCAACAAGAATGCTTAGGGGAAGGGCAAGTCTCTTAACCTTTGCCGCCCCGTGAACCCAAGCTATTGATTCAGCAGGTGGTTCAGGCAATACAACAGAAAGAGCAGTCCAAAATAGGCCACAATATATCACAAAAGCTGAAGTTAGATGAGCTGCTAAGCGGTAAGGGCTTACTCTTGGCTGCACATACTCAGATGGTGGTTCCTTAAAAAAGTCCAAGAAGAAAAAGGATAGTTAGAATTCTTGATTATTATCAAATTTACCACCGACAAACAGAAAATTTAATGCTTCTTACTTCTAGCCCACTTTTAACCATCCACCAACCAATTAGTCCCTGTCCAGCACCAAGAGCAAATAGCCCAGAGAGTCTCAGACCAAGTCGTAAGTTAATATATCCTTTACGCATGAAATATGAAAATGGTAGAGCAAACATAATCCCCAGCGCCCTTCCCCACATACGATGTGCATATTCCATCCAATATATGAACTTGAAATCTTCAATATTCATCCCTTTGTTTACCCTGCAAAAGGTTTCGAAATCAAATAACAACATCAATAAGCTATGATCATGCACGTACAATTTGAAAATCATTAAGTCATCAACAGCCACAGAAACCTAGTACCAGTGTAGCTAAATGAAGAATATTAACAAGGGTAAAACAAACACTAACGCCCTTAAAGGAAAGCATGAGAGCGCCCAGAAGCTTTAGACATAGAAATTTCCATTTATGGACAGAATGTGTCCTCTAAGAACTACATATACAAATTCTTGCTAGAATGACAAGATCATTATACTAAAGACAAACAGCGGTGTTCCAACTAACCGCTTGTACTCTGGGGATTGCTTGTATTTCTCAAACTCAATTAACCATTCATCATCCGCCATAGGAGGAAGGCCACCACTGAATTTCCAATCAGTCATTGAAAGACCAGATCGGGTAAGTCTTGTGACACCACCAAGTACCACCATACTAAACACCCATGCAGCAGAAGCAAAGAGCCATATCCCAATCACCTTCTGAGCATGCGACCCTGCCGTAACGAGAAGCTTTTGTCCTTCCTTACTGTCAACAGAGGCAACTGCGGTAGTGCACATTGTCCTATAAGATGGTTTGTAGAAATCCTGAAAACAGCATAAAGAGATCCTTGTCGAGACTACACATACAGATACAGGGGAAAACTACTACATGACTCAACAAACAGTATGCCAGTAAACTCAATTAGACATTAACCAGCTGATATTATCTAAATCGCAATGAAAATAGTCACAAAATAAACAATAGTGAACTCTCATTTTGCTGAATGATTACAAATAAACTCCCATGTTGCAGAAGATTCGAATGCCGACAATGTTTTATCGTAGACTTGAATGGTACAGATAAGAAATTCTGCAGTAATAGGATGTTATTGCATCTTTGGAATGACAAAAGAAGCCAATTAAGGATCCACTGCAAAACTTTCCCAAAGAATCACAACAAACGGCAAATAAATTTCCTGCCTTAAGAGCAAGGATTTGCGGGGGCATCTATTGTACGAAAGGAGAAGATGGACAAAAAGATGAAGGAAAGTAGCAAGATTCATGCTTTGGTTTCCGTATCTTTTTCCTTCCCCTTTGCATAAATCGTTACGAAAATTCATGATTCAATTCCGTAGCATTGATTACTCTTCTGTATTTCACATTTCCATGTAAAACAATAGAATTGCAAACACTGTAAATTATTTATTCTTAGTGCATCCCCAATGGCAAAACCGAAATTTGCCACAATGGCATAATCAATATGAGTTGGAAAAATTCAAATCCAACAGTCGGTTTTTTCTTCTCAATCTAATGGTCTACATTGAATGGCATTCTAGTAGAACAAGTGAAAGTGGAGAGCATTGTAAAAATCCATAAAGTGACCAGCATTGTTAAATGCACGGCCACTTGCCAAAGTAGAGAGTGAGTTTTACCGACCAATAAAGCATTTGCTTTATGGAGACTGAGTTTCAAACAACAAAAAACATATGGAGTAAGTTTTGTGAGTAGGACCAATTATTTTTAGTTATCAAGATAAGTGTTGCTAACTTTGGTTATTGAAAGGCTCATATTTGCATATTGGTTAAGAGGTTGCTAGGTTGGTTATTCCATTGTAGGCCACTTTTTAGGCCAACATTGCTAACTTTGTAAACTTTTTTGCTTTTGGTTATGCCATTGGGGATAACCTTAGTACCTATTATCACAAAAGCTAGAAATATAATTTGCAACACAAATAAAACATGTTAGGATAATATTTTTAATAGTGATACTTAAATTCTTAAGGCCTCACATCAAGATTTCGCCTTGAGCCTCCAATAAGGTTGGGCCGCCACAGTCCGCACTAATAAGATGTTATTGGATCTTCGGAATGGGAAAGAAGACCATTAAGGATCTTATCACTAATCAAATAAGAAACTTTAACACAGCTTCCATTGCATACTTCCACACACAAACACAACAGCCAAAATAATCTACCAACGTTAAAATCAAGGATCGTGGAGAGAACTATTGTAAGAAAGGAGAAGATTTTGGTGTCCCAAACGTTTTCCTTTCCCTTTGCATTAATCGTTATGCAAATTCATGATCCAAATCGATGATAGAGCAAAGTCTACGTCTATTCAAAACGGAGACTTAGACCCTCTGGATTGAGTGATCTGATAAGAGAAGAAAAGAAAGGATTAGAGTAAATCACCCATTTGCATTGAATAATGAGGGGAGAAACGGATTTAGGAAAATACAAAAATTACATTTCTTAAAATTGGGTCATTCCCCTTAAGTGCTCTCCTTTCTTATACACTATTTATCACAATCCAAAACATCTTCAATCAATTCGTCAAACTAGATGAATAGGAGGAAATCAAAGTGAATCAACCTTGTGATGGTGATGGAAGGCTCTGAATCCACAAATAAAGGAGTTCCTTCCAGCAACACAAGTGGAAGTAGTAGCACTGCGACCGGAAACGCTGGAGAAGAATCTAGAAGGGTTTAGCAAAGAAGATGGCGATGATGGTGAAGGTTGTTCATTCAGAACCCTAGTCGACGTACCCTTTATGTTGTTGTAAAGGGAATTTAGGGCTTTGCCCCTCCTCTGCAGAAGCCATACCAGTTTGCTCTCCATCAATTCTCTCTCTCTCTCTCTCTCTGCGGGGACAACTCTGAGTTCGATAGCTCTCAGTACTGGGTTTAAGCGGTTGTCCCAAAAACCCTGCGTAGTTTAATTCCGTTGCACCAAAGAAAAACCCTGCATATTGACAGCGGTACGTGGATATCGGGCCAATCCCAGCTTTTGCCACAAATTTATTGGTCGCGGTACGTGGATATCGTATCGGCCGGAAAAAAACATTTTGTTGAAAAAAAGTTAAAAAAAAAAAACTGGATAAGTCTTTTTCGGTTTTTTTTAAACTGAATTTTGATCATAATTTTATATTTATAGTAATTTCTTCCGATGAGACAAAGTGAAAATAAAAAAGTCAGACGCAAAACTAATAATTGCCAAAAAAAATTAAAGAAAGACCAAAAAAGGCCAAATTGACATTTCATGAATACTCAGCCTAAATAGTAATTTCTAAGGGTTCGATATCAGAATCCCTAATAACAAGCACTCTCAGCACCATTTGGGCCCGATTGGCTGTGGGTTTAGGAGAGGTATAACTTACACCTCTTTCTTTTAGGGTAGTAATAATGTAAAAACTATTTTTGTTGATGCCAAAACTCTTGTGCATAAAAAGCTTGTACTTTCACATGGTACAAGCCTATCATGCACTAGAGTTTTGACATTAACAAAAACAATTTTGGCATTAACATTTGCCTTATTTTATTCTGGTCCCACTGTTTAAACCTTGGTTTGGCAAGTTTTTGGGAAGAGGTATAAGTTATACCTTTTCCAGATTAATACCTCGCAATACCCCCTCGAAGGATAAAGTATTAATTAATAACAGGGGGATGGGGTCTTATAACTTACTCCCTCCGTCCCAATTTTTGATAAATACATTATTTTTTAGTTTAAAATTTACACGTAGTTTCATAGTGAGCAAACAAATCGAGACAGAGGGAGTAATACCCCTCAGCACCCTCATTAAAATTACCACCCTACCCTCCTTTATCCCCCTTACCCTATCCCTCTTTGATTGTTTAAAATAAAAATCGTACCCCATTAAATGTTTTACTAGCACTTACAATTTTTTCCGGAAAGAAATAAAGTATTTTGGCATACAATTTTTTTATTTTTTTGCACCAAGTTAAAATATTAGTCGAGATCATTAATTTGATACAAAAAATTTGAAATTTTTATATTTTAGAAATTGACATTGTTTTAACATGTATTAATTCTTGTTTTAATATGTATTAGAAAAACAATAGTCCAACCCAAAAGATGTATTATAAAATAAAAAATAGTATGTTATTGCACTAAATATACTTACGCATGTTTCACATAACAAAATGAATGGTGGTACGCATGTGTACAGCAAAAAAAAATGAATAATTAAAAAAATAGCGAAAAATAGTAAAAAATAATTAACTGTATACTAGATATGGGTACTGAAATGGTACAAACCGCCTTGTGGGATCCACTTTTGGATTCTGCACGAATAATCTAAACCATTAATTTTAAAATATTTTTTTGAGAGTACATGCGAAAAGTCAGCTCGTTTGGATATGCGTAACTGATTCATCCAAATTTCAAAATTTTCATTCAAAATTCAGGGTCCTAAATTCTAAATAAAAAACTTGAAATTTGGATGAATCATTTACAATTGAGCCGATTATTTGCAAGAACACTTAAAAAATTATCTTAAAAGTATTAAACGATCGAATTATTTGTGTGAGACCCAAAAACAAACTCCGTAAAACGGTTTGTTTGGTAGCCTCGGGTCGGTAACCGTAGCAAGTTCCATACTGTTAGCCTCAGTAAAAGGTGATTTGAATTGAAGAATGATACTAGTAACTTGGAACGTTGGAGAGAGGTAGAGCCCGCACTCGGTTTAGGCCAATCTCTCTGCCGTGGTGGAGTCCCTGTGGACCCCTTTGCCCACGGTTTTGGCCGACGAACATCATCAGATCAGACGATTCACATGTCCTGACCGCAGGTGTTGTGTTTCGATTTACAATTAAAATCAACGTAAAGTTTAACAATAGTGCAACTACACAAGACATTTTCGGGGTTCTTTTTTAGTCGAATATTTAAATTAACTACAAATAACAGCACTCGAGCACGCGAATTAGGAGTATTAGATTTAGGCCGAGTTTCCCGTTTTGAGAACAAATTGATAAAAGTCAATTTTTCATAAAAGTGTTACATGCTAAATTACATGATGCATCTTTTGTACATTTTATAAGGCAAATTATTCTTTTCACATATTGAAAAGACCGACAAAAAAATATCCAAAAAACAAAAATCCAAAAGCTTAATAGAACTAGGGGGCTCATGGTCTGATAATCCATGAGTCACAGTTTTTTGAAAAAAAATATCTGTGTCCGATAAAAAAATCTCACGGTTTCGTTCCTATCCGATCCACGAGTCAATGATCGGTTCCGGATTTGTCCACAGATTATCATTTTGGATAAATTTATTAAACAATTCTAAACTTGAACATTATATAATCAAAATAGATAGTCAAAAAACAAAACCCAAAACTCATTTTGGAGTTCCAAACATAATAGGCTATAAATTTGAGCTTAAGTATTGTAAAGTGTAAATATTGAACTTGTTAAACATACCCACAAATACATCTAAAAAGACAGTTACAAACACAAAACTAAGATATCATATTGGAATTCCAAACAAAGTAGGCTACAAAATTTGAGCTTCAAAATTGTGAATTAGTAAAAGTAGAGATAAAATCATTTGTCCATAAATATATATTTATTTATTTTAAAAAAGTTTATAGATAATAAAAATCTCATGTCCTGGACCGGTTAATCCACGGTTTCAAAATCAAAATCTGTGTCCGCACGGCTAGCCATGGTTTTTTATTTTTATTTTTTTGAATCCGTGTCTAGACCATTAATCCACGGTTAAAATCCAAAACGTATAAATCAATTTAGTTCGGACTGAATTCACGGTTTATCAATTTTTTTGAGCAGCCCTAAATAAAATAGCCCCTTCACCTCTCCTACTCACTAATAAGCTGTGATTAACATTTTCTTCATCTTCTTTCTTTTTCTTTTTCTTTTTCCCTTTTTTTGGTTGCAAAAAATGTGGATTTGCTTGGATAGCTATTGCCAAAAGCTAAAAGGTACTCCCTTTGTCCTAAATTGTTCGTCCATTTTGGATCTTGGTGTAAATTTTAATTTCTTATATATTTCAATATGAATCTCAAAAAATATTCAATATGAAACTTCTTCTATAGTTGTCGATAGTTTTAATAATAGAAAGGGTTTATAATAATAAAAAATATTATAAATTAAAAGATATAAAAATAAAAAAATGACACAAATTTTAAAAATGCACATGAGACTGGGAGTATTGGGTGGAAGTTGGGGGGTGCTGCACATCTAAGTCTTGCAGACACCCCCTGGCACAAGATTGGCCACTTTTCTACGCATCCGGAGGCTGTTCACCGGTTACCTCTCAACAAGTGCTAAAATTATTTGAAAAATCAACTTGTCCAGATATTGTTAAGTGCTTAATCAGAATATAAATAGATTGAAATGAAAATGAAACACAAATGTACATAATCACTGGATCCAAATCAATAAAACCATTTTTTCAATATATTTGTGTTTCGATTAGGCACTTAACAATATCCGATCAAGTTGATTTTTAGAACACTTATAGTACTCGATGGGGGCTATTTGATGAACGTCTCGGATCGCCGAACGTGGCCGGCGCGGCCGTGCCCTGCGGCTGCACAGCACTTGGCTGTGCAGGTCCCCCCAGAATCCGGAGTATTGTACTCTTCAAAGTAAAAAATGGGCGCAAAAAAAGGCTGGCGCCCACAGCCCCAACACCACTCCTTGTTTCTCACTTTGGACGTTCTCTCTCCACATCTTTATGGCAAACCCGCCATCTCTCACATCTCACTAAAATAAAACCTTCCAACTCCAACGTCTAAAACCCTCCCCAAAACAATACTCCTACAATAATTCATTTCTCTTTCATTCCAATGGTCCCAACCCTAACTCCCCCTTCCATCGGATTCCCGCCGTCACACCGCCTCTCTCTCCACTTTAAACCGTCCTTCACCGGCCGAAATCAGCGTAAATCTACGATCCACGCCGCCGCCGCCGTAGAAACGAGGAAAGCAGCAGGGAGCCTGTACGATGTGCTAAGGGTGAGGCGAAACGCGTCTCCGATGGAGATCAAGGCGGCGTACTGGAGCTTGGCCAAACAGTACCATCCCGACGCCTCGCGTACTTCCGACGACGACGGCCGTGATTTCATCGAGATACACGACGCCTACGCTACGCTGTCCGATCCGACGGCGAGGGCGTTGTATGATTTGTCATTGAGCGATGATGGATCGATGCGTACTCGCGAGTTTGGCCACAATCGGTCCGGGTTTTATGCGACCCGAAAATGGGAAACGGACCAGTGTTGGTAGAAGATAATGACGTGGTAAAAGCGGAGTGAATCCTGGAAATTCTGCTCATTTTTGTTTCCTGCCTTTTGTATCTTGATTTTCCTCCTTTTTAAAAATTAATTTATTGGATCTAAGATTTTCCTTCTGACATATTTCTCGGAATAAGGATATGCCCTGTTTAGCGAGGTTGTTAGAACCCGGATTTGGGTCTCACCCAGATTTGTAATCCAAGCCCACCCCAAACCACCGTATCCAGTCTCATTACAAGTCTTAAAATCCACCCTCGAATTTATCCTTATTATAAATCAACCCAAAATTATCTCCCGTTGTCAAACGGGGCCTTAAGTTTTTTTGTAACGATGTTTGGATGAAATAATAAAGGGAAAATTATTTTTGTGCTTTAACTTTTTTGTACACATTCCCTCCGTTCTGTGAAGTTAGCCCCTATGAAATTACGTTAATTTTCAAGTGCAAAATAATGGAGTACTTATCAAAATATTTTTCTATGTAATATGAATTTTATTTGATAGTTTTCGATGAAATCTTTTGAACGGTATAAAAGAAATCAAAAAATTAGTTTAATAGATGCATTATTTTTAAGTTCAAAAAATTATACGTAGTTTCATAAAAACTATTTTATGGGACAGATGAAATATATTTTTATATTTTATGAATAGTCTTCAAAATATGCTCTTAGTCTCAAATATCTCGTCTATTTGTGGTATGTGTGTCATTTTAAAATTAGTTAATGTGTATGTTTTTTTGATATGTAATATTTTTCATGATTTTCAAAATTTTGTTTAATAGAAAAAATCATGACCTATCAAATAAGATCTTTATCCTATATTTAAAATATTATATTCCAAAAAATATAAAAAGAATTTATAAGATAGTCATAATAAAAGTGAATAAGAAATTTGAGACGTAGGGAATATCTTTTTAGTGTGGTTTAGGATTTGTGGTCTATGCAATTTAATATACTAAAATACAATGTTGAGAGTTCATTTGTAAAAAAATATGGAGCAGAATACAAAAATTATTTCTCAAATTATTTCTCAAAAAATAAATATATACTACTGCCTTTTTGGAAAAAAATTAAAGTAAATTTAACACCGATTGATATTAGAAGATTAATCTATTGGTCCCTGTGGCCAGTAGTCGCCCTTCTCTTCCACGGGAGAAGTCTATACAATGTTGGGGTGAAAAAAATAAGTCTTATACCTGTGACCAAATAAAGTTTGTCAGAAATATTAGGGCTCAAATAAAGAGAAAACCAAGGCAACGAAATACTACATAAAACAACAAAAAATCACATTAAAAGATACTCACCAAAAGGAAGACAACCTTGATTTTAAGTTAATAACCAAAGCGATCACCAATACACAAGCTTATTTTAGACTTTCAGGTTGATCTATGTGGAAAAAATGACTTGTCTTGTGAAATGTGAAAAAATTCCAAAAAAAAAACCTCTTAGTTGGATAGGGTCTCATGTATAGGACGCCCAATACTCTCAGATTTCAGTAACCTTGATTAAAAAGAGATAAATCCTACTACTTTGTGAATCAAATACGAGTCTGGGACCCCCTGCAGCATCCCATAGTATTTTTGGAAACTGTAACCAGAACTTGTGACTTTTGATTTTGGAATTATTTCATACAAAGTTATTCAGACTCTTCATGAACTCATTTTTATTCAGTCCAAGGTGATTTAATTTAGATGCATTTCCTTCGATTATTACTGCCTTTTGCCAAGAGCTTGCCTTTCAATACAAGATATGACAAAACCACCTATGTGACCAGGCAGGGGCAGAGCCACATGGAGACAAGAGGAGTCAATTGACCCCCCTGACCTCCAAATTTTTATAGGGGTTTTACTAGTATAACTCACAAAATTGTTAATTGACTCTTCTTTGATTTTTTTTTTTGCCCCCACTAAACCAAAATCCTTGCACCCCTGAATGCATCTAATTCTTGTCCCCCCGAACCAAAATCCTAGTTCTGCCCCTAAACCAGGTGATCGATAACAATAGTTACAGCCCCTTGGCCTGCGATTGCTCTTTTGTTGCTGCTTCATGTCACAATTACTATGCCTGGAATTTTATTCTTTGTTCGCGCACAAGTATTGTCATAAACTAAAACTTGCAGCTTAGCTCTTGGTTAATTGTTCCTGCAATAATCTAATTGCAGCTACTACAGTTCTAATCCTTCTAAAATCAAGGTCTACGCAGAAAGCTAAGGGAATTAGAGGTGTCAAACAGGCTGGGTTGGCACTACACAGCACAGTACGAGCACGGTTTTAGACGGGCACGACATGGAATTGGGTCGGGCACGGCAAGGAAGTGGGTTAGACATGGCATGGCACACGACACAACAAATATTAATTTTTAATGTACCAAAAAAAATAATTGTTAATGATGGATTTTCTAATTAATATGTTTAACACTTTTTAATAAATCAATACAAATATTTTGTGAATCTCAATACACTAAAACTATTTTAGCAATCAAGCCGTTGATTTTGTAGTTCCTATTGATGAAATCAATCGTGTCAACTGTCAAGTTTCTTCTCAATCGTGTCAAGTTTCTTCTTTCCACCTTGCAACCTTCTAAAATCAGATTTTGGCGTTGTGATGCCTTCTGACTCTTTCTATTTAATCCGTTTAAAAAAATTAATCTCAATGCACGACGCGACACGACACAATTACAAAATGCTAAGACATGACGTAGCACGCTAAAGTAAATGGGCAAGCACAACAAGGTACGATTAAGAAATAGCGCAACACGATATGGTTTAGTAAACAGGCCGGCATGAAGCACAGTTGACACGAAGTAAAATGGGCTATGCCGGCACAGCACGGCCCGTTTGACATCTCTAAAGGGAATCATTATTTGTGCTAGACAGGTATTTTAGTCACAATGTACAATACTTGAGAGCTAACTTTTCTTCTTCATCCCTTTGTGAGCTAGTTTGCCCCGACCTTATATTTCAGAGACGAGAAATGGAAAACAAAACAAAAATTTAAAAACCATACAGAAATTCACACAAAACCGTAGAATCAAATTTGAACATTTATCAGATGTGGTTAACATTTTGTGGGCAATGTCCAAATATTGCCTAGGTGATTCTAAGTTGTATGGAAACGAGAAGCTATGCTCGAAACATATATCTTGGGTAAAATTGGAAGAAGTGGTAAAAGAGGAAAGAATTCTACTTTGCCTTTTCTTCTTTCTGTACGAAAGGAATAAATGAATCCATGTAGCTTTGCTCTTTCCAATGCTTTGGTAGCAAGATAAGGATTTCCTTTAGAATCAATCAAACTTGTGTTTCAATTTTTTTCCGAATTCGTTAATTTTGTATTAAATTTTTGTGGAATGTTGATTTGTCTTGATGAGAATAATCGGAAAATTAAAATATTACTATCAAAATTCATAATTTTTGGCTTATTCTTGTCTTTGTACAAAAATTATGAGCTTCGGTCATAATTTTTTTATTTTTTCGACCCCTCTCATCAAGACAAATTTATAATCCACAAAAATTTGACGTAAAACTACCAAATGCAAATATTTAAAAATAAAGACAAGGAAAAAACAAAAAAAAAAGCCAAAATAGGCCATTATTTTGTACGAGTTTTCAGTATGTCGTTTTATTTGGACAAACACAACCTTTTGCTCTTATTGTACTTCGCAAAAACTTGACTGCTTCCTTGGTACTTAAAGCATCGTACGTTTTAGTTTTAGTAATAGGAATTGTACTTTGGAAGGAGTTGGAAACTTGGTTGCCCATATAAGTTTAGTTAATCAAGCCATATCTTCTCATTCTGTTTGTCTTGCATTCTCTGCTAAACAAGCTCCTCGAGTTTCTTTCCTATTCGTCTCCTGCTCCCCAACTTCCTCTTTCTTCATTCAACTTAAAGACCAGACGGTGTTTGCAGGAACTGGGACATCTCAATTTGCTCGGTTTGAGAACAATTAACAAAGAGGTATGCCCAACGCTTTCATTGTTTTATTGATTAATGTTGGCCCGGGAGAACTATAAATAGCTTTCTTTGGTTTCGACCGCTCTCCTGTGGCAGTGGCACATCATTAACCTATCAGCAAGTCCATTGACAACTTTACCAGAACTTTTTTCCTTGATATTTCCAGAGTTACTCGGGTGTGATGAGGTCGGCATCGTGGTTGAAGCATCTTTAAAAGGAGTGACTGAAGGCATTAACCAGGTTGCTTGCAATATGTGGAATCTCCCTTATTCTTTCTGTTTATTTTCCTTGTTGGATTAGGAATTCTCTCTTGCTGTGTAGCTTTTTTCTTTCCCTCGATCTTTAAATGATTGAAATTTATGGATTAGGAATTCTCTTATTTGAAATTGTTGGCTCATGAATGATGAATGTCGATGAAAAGAAGGTAATTGACTACCAGTTACCACTCCTTGGATTTGTGACCACTCATTAGTATTTACTACCATTGAGTTTTGGATAGAACAAATCCGTTAAGCCAGTCTCATCTCCTTTTTTTAGGGGCAAAATTTTATATGGCCATCTTTATAAACATGTCCATCATGTTTTGTTTCCACAACTTCTGTCCTCTTTATTGTCAGAGTTTAATTTCTAAGCCATCCAAACTTGATTAATATATTCTAGGGATATTATATGGTGGGAGAGAAAAGGAGTGACAAAAACGTATATTGATGTGATTACAGGCATGTATGAAGGTGCTATAACTACCATTAGATCACGTACAGGGGTAACGAGTGAATTTTTAATCATAGTAGGTTTGCAGCAAGGGTTAGCCTTGAGTCTGCACCTCTTTGCCTTAGTTATGGATGAATGGACTAAGCATATCCACGAGGATATCCCATGGTGTATGTTATTTGCAGATGATATCGTTTTAGTAGATGAATTTGGTAGATTAGTCAATGCTAAATTAGAAATATGGAGAGACGCATTAGAGTCGAAAGGCTTAAGGATAAATAAAAGTACAGCTAAGTATTTGGAGTGTAAGTTTACTGGTAATGGAAGTGCTCAAGTTGAAAGAGTAGAGATTCAAGATCAAGGGATACCACAAAGTGGTCATTTTAGATATTGAGGTTCTATTATTAACAAAGATTGTAAGATTGCAACTAATGTGACTCATATGATCCAAGTGGGGTGACTCAAGTGGAGAAGCACTACTAGTGTACCATGTGTCTATGTGATAAGAGGATGCCCACAAAATTGAAAGGAAAATTTTATAGAACCGCCATAAAACTAACAATGTTTTACAGGACAGAATGTTGGCCTATCAAGAAACAACAAGTGAGTAAGATATCGGGTGTAGAGATGGATGTGTGATAAGACTAGAAAAGATAGAATTAGTAATGAAACCGTTCGTGAGAAAACAACAAGTGAGTAAGATATCGGGTGTAGAGATGGATGTGTGATAAGACTAGAAAAGATAGGATTAGTAATGAAACCGTTCGTGAGATGGTGGGTGTAGCACCTATCTAGGTAGGTGAGTTGGTATATAAGCAAAAGAAGAGCAGAGAGAAAACTCGCCCAAAAGACCTATTCATCGAGTTGGCAAGGTGAGGAAGGCATCCGAAAACTATTCTAGCAGAGCTTTAACAAGAAAAGTTTCAGGAAAATAGACTCAGGTGGTTTGAACATATCTATAGTAGACTTGTAGATGCAGTAGTTAAGAGAGTTTATAAAATAGATTTGGATAGTAATACTACAATGAGAGGAAGACCTAAATTGACATTAGATGCTGTAGTTCGCAAGGATATGATTACTCTTAATCTCAATGAACATATAGCCCTTGATAGAGCAAAATAGAGAAAAAAGATTCATGTAACCGGCCCAAATTGATTGGGACATAAGTCTCGGTTTGCTTAGAGACTACTCCACCTATTGCCAATTGGTTTTAGGTTAGAACCTCCAAGAAATGTAACATGGTATTAGGGCTAAGTCTTGAGTGACCTCATCTCATGTAGTCGAGTCTCTGTCGCCCAAGTCAAATCTTTTGGTCTCCTCAATTCGTATCTCAACGTGCATCCGAGTTGCACGTGAGGGGGAGTGTTAGACTTTATTTCACATCACTCATATAGGCCATCCAAACTTGGTAAATATATTCTAGAGGCTACTCCACCTTTTTGTAGGCATTCTTTTGGAAGAGTCATTCCTCTAGTAGACATTAATTTAATTCTGGAGGATTATGTTTGTTGGCAATCCTATGTTTCACATTCCTTTCGCAAAGTATCCACAATGTTCTAACTAAAAATGGTTATTCTTTTTAGGAATTGCTAAAATTAACAATGTGGAGGTCTATAATTGGCATAATCAAAATTGGATAGCCAAAACTTGTCATGTCACCTTTTAAAACTAAAAATACTTAAATTTTAAAATAGAAAAAGTTTTTGGATTTTTGAAAATAGAAACATAGTTTGAAAATAGAAAAGCAGATTTTGAAAAAGCTTTTGAAAACAAAAATCAAAATGTTTTTAGAATAATTTTTTAAGACATTGTTGAGAGAAGGTTTTTGTGTCATTGGTGCACTTGATTGTGGATATATTGGATCCATAAAAATTGATTAAGAAAAAGTTGCTAGTTTTGACTATCCAAAGTTCAATATTTGATTACTGGATAAGAGGTTGCTAAATTTGTGAAGTATTTGGCTCAATTTTGGACCTCTCAGCATCTCTAGTTCGAACTAGCACACAACAAAGAACTCTTTGTAGTTCTGGTCCGGATATATTAGACTCATGTTGGTCCAGACCAGCGAGCTCAAGTATTTCGATTTTGATCAGTGCTCACTATAAAGCTCGTCCGGACCAGCCCTACCTTGGTCCAAACCAGCGTTTTGGCCGATTTTGGTTAACTTCTTAAAAATTGATTTTGGCATTTCCTATTTGGTTTTGGACTCTATAAGAATAGAAAACATAATCTGGCCAGGATTCTGACTTTAGGAAGGATTTTGTGGCTATAGATATAACCTTACTATCTCATTAGGGTTCGGATTTCTTGAGTGAATCCTTTTGAGAGGCCCTAGGGAGACCGGTCTCATGTGAAAATTAGGGTTCTAGGTTAGATGTTCATCGTTCTTTGGTTGCCACTATTTGATGGGCTTGGGAACATCTATGTCTTTGGGTCTCTTGGTTAAAAACCTTAGTGGTTTTATGAGACTTGATGAGAGAGAATCTGTTTGGTGAGTGATTCTATTGTATTTGGTGAGAGAAGTTGTATTATGGATTGGTGAGTGTCTCTTGTGGGAGATTTGTTTGTTTGTCACTATTGTAGCTCTTCAGTGCATGTTCTCTTCACATAATAGAATCGTCTCTCGTTTGTTTGCCCTTAGAGTAGGTTTACACCTGTAAGCCGAACCACTTATATCTTGGTCTCTCTTGTTCATTTTCTTTGTTTGGTTTGGTTTCTTTGTTTGTTTTTTTGCATTTGTTTGGTTTTCATTTTCTTTGTTTGGTTTGGTTTCTTTGTTTATTTTTTGCATTTGTTTGGTTTGTTACTTCTCCATCAACAATCTTGGGTGAGGTTGGGTTCTTAGATGGCCTACTGCATAAAAATTTGATTATTCCAATTGAAATTTTTTTTTGAGCAAATGTTGCTAGCTGTATAGCAACCCTTAGTTTTGGTTAATCGATTGTGGATACTCTAATAATCATATTTCTTCTAAATAATCACATCCTTTCCCATTTTCTAATAAACACATCCCTGTCAAATAAACACATCCTAATTTATTGGATCTTACAACTATTCACATAAAGTCACAACTCATACAAAAAGGTCTTTAACCTTTTACAAAAACCTCTCTATATTTTCAAAGAATCCCAAACCAAAACCCATTAATTATTCTGAAAAACGCTAATAAGGAATTCTCTCTTGTTGAGTAGTTTTTTCTTTTATTCCCAAATGAAAGAAATCGTTAGTGTAACGACCCAGATCCTCAAACCAATGTTTTGAAATCCGGACTGGAGGACGAACCGGAAAAGGGACTAGGCGGACGGGTTACTGGTCTAACCGCTATCGAACTGTGACATCACAATTATATTAGAAATATATAATTTACAAATATAAGCCTACAAAAAAATATGTACATGAAATAAGAGGAGTGGTACTTCATGGTGTTCCGTTGTAAAGCTTACCTCCAATCCCACATTGGCTAGGAATGAACTTCCTTCCTTCAGTCTCCTTTATAAAACGTAAAGAAAGCTCCACCAGTTAGTTGCCAATAGCCACAAGGCATGGGACAATTGTGGGCCCAGTCCAAGTGAGTTTCTGACAATTCACGAGGTCCTTAGCGCGTGGAATATTGGTTCAAATTTAACGGTCCGGGTTGATCAACTTGGAATCAGTTCTTGCGGATTGACGGTTCGACCGTTATTCTAGAATGGTTTTCACTTTTAAGGCCGGTTTATCAAATATAATGGTTAGTAGGTTAGACCAAACCGGACAAGGGTGCGGTTGACGGGTCATCCGATTGAATCGGTCAGTCCAGTCCGGTTTTTAAAACATCGCCTCAAACACCATGATAAAAAATACTCCAATTTAATTGAATGATTTATGCCCCAATTCATTATAATCACAAACAACAAGATATTAAATTAGCCATACCCACTTCTTTACATACTTACATAATTTTCGATCCGTATTTCCATCGCTTTACCGTGCTTACCTTAACCCCTCCCCAAGTTTTTCTCCCTATACTATAACAGAACCTCGCAAATATATATCAAAAGTCCAAAAATATATCAACTCCTTTGTTCCTCCTTTAGTCTACACATACCCCTCTGCCTTTCTAATTCTTATCACCAGAAATAGTTAACCAATTAACTTAGTCACTGAGGTTTCCTTGTGTCTCAATCTTTCCAACAAACCTATGCAACATAAGACAAATGCGTATAAAACAGTTAATTAGAAGCCTTTACTAATTTTTTCATTATAAAATTAGTAGACAGCTTAAATATAAAGGGTAAGCTTGTAATTGTCACACGGGCTACTACTACTCCCATTCTTTTAGGATTTTCGTCCCTGAAATTTACTGATCAAAATGTAGGTAAATAAATTCCACACTTCCGCTAGGTACTCTCTCTCTCTCTCTCTCTCTCTCTCTCTCTCTCTCTCTCTCTCTCTCTCTCTCTCCATAACGAGCTCTTATTACCCACACAATCCCATCCTAAGGTACAATAGATTATTTCGAAGAGATACTACTTCACACATTTTCGTTTAATAAACTTATTCCAATACTTTAGAAGGGATATTACAGTGTACTCACCCTACAAATTCTCGAAAATTATTAGTAAAATTTCATAAAGCCATCCAAACAAAGCATGACCAACATTGATAAGCTAACAAATTTAAGCAACACAAATTTTATCTAATATATTGCACATCCGAACACACAGGTCACGACACTAAGGCTGCACCACACATGCAATTGATTCACGCCACAAAGGCTACATCCCAACATAACAAATTACTTCTTTTTTAAGTGTGGGTTTGTGATGTTTGGAGGAATATGTAGCAAAATACAGATGTGCGATGGATCTGAGGGTAGTGTATGTTTGGAGCCATAGAAGAAACTCCACAAAGTTGTTAAGAAATGGGCCCAACAATATATATCAAGCTAGCTATCCCCCGTCTTGCATTTAGAGATGCAAATATTTTTACTTAGTGCAAAACATAATGCAAAGAGAAAAAACATAATTATAGACGGGGAACAAATACAAATAGAGAGACGTGAACCCAAGACCTCTCGAAAACCATTTCACAACCGTGTTACACGGTCTTGAGTAGAACTCAACCCTCAAAACAAGATACTGAAGTGAGGGTGCCCTCAAGCTTATTTACGTTGCATTACTTTGGTACTCAGGCAATGTGGGATTTCACTTCACACCCTCCCTCACGCGCAACGTGCTCACTCGGTGCATATGAACACATACCCTGCCCATCATTGGAACCTGGCTCTAATAACATATAAAGTTGCCAGTTATTCCAAAAGCTTAAGCTTTTTAGAAATAAACCCAAAAGCTTAACCTTTTAGCTCGAGATAATTTTTAGTCATCCATTTTTATGACACACGTCAGTTAATGAACTTTTTGTGCGTTATGTTGCTCCATTTGAACACTTTAGGGAGTGCATTAGGTAACACATGTAGCATTTTTTCATTCACTAACAAAGAGAGCATGGGTCCCATTTTTTTCTCTTTTAAACATTAACTACTCCTAGAAAGCCTCCTAAAAATGTCAAATGTAGCATTTTTTCATTAAGTATCTAACAATCTTCCACCACACAATTTTTTGGCCTCACTTCTAATACTTTTTGTCATATAACAAACATTTTTGAAAGAGTCAAATGTGATTGCTCTCAATCCCTTTTCTTAAATACCCTTCTCATAATCGCTCTCATACTTGTAAGTCGAGGCATGGGCAAGCTGCGAGCCAAGATAGCGTACTCCTACAAACCAATCCTTGGAGAAGTTGCATGTGGAGCTATGGTAGCTCACCAAATGGCGCTTCCAAGCCTAAAACTTGATGACTTGAAAGTACAAGTGCATGGAAAACCCATAATGCCACTATGGAGCCTGTGGGGGGTGTATTCAACGATGGATCCTCTTCGGGTGAGCCAACTTCCTCCTTGGATGACCTGCACGCGTAGCAACCCGTTAGAGCCCCACCGGCCTCTTGCCGACAGGCACTCCGACGGTCAAGTCAGCCTCTAGAGAGAGAAAGTCAATACAAAGAGTAAATTAGATCTATATGAGTGTGTGTCCATACCTTTAGGATCTAACCCTTGTATTTATAGCCTCTCATGTGCTTGCCCTCCAAGATAAGCATGCTCACACATGTGCACATGCTCACACATGTGTGGTGACATCACCCCTCATTACACTTGGCCCGTGGCCCTAATTGAATCACGCATTCACTTAGACATGTAAGGGTGACGCCACGATATCCCATCGGCCCGTGCCCTTGTACGGATTATTCCCACTACAATAGCCCCTCAACTTCTCGTCCGTCCCTTATAGACACGAGGAGTTGATCTTCCAACTGTAGGAATAAATCCTTTTCAAAAAACTAGACTGTGAGGTCTTCTCATCAAACTAGACCTTCAAGGTCCATCAGAATTCAAACCGAACCTTTAAGGCCCTCAGGATTCAAATCGGACCACCAAGGTCCTCAATCCTTTTTGTCAAACTGGATCGTCAGGTCCTCAAATCCTTTTGTCAAACTGGACCGTCAGGTCCTCAAATTCTTTTATTGAACCAAACCGTCCTCAAATCAAACCAGAGCGGTCCTCTTTTTACTTAGTCCTCCAGAAGATCCCTAGCCCTTGTCCTTATCGTAGGCTCTTGCTTAGTCAAGGATCTGGCCTTATCCACGGGCTCTTGCCCATCTGTCGGCCCCTTCCTAGTTATATGCACAATCTGCAAGGACTAAAACGTTGAGTTCAAATTGATTGATCGTATTAACATGCCTAATCATGCACCATAAAATCGGACCGTCCTCTAATCAAACCAGAATGGCCCTCTTTGTTGTTTATCTGTACCAAGTGGTGTTATATTGATCATCGATTGGAGAACATATCGGGACGCGAATGTCAAAAAACCCACGCAATCCCTAGTACTATAGGGAGCTACGTGTATTTGTCCTGTGCTGTAACCGCTGTCTGTGCAGCATCGTTTCCCGCACTAAGAAATCTTTTTGAATTTCCTTCCCTTACCTTTTGATGAGAAGGAAACTAGAAGCCATAGTCGCAGACGTTTACGAAACAAACAATAACCACATGGTTGAACTTCTTTTGAGGCAAGCCCCTGATATGAAACTGGACCGTCCTCTATGTAAACCGGAATGATCCTCTTCTGTCTAATCAACAATTTTCTGGATTCGGTGAATGAATTACTTTGGGAGAAAACCGTTGCAAACGTCTTGCCATTCAACCCTTTCTTCGCTCCGGCATCTCGAGAGAAAGGTAAACAAGTTTTTGTGTTGTCATCTAAAGGCTTACTTTCAGCCAACCTGCCGCATCATCACTTGATTAACTTCTCCATCAACTAAGTCTTCGTCGCTCGAAGTTCTCGTTTGGCCAATCCGCCGCGCCATCATTTGGCAAAATTACCGTCAGCTCTGTTGCCATAGCCGACTCTATGCAATGCTTTTTAGGAAACCTCCGGCTTTTATCCAGGCATTTGATTCACTCATCTCTTTCTTTCGTGAACTTTGTACTTTATCTTCGTAGATACTTCTTTGCCTTCCATGGACCGGCTCCTAGCACTTAGAAATATGCCGCATCCAAGGTCTATGATATTGTCTTCGTGATAGCCGACCTCATACATACTAACCGGTCATTTCATTTTCCTACTTATGCTTCTTTTCCCAAGCATCTTCAAGTTCTTCTTAGTATCACATACCATCCCCTACCCCCCACTCTGGGTTGGGCCGGGACTCGTTCTAGTGCAAGCTAGAGTTATAAACAATATATACTTCTATAGAAAACCGTCCTCATAGGACTCGGTCTGGATCAAGCCAGAATCAATGATTTCAAAAACCGTCCCCTTCCCCCCATTCAGGGTTGGTTTAGGACGTAGTCGTTTTGAAAAATTTCACAATTTTTGACGAAGTCTGAGGGTCAATCCCTCTCTCTAAAGCCGAATGACACTTTCCAATTGTTGATTCTTCCAATTAAACCGAAAGCCCCGCTCTCTCAATAGAATCAAGAGTCACACTCTTTTGATTATACACAGGAGCCCCACTTTCTCAAAAAGTTGTGAATCTAAACTTTGCGCTTCAATCGACGAACATTTCCTTCTCACGGGAATCGAAGGTCACTTCTTTTCAACAAGTCGAGAGCCTATCGCTCATGCTTAGACCGAGGATCACTTCCTCTTAGTTATATCGAGAGCGACGCTCTCTTAACAAGACCAGGAGTCATACTCCCTCAATAAGACTGAAGATCGTTTCTTTCCTGGACGTCTAAATATACCTCGGGGTATATTCTGTTACATAGCATAATTAACATGAGAGCCCCACTCTCTTCAACAAGACAGAGAGCCACACTTTCTAAAAAATCCTTCACTTTGATGAATTAAACCTGCCGAACATGGCATCATTGCTGCCTTGTCGGTCGTACCAATCATACTGATTGCGTGCTTTCCATTGTAACCGATGAGGCCTGATCCCAAGGATCTTCCTCTTTTAGTAGCAACGAGGTCTGATCCAAAGGATCTATCCTCTTTATAAGCAATGAGGTCTGATCATGAGGATCTCTCCTCTTTATAAGCAATGAGGTCTGATCACAAGGATCTCTCCTTTATAAACAGTAAGGTCTGATCACGAGGATCTCTCCCCTATAAACGGTGAGGTCTGATCACGAGGATCTCTCCTCTTTTATAAGCAATGAGGTCTGATCACAAGGATCTCTCCTCTATAAACAGTGAGGTCTGATCACGAGGATCTCTCCTCTATAAACGGTGAGGTCTGATTTGAATGATCTCTCTTCTTAATAAGTATCGAAGCCGATGGAGTGATCAAACCAAGAACCACATTCTCTCATCACTTTCTCTCGAAGGTGGCCCTTCTCAATCGAACGTCACACTTTCTTAATTCTCTCGGTCATTTAGCAAGACCCTGGGTTATACTCATTTGCTCATTTATTATCCTGCAAATGAAACAAATCAAACAAGCAATTTTTGCAACAAACAGGCACGACCTCAACCATTGGCTCAGCCAAACAAATCGTCTACGTTTGGTTTAACCAGCCAATAACCATCCTTTTTAAGCCATCAAAACAATGAAAACTTGGCATTTAAACAGAACATTCGGCCGATACATGGTGAATACTTAGTTTTGCTTTAAAACTATCAAAACAATGAACACATAACTTTCAAGCCGTCAATACGTGGTTTCAAAACCATCAAAACAATTAATATCCGGCTTTTAAACAGTCAGCAGTGAATCAAGTTTATCTTCTTGGTAAAACACCGAAGAAGCAATCACAAAACAAATAAACACAACTAACGCCGCATAAAGCCACGATATTCACCATAAAAATAATTACAAGACTCATACTTATCTTTAAAACCGTCCCCTTCTTGGTTTTTAAAACCAACAAAACAAGGAACATTTTACTTTTAAACATTAACGCTAAGCATCTCTTAATTTCTTGGTAAAGAACCCAAAAACCCACATGTAAATAAATAAGTGCAGCAAATAATACCGAGGCTCAACACAAGCCCCTCACTACTCCGACAACGCGAAGTAATTTCTAGCTTTACAGTAGTAGCAACCACAAATTAAATGGACCACAACAAATAAACCCAAACCTCAATACAAGCCATCGCTTTAAGGCTTTCAAAACATGAGGTTTGTAGCCAAAAATAGAACCATAGTGTTCATACATATATTCGGCATCTCAACAACAAGACAATTGCTAAAAACTGTTCCAAGAACTCTTAAATATGCTTTGACACATTATCATCAAGATACACGCAAAAAATAACCCAAGAAACTCTTAAATCATGCTTCGATACTTCAAATAATTTTTAGAAGCGGAAAAATAACACGTACCGCTAGTTTTGGTGTCAAATCACCTCAAACGGAGGCCACAGTTGAATCCAGAACACAAAAATTAGTCTGGTTCATGTCTTGAACCCTCCAAAAATAGTCTCAACTGGTCCAAAAATATTTTTGAACCTCAAAATAGCCTTTAGACTCAATAATTTCCGAGTTGAATCGTTCGAAACGAAGCCCGCGATTGAATTCGGAACGCGGAAATTAGTCAGGTACATGTCTCAAACCTTTTAAATGTGGTTCCAACCGGTCCAAATTCATTTTTGAACCTCAAAAAACACTTTAAATAGCCTTTTGGACCTTTTAAAAACACATTTGGTCCTTCTGACAGCCCTTTGGAACCTATGGGCCCCATTTTGACCTTTCTGACACGCGGAACAGGCTCTTTGACCGATATTTGAACCATTTGACCGCACGTGTGAACCTTATGACTGAGCGCGTGATCCCTTTGATCGGTTTTTGACCCATCTGACCTGCACTCAAACCTTCTGGACCTTCTAATGACCCTTATGACACGCTCATGACCCTCTTGACCTTCTTCCCGAACTGTCTGGCGTGTGCAAAACAACCATCGCTAGTAGATCTAATGCGATCTATACACACCGCATATCTCCGGCGCGTGCGGTGGATTCCGACGTCGGACGGCGACGTTCCGGCTATCTCCATGATCATCTCTTTGAGGCAAACGAAGCCCAATACTCAAAATTCATTTTCGATCCATGTTTACAGGTTCAAAACCTAAAAATTCCGTTCGGTACTTCTCCGCCGGTGTTCAAATCTCTTTTCCGGCGACGTTTGACATCCTCGGGTGAAGCTCCAGGTACTCCTATACTCCGTCTCTTCAAGGCGAACAAAACCCCATGCTTGGATCAAGCATCCGATCTAGTTTGATCCAAGCATAACCATAAAAACCATTCGGTTCTGTTTGTCGAGCTTCAAATCGACAGTGAAAGCTCCTCCGGTGACCAAATCCGTCGATCCAACTACTGTTGAGTTCATCTTAACGAGAGCAACAAAACCTCATTCTCAAAACCTGTATTCGATCATCCCAAATGAGATCGATCATCAATTGAACATTCATCCATCTTGCGCCGCCTTCCGCCGGTCTTCAAGTCGTTCGTGTCCACTGTTCCAGGCACCAAACGTGATCGTGTAGCCACCCATGGACACGATTGAGTGAGATCTACAACCCTTGTTCTTCAGATTCTATCCTTGAACGACCTTGACCTCACCATAGCAAAACTGTCCCCTTCTTCTGCAACTCACAGCTAGAAAACCACCAAGAACTGATCTCAACCTCCTTCAACCACCCAAGAACCACCAAAAAAACACCATAGATTCAGATTCTAGTAGCCACACCAATTGTGGGGGGTGTATTCAGCGATGGATCCTCTTCGGGTGAGCCAGCTTCCTCCTTGGATGACCTGCAAGCATAGCAACCCGTTAGAGCCCCACCAGCCTCTTGCCGGAGGGCACTCCGACGGTCAAGTCAGCCTCTAGAGAGAGAAAGCCAATACAGAGAGTAAATTAGATCTATATGAGTGTGCGTCCATACCTTTAAGGTCTAACCCTTGTATTTAGAGCCTCTCATGTGCTTGCCCTCCAAGATAAGCATGCTCACACACGTGTGGTGACATCACCCCTCATTACACTGGGCCTGTGGCCCTAATTGAATCACGCATTCACTTAGACATGTAAGGGTGACGCCACGATATCCCATCGGCCCGTGCCCTTGTATGGATTATTCCCACTACAGAGCCAATGCAAGATTTCAAGGACGAGAGGGGATAGCAAAGGTTACATGAGGTCTCATAACAACATTTCTAATGCTATATGAGGCATCACCTTCTTCCCCCCTTTACTAATTAGAAAGCCTGTAATAGTTTTGCCTAGCACCTTAGCGGCTTAATAACATTCTATGTAGAATATTAATTGCTCAAGCATATTGAGTATTAGTACCCTTCATTTCTTAAATAATTCTGTTAGAGTGTGGCAAGCTTGCTATGTGCTTGGGGCAAGAAGGTTGTGAGTCTAAAAGTATGGCAAGCTTGCTATGTGCCTTTAGTCACGGTGAGTAGAGGCATGGGGCCATCATAGAGTTCTAATTGTGATAGTGGAGGTTACTTATTGAGTAAAAGCCTCTTGAGTAGTAATTACACCAAGGTAGGCAGAGTATGGCTCGAAGCGTGAGTTAGAGGTAACGGATTCCATAGGATATAACGCACATGCAATCTCCACTTTTCGTTGTTAGATTTCTTGGAGGGTTCTAACTTAAATCCAATTTGCAAATAGGTGGAGTAGCCTCTACAATTTATTAACCAAGCTTGGGTTGTTTAGATAGGCAATGTGGGATAATCTAACACTCCCCCTCACGTGTAGCCCGGATGCACATGGAGGTACAAATTGAGAAGACCAGGTGATTTGACTCAAGCGAACGAGACTCAACCACGTGAGATGAGACCACCCAAGACCTAGCTTTGATAGCATGTTACATTTCTTGAAAGGTCCCAACCTAGATCCAATTGGCAATAGGTGGAGTAGCCTCTAGAATTTATTAACCAAGCCTGGGTGGCTTAGATAGGCGATGTGGGATAATCGAACATTCGTTCTTTTGAAAATTGCCGTGAATTTTCTGGATTTGAAAATAATTTAATTATTTTAATTATCAATAAAATTGTGAGACACCCATTGCAGCATGTCAAATCTCGAAAGTGCCCATTGTGCAACACTGTTTATTGATTTGAAAGAGTCGCCACTTAGTTTTCTTGGAGAAACTAAGAAAAGAAAAAGAAACTAGAGATTCATTTTTAGGCTCGGGAGTTAAAGTATAGAATGGGGAAGGTATTAGGCACCCCTTTCCACCCAACTGCAAGGTTGGCCTATATTTCCTTTGATTTAGAGGCTTTAAAATATATGTTTGCATGCATGAAAAGAACAAGACAATTATGGAAAAATGCTAGAAATAATAAAAAAGGTTACAAAGTCACTGCGGTATCTATTATTGATAAACATGATGGAAATAAGAGAGAAATTTCTCACACAACTAAACTAACTCTTTTTTATTAATCTTTTCACAAACAAATAAAAATAGAACTTTTACACATCTGCAAGCACACACTACATTTTTGTGGTGGTGGACTGGTGGGGGAGACCCCCTTAGGGGCTCCCCACGGTTCTGCCTCTCTCTTTTCTCACTCTCTCTTCTTATTCCCACACCTTGCAAAGCCAATACACACACATACTTATACAACTAAGCTAGCCACCATTATTGACAAACCAAACATTAGCCTAACAAAGACAAAACACAAATTCAACCCAAATCTGCCGACTCCATCTACTCCACCGTCCTTCTTCAATGCCTTGTCTTGGCCCTAGCTTCACCCAATCCAATCTTCTATGATTAGCTCCCACATGCATGTAGCCAGCAACTCCCATATCTGTCATTTAATTCCACTCAAATCACAAATACAAATGACCCACTTAAAAATCAAGCTTATCTTCAACAAAACACACCATGTGATCAACTGAGGATGATCCCACGGCCACAACTACAAAAAGTCGGCCGTGGATTCACCACCGCACCAGAATCTTTGAAACAGCAGGAAATTGAAATACAGTGATGAAAAGGGTTTAGAAATACAATATTGGGGATTGCAAGGCCGTTCCCACCTTAGCCCCCAGTTTGGGGATGTTTTGCTTGCTTTGGGCTTTGGGCTTTGCTTGGCATAGCTTTGTTCTAGTGTTTGAGACTTCTCTTGTGTGGAAGTGATGGAGAATTGTGTGGAGAGTATGAGATTTGAATGAGTTTCTGATGTGGGGGACAAGGAATACTTGGATCAACCATTTTTGGGTGAATTTCTTAGTGTTTGATGTGTGAAATGCCTCCCCTATTTATAAGGGAGGCTGGTACATGGCTAAAAGAGGCAAGGAGGCTCCCATAATCCAATCTGGCTAAATAAGAAAATGATTGTACCAAATTTTGGGGTCGCGGGAAAATCTCACGGCTGTGGGAAAGAAAAGATGGTCGTGTTTGGACGATCAGAAAGCCATTTTCCTAGCCAAGGAAGAAAAGATGTTTGTGGCTTACGCACATTAGACAGACAACCATGGTGCACGCGCCGAAACAAGAGACGACCATCTTTGAACACCTCCTCTCTCTCTAAATGTTTTTTTCTCTCATTTCTCTCTAAACTTCCTTCCAGCAGCGGCAGCTAAGGTTTTGGGGATGGGGCTCCTAACCCCCCT